>NQII01000729.1:414622-672841 GCA_002778355.1 Clitarchus hookeri
TACGTCAAGTTAATTTGGCGCACAACTGTGGGGCCTAGACAAGCCTACGTCAAGTTAATTTGGCTTCCCAACTGTGGGGCCTAGACAAGCATACCTCAAGTTAATTTGGCGCCACAACTGTGGGGCCTAGATTAGCCCACGTCAATACCTAGAAAATAAAGAAATTATTGTTGCAAACAATAATAAAGTTCAGGTTTTGTGCACCAGCGACGTCAATATTGTAACGAAAACTGAATTGTGTGAGTTTGAGGTGCCAGTGAAAGGCGCATTCTGTGTACCAGATTTAATGACTAATATGTTGTCCATGAGCCAGTTAATCAACAACAGGAATAAAGTACAGTTTACTGGGAAAGGTTGCGATGTTTACAAAGCAAATGGTGTATTAGTGGCCATGTCTTCGTTAATAAATGGAGTTTACAAGTTGAGAAAGCCACAAAGTGTATTGGCTGCATCCATGGTGTCTGCAAACACATGGCATCGCAGATTAGGACACATAAACAACNAAAGCCACAAAGTGTATTGGCTGCATCCATGGTGTCTGCAAACACATGGCATCGCAGATTAGGACACATAAACAACAACTATTTGAATAAAATGAAAACTGCCAAAGAGAGTATTGACCTTGAAGAAAAAACTGACATAAGTAAGTCATCTTGCGCAGTTTGCTGTGAAGGTAAGCAAAGTCGACTGCCTTATGCTCATGTTGGTTCAAGAAGTAATGAGATACTCGGAGTAGTTCACACAGACATTTGTGGACCTATGGAGAAAGAATCCATTTGTGGTTCTAAATAATTTATGCTGTTTGTCGATGATTATAGTCGCATGATATTTGTATATTTTCTAAAATACAAAAGAGAAGCCTTAACTTGTTTTATGGAATTTCAAGCAAAAGTGGAAAATGAAACTAACAAAAGAATCAAAACATTGAGAAGTGATCATGGAGGTGAGTTTTGTAATAGTGAATTTGATACTTACTTGCTAAAGAAAGGGATTAATCATCAAAAGACAAACGCTTACACACCAGAGCAAAATGGATTATGTGAACGCCGTAATCGCACAATCGTGGAGAAAGCGAGGCGCCNAAACGCTTACACACCAGAGCAAAATGGATTATGTGAACGCCGTAATCGCACAATCGTGGAGAAAGCGAGGCGCCTGTTGTTTGACGCAAACTTAGGCAAAGAATTTTGGGCTGAGGCGACAAACACAGCTGTTTATCTTCAGAATTGAATTGTAGCATCGGTGTTGGATGGAAAAACGCCATTTGAAATGTGGACAGGAAGAAAACCTTACATAAACCATCTGAGAATATTTGGCAGTACTGTGATGGTTCATGTAGCAAAGGAAAGAAGACAAAAATGGGACAAGAAGTCAGAGAAACATATATTGATGGGATTTCCAGAAAATGTCAAAGGTTACAGACTTTACAACCCAAGGACTAAATCTATGACAACTAGCAGAGATGTCATCATCATGGAAGAAGCTATCAAACCAGTAAATGAGAGCACATCTAATGCTGAACAAAAAGAAGAAAGTTTAGATTCAGTGGGGGACACTTCTGTAAAANAGAGCACATCTAATGCTGAACAAAAAGAAGAAAGTTTAGATTCAGTGGGGGACACTTCTGTAAAAAATGAAGAGTTAGTGGTAGAATCATCTGATGAGTTGTATATACAAAGTGAAGGCGAAGATACTGATGATACTACTGAAACGACTGAACCAGAAAACAGGCCGATGAGGAGCAGAAAGAAACCAGATCGTTTAGGATTCTCAGATATGTGAGTTGATGAAAATGTATTTTATGATGTGAGCGGCTTATCTCCAGAAGAAGCACTAAAAGGACCTGAAAAAGAGCAGTGGTTAAAGGCTGTGAATGAAGAACTTAAGTGTTTTGATGATANACTAAAAGGACCTGAAAAAGAGCAGTGGTTAAAGGCTGTGAATGAAGAACTTAAGTGTTTTGATGATAATAGTGCCTGGGAGTTGGTAGATGCTCCAAAAAGTGGTACGGTAGTGAAGTGCAAATGGGTTCTAAGAAAGAAATATGACAATGATAACAATGTTCGTTGTTNCCAAAAAGTGGTACGGTAGTGAAGTGCAAATGGGTTCTAAGAAAGAAATATGACAATGATAACAATGTTCGTTGTTGTGCTAGGCTCGTGGCATGTGGTTATATGCAAAAACAAGGTGTGGACTATTCAAAGACATTTTCACCTGTTGTTAGGCATACAACACTGAGCTTGTTATTTGCATTATCTGCTCAGTTAGGTTTAAATATAACACATCTTNCCAAAAAGTGGTACGGTAGTGAAGTGCAAATGGGTTCTAAGAAAGAAATATGACAATGATAACAATGTTCGTTGTCGTGCTAGGCTCGTGGCATGTGGTTATATGCAAAAACAAGGTGTGGACTATTCAAAGACATTTTAACCTGTTGTTAGGCATACAACACTGAGCTTGTTATTTGCATTATCTGCTCAGTTAGGTTTAAATATAACACATCTTGACATGACTACGGGTTTCTTGAATGGGGAGCTTGAGGAAACAATTTATATGCAAAAAACAATTGGTTTTCCTGTAATAAATTGTTGTGGAAAAGTACTTAAATTAAAACGGGCCATTTATGGCTTAAAGCAGTCTTCAAGAGCATGGTACAAGAAGGTCGATGAGTGTCTCATCAAAATGGGTTATAAGCGTTCTAAGATAGAGTCTTGTTTGTATACCAAAAAAATAAGAATAGTCGCAGAACAATTGTTACACTTTATGTCGAAAACTTCTTTATTTTTCTAATGATGGTAATGAAACTATGTGTTTAAAAAATGCATTAGAGTCACAGTTTAAAATCAAGGAATTAAGAGAAGTTAAGCAATATCTTAGAATGAGTGTAAATGTAGACAAAACTAAAGGTGAAATTACTTTGACTCAAAAAAATTATATAAACCAATAATAACAAAAATTCCATATGACAGAATGTAAAATTGCAGATACTCCTTTAGAGGTTAAATTAAATATTAATAAAGAGGAAAATTGTAAAGACCAAATGCCATACCAACAGCTTATTGGAAGTCTTATATATTTGGCAGTTTTAACTAGGCCTGATATAGCATTTGCGATTAGTTACTTAAGCCAATTTAATAACTGTTATAATCAGGAAACATGGTTGTATGCTAAGCGAGTGCTGAGGTACTTAAAGAAAACAAAGCATTTTGGTCTCAAATATAGAAAAAACGGGATTCCGCAGTTAGAAGGGTTTGTTGATGCTGATTGGGGAAATAATGTTATAGATAGGAAGTCATACACTGGCTTGTGCTTTGTATTGGCTGGGTGTGCAATCTCATGGTAAATAAAGAAACAGAAAACCGTCGCTTTATCAAGCACGGAAGCAGAACACATGGGTGTCACAGAAGCGTGTAGGGAAGCAATATATTTGCGCAACTTGTTGTGTGAAATAACTGGAGATCTATANCATGGGTGTCACAGAAGCGTGTAGGGAAGCAATATATTTGCGCAACTTGTTGTGTGAAATAACTGGAGATCTATAGCCTATAACTGTGTTTAATGACAATCAAGGGGCACTTAAACTCTCTGTAAATAATGTTTACCATACGCGAACTAAACACATTGATGTGCACTATAATTTTTGTAGAGAATGTGTCAGTAATAAAATTGTAGAACTGAAATACTTGGAGACAAATGAGATGCCAGCTGACTTGTTAACCAAGAGTTTGAACATTGTTAAACATTATTACCTCATGAATATGTTGAGTATTCAGTTTGTTTAGATTTTATGTACAATTTAANTTTGAACATTGTTAAACATTATTACCTCATGAATATGTTGAGTATTCAGTTTGTTTAGATTTTATGTACAATTTATATGTGTATACTTATTTGATATAGTGCCCCACAACAATATTATAGTATTATTCATTGATGACGACGGTAGATGTTAGTTTGTACTCTTTGGTTCTTTAAATCTTCGATCACTAGTCAGTAACTAGTATGGTTGTTTAATTTTAATTAAAACTGTTTTTTATAACAATTTTCCTTTATAATTTTACTAGTCAGACGTGTGTCGGGCTATCAGAAAAGTCACTTATAGCAAATTTGAAGAAGTTGGCAACACTAGCAAGAAGGAAACAGTTATGGTAACAATTTTTCCAGTATGTTTTTTTGTCTCAAAAAGCAGTTACCTATGAAAGCTGTACTATTTTCTCATTAAGTAACAAGTATATTAAAGTAAAGAATGCATCAATCCATAAATCAACCACATTCATTGCATTTCATAAACACAAATGTCCTACCCCTTATATATGAACTGTTGTGCACCAGTGGCCCAGATCTACAAACTCCCACTCCTGAGGATNCACAAATGTCCTACCCCTTATATATGAACTGTTGTGCACCAGTGGCCCAGATCTACAAACTCCCACTCCTGAGGATATCACCTAATTGGACAGATGACACCGACAAACAGAAGTATCAGAATCAGCAGCAGGAAGGGTAGAAGATGGCATGGTACTGGAAAAAAAGTCATGCATGCTGATCCATTTATCAACAATTCACAGCAATAAAAAGATGGTGATGTATGGAGGGTAAATTTGCAAGCATTCGAAACCAAAACAATTTAAATTCTCAATCTCTCTACTTGTCTTCCTTGCTCTAAGCAAGCAGATATATCAGGGCAGGANAAACCAAAACAATTTAAATTCTCAATCTCTCTACTTGTCTTCCTTGCTCTAAGCAAGCAGATATATCAGGGCAGGAAAATTACTCAATATTGTATTTTCATTCTAAGATGTTTAGTAATCCAGTTGCTTGTAGAATACTTTCAATTTGAACTAGGAAGCCATGGAGGAAACTGCACAGGGCTGAGCTAAAATTAAAAGTTTAGAATTACTTGTCTCATTCCAAAAATTTTAGGGATAAATGAACCTGTAAGCAGGATAAAAAATTGTCTGAACAATAGGTCAACAGGGAAAAATATGTTTGCTACATCTGCACATTGTCCTTAGTACAAACAGGGTTACTTGGCTAGCAGCAGCTTCTACTGCTCTATGCATTAAATTAGCTGGCTAGTTATACAAAAACAGAAGGATGTCCCTGCTGCAAACAGCTTTGCCTGTGTAAGAACATTTTCTCAGGACAATTTTTGTCTGTAGAAATAAGATTGTCACCTTTGACCATACGAGTTCTTTAGACTCAAGTTCACAACAGACAGAGGTATTTGGCTAATGACTTTGGCTGAAATTCACTAAATAAACCAATAGTACAGTTCATGAAAACAAATTGAAGATGAGTAACAATTTTTATATGCAGTTGACTGCTTTGTCCAATTGTCAGTGGGGTAAAACTAAAGCATGGTTTCATTGCTTCAGGTACTATCCAAGTTTGTGACCCAAGTACATGCTTGCCTCCACCCTTGCCCAAACCTGTATCCATTACTCATGACTACTTCCAAAGTCGTTGCTACACAGAAATCCTAATGAATGCAGAGACCAGAGATGTAACCTATAACAAACAGTGGTAGACCAAACATGAAAACCAGAGATATAATGAGTTCCTGAGTAGTTTGTGCAGGCTTATGTGGCCTAGAACAGCTATTCACCAGTGAAAATCCAGCACTAGTAATTTCCAAGGTTAATGGTGCACCATCCGACAAGACCACAGGATCTCATTACTAAATCCCAAACAAGGAAAGGGAGAAGACCTTGAACCATGTGGCTGAGAGGCAGCAACAAATAAGGTGAGTTGCTGAGTTCAGTAGACTGAAGCCATGGGAATTCCAATCCCCGACTGGATGAGAAGCTACCCTAAGAACTTATTTCTCTTGATCATGATGGCTGGAGCAGATAGATGCCCCAGCTAGAAAGAATAACCACTGATGGACTGGAGTGGAGGTGGTCTACTTCCCACTACTGTGCCACCTACCTGTAAGCATACTACTCTTACAACCAAATAATAGAACCAGTAAACCTGTCACAATGAACTGACTCAAAATATGAACATTGGACCCGCCAGCTAGATGCCCACAGACATCAGAAAGAGCAATAACTGACACTCACTATACTAGTCACTCAGTATAACTTGTCTCATGGCCAGACGCCCCAAGTGGAATGACTGAATATAGAAGTGGATTTTAGAGCTCAAAACCCATACCAGATGGCAACCAAGAAACTTCTGTTCTGCAGTCAATGCTATGTTTTAATAAGTTTTAAAGTGACTTGGTTATAAATGACTTTAGTAAATTAGTAATAGCAGTAATCCAGTCAGACGAAAATTTACTTGTTAACCATTTAAAAGAGACTAACCTAAAATATATAACTGAAGGAAGAGAGATATCTTAGGCACCCACAGGAAATCATGCTTTTTGTGATTTTGGTTATACAGCGCTATAAACAAAAGAATTTTAATAAAGATTCCTTGGGCGCATTGTGTGTGATGTGCATTACCCTGGTGAAGAGCAGGGAGCCATTGTTCATGATGACAATGTCCTTGGTCTGGTATGGCTCCAGGAGCCGCTTATCCTTGGTCCAGGTCACATACTGCAGGGGAGGGTTCGCTTTAATGAAGCATTGCACCACGCCGGCCAGCCGGAATGGTAGATATTGCACAGTGGGAGTGAACGTCACCTTCGCTGGATCTGCCCAACCATATAATACACACAATTAAAAATGGTCATAGTTAAATATAGAGCACTTAAATATTTATGACAGGTTTGATCACTGATAAAAAATTTTTTTCCACAGTTTAAGAGCCTTAATAACACTACATAAAACATACAATTATTTAAAAATAAAAAAAAAATAAAAATGCAGGTATAAGAGCTTGAAAGAAAGCTGGCTGAGCAGTTATAAACATTTAATGTGCTGTTCTAAATTTTGTGTCATTACACAATTACATTATTGAATAGGGAGTGCTGCTTTATTAAACTGCAGACTACGCAACCATATCTACCCACATTGAACTCTAGTGAATTTCAGCAAGTGTAAATGCTTACTTAAATAAGAGATCGGTTTCTAAGTTTTTAAATGANTTTTTTTTCCACAGTTTAACAGCCTTAATAACACTACATAAAACATACAATTATTTAAAAATAAAAAAAAATAAAAATGCAGGTATAAGAGCTTGAAAGAAAGCTGGCTGAGCAGTTATAAACATTTAATGTGCTGTTCTAAATTTTGTGTCATTACACAATTACATTATTGAATAGGGAGTGCTGCTTTATTAAACTGCAGCCTACGCAACCATATCTACCCACATTGAACTCTAGTGAATTTCAGCAAGTGTAAATGCTTACTTAAATAAGAGATCAGTTTCTAAGTTTTTAAATGATTTACACTATAATACACTAAACAAAAGAGACTAAGAAATATCCCAGTTCATTGCATAAGGTATTCTGCAATTTAGATTTAATAAGTAAAATAACTTGAAAATAACTTATTTCTGAATAATTGACATCTTCCTAATAATAAAACATTNTTTAGATTTAATAAGTAAAATAACTTGAAAATAACTTATTTCTGAATAATTGACATCTTCCTAATAATAAAACATTTCTATATCTACTTTTTATTTTTGTTGCAATGCTTAAAATGTATTTCTTAATAAGATATCACAGATGCACAAAAATGTGTTGCCCCAGTATTTATATGTGTATATTGACAANAAAATGTATTTCTTAATAAGATATCACAGATGCACAAAAATGTGTTGCCCCAGTATTTATATGTGTATATTGACAAGTACCATATAGCAATTACTTGTGCATCTGCCTCCTTAGATACTTTTAAAAATAGTCATTGAATTATAAACTTTTAATGCTGTAAGTACTCACATTCGACATTGAGGAAGGCAGAAGCTGACTGGGGGTCCCCTATACCGTTGGTCACCTCGCACACGTACTGCCCAGAGTCATCTGCACTCACTGGGTTAACTATAAGTGAGCCGTCTCTGCGAATGGTGACCCTCGTCTCTAGGGCAGGCACTTCCTTCACCGGCACTCCCTCGCGGTACCACTTGACTGTGACGTTCCCCGGCAGGGCCTTAGCCTCGCAAGAGAACTGCACCTTCTCCCCCTCCAGCTTGGTCTGGTTTGTTGGTGGCACCATTATCACAGCTCCACCTTCACACCACACACACAAACTGGACTGCACATTCATCATTGGCTCCACTGCCACACACACAAAACACAAATATTCTCTATTTGGTGTCACAAAAATGACCAAGCATCTACGGTATTAAAGCTGCCTCTCACTAGTTCCCACTATATTTTGTGAAAACTGACTGGCAAGGAAAATATACAAAAGTTGAATGAACAAAATGCAGCAGAGAATAGAAAANCTATATTTTGTGAAAACTGACTGGCAAGGAAAATATACAAAAGTTGAATGAACAAAATGCAGCAGAGAATAGAAAAGCTGAAATATGCAAATAAAAAATTGTTCCATTCATACATAAAACTATTTCGTTCACAGAGGTGTGTTTGGTCNAAAAGCTGAAATATGCAAATAAAAAATTGTTCCATTCATACATAAAACTATTTCGTTCACAGAGGTGTGTTTGGTCACAATGGTTAAAGTAGAAGTACAGTTCAATTCCTTCCATCACTGCAACTAAAAAAACACTACAATAAAAGTTCAACTTAGTAAAACTACTACAGAAAATATGTAAATTGTCAGAAATATGCCATTTAGTTGTATGTGAGAGAAGAGTGTACATAATTTTACAACAATGTAAAATATTTACAGCAATTTTTAATGTCAAAATAATTAATTTAATACAGTATTGTTCTTGTCACAATTTTGGATGCTTCAGAAAGCCCATTTTGAAAAATAACCTTGGTACTTACATTGTCATCACCATCACTGTCAATAAATACTCCTTCAATACTCATTTCTCAACCTATTAATTCTTGTAATCCCTGACCTACTTCTCAGAAACTTCAGCCCACATGTATGTATTCTGCTGACATCTTTCTTCTTTATCACTAGAGCTAGTGATTTTTCGCGAAAAAATACGACTACACGGTAGACTTTAATACTACAAGCACCCAACAGCAAATTGTCTACTGCCATTGGTTGCTGCCTGCTTGAGAAGGTGTTTTCATATTTGAATGGGCCACTCAGAAATCAACAGCATCGGCATGGCTCCTACATGATTTGTGTGCAGACAGTTAGGACGTGTCAAAAAATAATTCAGCCAATCAATATAGGTATCCTACAGTGTTTTGGAATATAATCTGCCTTGAAATATTTTCGCTTCAATTAACTACCCCTATTCATCACCCATGTTTCTACTTTATACAACAATACAGGCATCCAATACATCACTTATTTGATACCTCCTTGCCCCACACCAATAACCAAATACATTTATAGAATGTCTCTGCTCATCTTCCCTTTTCACCCATATTTATCTTATTTTCTCCAGTCTGCTCAAACACATTTTTAAGATATTTAAACTCTCGATACTTTTCAGCTGATCTTCTCTGAATGTAACTATTGTTGTTGGCATTTTGTTATTAACTGATGTTATCACTAATGCAAACTTTTTTTTCAAACGTTATACAACCACCTCTGAACCATGCATCCAACTGTTCTTGCAATTTTTATCTTAATTATCCATACCACTATGTCATCAGCAAAAACCATCACTTTCATGACATCTGCCTCAACTGTACTTGCTACCTTCTTCATTGTTTAATCAGTTACTACCACAAACAAAAATTATGATTATGCACTTCCTTGCTTTAACCCTTTCTTCAGCTGAAACCACTCTGTCATCTCACTTTCGAATTACACAGCTCACACTGTCTGTATGCATCTTTTTCACTCTTTTAACTATATTCTCATATACCCCCTTTTTTTCTCAATGAAGTTCCTAACTACACTATCATAGGCTTTTTCTACTTCTGGAACATCCACCAGTAAGTCCTTCCCAGCTTCATAATGTTCTACTTCACAGCAAATTTGATGTCTAAGGTAAACCTTTCCTTTCTCATTGTTCAAGACTTACCTCTTAATTCTTCTTCTACTACATCTGTAACTATCTGATCCAGCATCTTTTTGTAAATTTTTACGAAGCAAGGTGGCGCAGTGCTGAACCTTTGGACTCTCATTTGGGAGGATCTGAGTTTGGTTCCCGGTCCAGTAATCCTAATTTTGACTTTCCATTGTTACCTGGAATCACTCCAGGCAAATTCTGGAATGGTTCCTTACTACAGGCCATGGCTAATTCCTTCTCCATTTGTGTTTCTCTGAGCAACTTGCTCCATCTGTAATGATCTCACATCAATGAGATGTGAAGCCCTTCCTCCCTACCTACCTAAACTTGACGTATTCGAAACAAACAATGTGCCATTTACAAAACCCTGAATCAGCTGATGCATGAAAGAACTAAAATTAATATTATACTGGCTATTCTGAGTACACTGCCGATGCACATCAGACAAGCAGAAAATATGCGGATAAGAAAGATTTCCTAGATTAATTAATATACTTTATTTTGCGTGGTCATAAAACAGCGGTTTTTAGTGTTAGAAACCAAACTTAGTGCTAAAGTAGAAATGTATAGGTGTTCAAAATTAAAGGCACATTAAAACAATCCGTATCCAAATGAAACGCAATTTCAAAACCTATTTTCACGTCTTATCACCCCTCTCCAACCATGCTTTCCATACGAGCCTGACATTAATTCCAAAAGCATACAGAAATATTGCATAATATTGTTGAATAATTTTTTCTAATAATTTGACGAAATATATTTCAAAATCGTGTCATTCTTAGCCAGTAATAGAACAGTTAACTTTAAAAAGACGCTATCTATTAAGCAAAACAAGCGTCACACCTCGCTCTGAAGCACTACCAGCCAGAAAAGAATAGCGTTTGTGTGCAATATATAAAAAATTTACAAACAGATACCAATAGTTTTATTTTTCACGAGCTCTGCATAATTTTTAAAGTAACATATATTTCAGGTACAGAGATTTTGAGTACTAGTAATTTCTATTCGGCCGGTAATCGTTCATCTACGTAAATTATACGCCATATTGTTCTCCCGAAAACCCATTTCCTTGTTTCCAAAGAAAGTAGGACATGCGTGAATAGTTTTTAAGCAATTCTAACATTATTCCACATCACATATTTCCAACTCAAATATATTAGCTGTAACATCCAAAGTGTGATAATAGCTACAACCACCGTCTCGCAAATGTTAACCCAAATTCACTCTCTCGTACCAATTAAAAAAAGAGTTAGCAAATATTAAATTTTTTGCAAGGTTTTATATTTTTACTTTTATAACCTACTAATTTTTTTAGACAGATGTCAGTCTAAAATAGGTTAACATTTGTTTAGCATTACAGTACAATGGCAAGTGAATTAGCTGACAGCGTGTTGATAAAAAATACAGCCTCAACTTGACGCACCAGCTGATGGCGAAAGGATACATAAACANTTTTTGTAATTTTTTGTACACTGGCTCATTTGTGTCACTCACCTACAATTTGAGCATTTTTTTGTACCCTCTCTTTAAGACAAGCACTATCTATCACTTCTTCAAATCCTCTGGAGACTTCACTTTCTTCAATTCAACTTTATTCCCCTTTCCATTTTGGAGATCCTCAAAGTACACTTTCCACATTATCTTTATTTCATCTTCTCCCTCTAACATATTCTCATTCTTGTCCACCTGGACAAATGCTGTTTTGAATCTCAACCATTCCTCCTCTCCTGTTTTACTCATTCTTTGGCACAGCTTCTCTTATTTTTCTTTGAAATTACTCTCTATGTTTCTCCTTTTTCAACTTCGGCACCATTAGCCTTATTTCCTTCTTTACAGGTTACTNCTTTGAAATTACTCTCTATGTTTCTCCTTTTTCAACTTCGGCACCATTAGCCTTATTTCCTTCTTTACAGGTTACTTTGCCTCTCTCCTTAATGTGAGTGATCCCACTAGCACTGTGGTCACTGTCCACTGCCTCTGATGGTAATATATTTATGAAAGTAAGTAGAAAGCATTCTTGCATTGAAGCAAATTAATTATTTTGATTGCCCTGCTTAACACAGGCTTTTTTTGGAAAATGTGTAATTCAAAACATTGAAACGGCAAAACATCCAAAATAAGACAAAGNTGCTTAACACAGGCTTTTTTTGGAAAATGTGTAATTCAAAACATTGAAACGGCAAAACATCCAAAATAAGACAAAGAACATATTCTTTTAACAAATTACTTAATTTAGCATTTAAAAAAAAAATTGTAACAAAACATTTTGCAATGTTACAAAATATATACATTCGTCTTTCATGCACAATGGAAATTACAAATTTCTTACCATTTTTATGGTTATATGGCAGTATTTCAGAAGTTCTATATTTTCTGTACCGGAGTATATTTAGATGCAGTGACGTAATGAAATTCAGAAATAAATTTTAAAAGTTGCATGTCATGGGCAAATAGCATACTTAAAATTTTTTTATGAAACTGCTGGATAGCTATTATAAAAACACCTCACAACCTGTGCTCATGGAATGGACTCAAACAAGCTCTACTCAATTACAAAGCCTAATGGGGAGACTGACCAGCAATTATCACCCGGGCGGTGTGGCTGATCTGACCCTCGCCATTGCGTGCAATGCACGTGTAGTCTCCGATATCCTCGTGACGGATGTTGGAAATGCGCAGCTCTGTACCATCGTTGAAGATGCCAATGGTTGCGGACGGCTCCACAGGATTGGCATCCTTGTACCAGAGGATCTCGGGTGTCGGTGTGCCCTCTGCCTGGCAGTTCAAGATGATGGCATCTCCAAGGTTCACATATACAATGTCTTCCGGAGTTATGCTGAAGCGTGGGGGAGCTATAGTACATAAACAGAAGAAACACATTATACTANATATACAATGTCTTCCGGAGTTATGCTGAAGCGTGGGGGAGCTATAGTACATAAACAGAAGAAACACATTATACTTGCCTTAAATGTCAAAAAAATATATACACACAGAGTGATACAAAACTTATATTTCTTAACTCAAAAATTAATAATCACTAGCAGTTCTCAACTAGATATACAGGGGATGGACAAAATAATATGAACACCATGCAATATAGTACATTTTGTTGCATGTTGGCAACACTGCTTCCGTGTAAATAATGTGACGTGTATGTACTGCACAGTTTACATGCCAAATCTTGTAGATTATATTTCAGTGTATTATACGCTTTGTTCTGCGATGGTTAAAACAAGCGATCGGTGAAATGTGTGATCTCTCAGACTTCGAAAGATGGCAAATCGTTGGTGGTCAGTTAGCGGGAGCGTCTGTGACGAAAACAGCTGAATTGTTTAACGTTTCACGAGTGACAGTATCCACGGTAATGACAGCATACACAAAACATGGTAAAACATCGTCGGCAAAGAGGAATAGTGGGCGAAACCCAAAGTTAACTGACAGAGACCGACGAACATAAAAAGAATTGTGGCCAGACAACATAAAACTACTGCGGCAAAAGTGACAGCAGAACTCAACACACACTTCAGTAATACTGTTTCGACAAAAACAGTGCGGCTAACATTCATGGAAGGGCTGCAATTGCGAAACCCTTTATNTGTTTCGACAAAAACAGTGCGGCTAACATTCATGGAAGGGCTGCAATTGCGAAACCCTTTATAACGGAAGCCAATGCTACGCTGCGAAAGAAGTGGCGCCATGGACATAAAACCTGGACACTTGATGATTGGAAGAATGTGGTATGGTCCGATGAATCATCATTTACATTGTTTCCTACAAACGGCCGGGTTTATGCGTGGAGAACCCCAAAAGAAGCCTACGATCCGGACTGTCTGCTTCCTACAGTCAAGCATGGGGGAGGTTCCGTTATGATTTGGGCGGCTATATCGTGGTATTCAGCTGGTCCTCTCATTCACATCACTGGCCGGATTACTGCGAATGAATATGTCGACATCCTCAATGATGAAGTTTTNACATCACTGGCCGGATTACTGCGAATGAATATCTCGACATCCTCAATGATGAAGTTTTTACTATGACTAGCATATTACTGCCAACCACTGCCATATTCCAAGATGATAATGCGCCCATACACACAGCCAAAAAGGTTCAGTCTTGGTTTGAGGAGCATCAGAATATCATCAAACAATCGCCAGACCTCAACATAATTGAACCGTTATGGGGGGGTAGAGCAGAGAGTAAGGAGCAGATTTCTATCTCCAACATCATTGAAGCAATTGGCGGATGGTTTGGTACAAGAATGGGACAACATTCCGTTGGAAACTATTCAGACACTCTATGAATCTATTCCGCGAAGAATTGCAGCTGTTCTAAAAGAAAGGGTGGCCCAACGCCTTATTAATAAATAAATATTGTGTATATGTCAGGTGTTCATATTATTTTGTCCATCCCCTGTAGCTACATAAAAGTCTTTCCCAATATTATGTTTCTCAAGTGCAGTATGTAATTTATTTAGCTACTCTTATTTGAATTGACCCAAAATCCTGTGAACATGGCTACATGCTACAACACCATCAGCCAACTCAACAGTATATGCAAAACTGAGTGCATTAGCAGAGGAACAAAACAAGATTTGTGAATCATCACATGTTATTAAGTTTAGGGGCTTTTCTGTAAAAATAAAAGTAATTCACGAAAAATGGTATATTTCCACTCTATTAATGATGCAGTACACGAATATACTAGGGACATTAACGTCAGACTAATTTCGTAATATGTACCCACCTAACCTAACAGAACCTAACCCCACAATGGGTGAATCACTATTTTACATTTNGAACAAAACAAGATTTGTGAATCATCACATGTTATTAAGTTTAGGGGCTTTTCTGTAAAAATAAAAGTAATTCACAAAAAATGGTATATTTCCACTCTATTAATGATGCAGAACACGAATATACTAGGGACATTAACGTCCGACTAATTTCGTAATATGTACCCACCTAACCTAACAGAACCTAACCCCACAATGGGTGAATCACTATTTTACATTTTTAAACTAACCGAGAATTGTTGGGTTTTACACTAACCTAGGATAGTAGGGTTTTATTTCTCTGACGTTAATAGACGTAAACAAGCATATTTTGGAAGTTTTTTAAATATGTTCTACTTATTTTAACATTACGCCCTCTTGAATATTAACAAGGTAATCTGTGCAGAACCCATTAATGGAACTTTTGTTGGTCTAGGACGTTTAGTTCAGAAAAGTAAACAAACTGGCTATACTGCCCATTTCGCAATTTTAAATGACTCACCTGAACAGGAGATGTTATAAATGTAGAAATAATGTCCATATTTGTATTCTGCTGACATAAATCTAGCAAGAATATTTCTAGCATACATAGTTCAACACTATATATTTACACCATTTATTTTACTTACTTAATATAATATACAAATACACTGACCCACTTAATAAAAATTATAAAAACAATTACAAGCTATTTGTTTTGGACAATATTGATTAACAAAATGTGATATTATATTTTAAGGTAACTGAAATTACATTTTGGTCAATTACAGTTCAGTTGATTAAAGCTCATATTCTGTGTAACAATATGAGTTGCAGAGAATCTAAAGACATGAATGACTCCCTCATACATGGGCAGATTTTTTGCACTAGCAGTACAGCCAGAGAACTACTGCAATAGCTGGAACAAATGCTTTTATGGAAAAAGGCCATAGAAAACACGAAGTCTTCACTAAAAAAAATGTTTCAAATTTATGCCAATTAGCGAACTGAAAGGCAAGAAACTTATCAGCAGCAGATGGGTTTTCAAGCAAAAATAAAACTGCCAACTTAGAGCACGACTAGTTGCTCGCGGATGCAAACAACGAGAAGGTGATTATTTTGATACCTTCTGTCCTGTCGTGAACACCAATATACTCCGTTTCTTGCTCGCCTATGCCAAAGCTACCAAAAAAATTGTGAAGACATTTGATGTTGCCAGTGCTTTCCTATATGGGCAATTGTCAGAAGAGCTATATTTGAAACTTCCTGAAAGATTTGAAGAGGAAAAAAGCAAAGTTTGCCGTCTTCAAAAATCCTTATAAGGCCAAAAACAAGCTCCAATCAACTGGAACAGAAGATTCGTTGATTTTTTTAAAAACAAAGGGACTATCTCAGCTAGTTACTGACAAATCCGTTTTTAAAATGAATGATAATTCGTTGATTTTAGCTCTTCATGTGGACGATGGACTTGTCATAGGGAAAAACGAAAAGACAGTGAGAANTCGTTGATTTTAGCTCTTCATGTGGACGATGGACTTGTCATAGGGAAAAACGAAAAGACAGTGAGAACATTTCTTGTGGAACTTGGAAGAGAGTTTGATACAACTTTTGAAAATGAGCCAAAAAGTTATATCGGTATGGAATTGAAAAACGACTCGGAAAATTTCTCTATTCATCAACGGAAATACATAGAGAAGATACTCAGTGAATTTAAAATGGACTTGTCAAAAGGCGTCAGAACTCCTNAACGGAAATACATAGAGAAGATACTCAGTGAATTTAAAATGGACTTGTCAAAAGGCGTCAGAACTCCTTCTACGCAGACTACCAAAAATTACAGCTCAAGACCTAACAGAGATTTTCCATACCGGGAAGCTGTAGGAAGTCTACTATACCTGTCAAACCGAACCAGACCTGACATCACTTTCTCTGTAAACGCTGCTTCAAGAAATGTTGAAAATACTAAAGAAGAAGATGTTATGAAGGTCAAGCAAATTTACAGATACCTTCAAGGCGCTAAAAACACGGCAATTAAATACTCAAAAGGCGAAAATTACCTACAACTAGATGCATTTTGTGATTCAGATTAAGCCAACGATCCAAAAACTCGTCGAAGCACTAGTGGATTCGTCATACTATACTGTGGCGGAGCTATCTCGTGGTCAACAAGACGACAGCCAATTGTTGCTGTCAGCACAGCTGAAGCAGAATTTATAAGTGCCAGCGAATGTGTTAAGGAAGTGCTTTTCCTAAGATCTTTGTTTAAAAAGCTCACAAATCAAAATCTGGATGTGAAGCTGCACATTGATAATCAGAGTACGATCAATATGATCAAAAATGGCTGTGATGCTAAAAGGTCTAAACATATTGATATTAAATTTAAATTCATACTTGATAAAGTCAACCAACATATTTTTGCTCTAAAATATTGTCCTACCAAAAATCAAATAGCAGATATCTTCACTAAATCCTGACTCCAGCTGTCTTTGAGAAATTGAGAGATAAATTTTTGTTTTTCCAGAAATAATAAAAACTTAACAAAAACTGAAAACTTGATTCTATTAAACAAGACTTGACTTTGTGAAAAGAAAATTTGGTTGCTTTGTATTTTTATATGCATTTCTCTTATTGATGTTACAGTTAACTAAACTTCAAATTTAAGACTAGATTAAAACCTAGAACTGTTTGTAAAATTCAATGAATTTGATTTTGTAAATTTGATGTACCAGCTACTGTTTTTTTAAGGAAATTGCAAATTTAAGAGGAATGTTGGAGAGTGAATTTGAATTACCACAACTAAACTTGTAAAGCCTTTTTCTATTGGTCGGCCATCTTGCTTTTTCGGACAATAACAGTGCTTCATATACAATACTGTTATCTTCTACGGTGATAAATACTGAATACGTGTGTGAGCATAAAACATTAAAAAACTGTGTCCGAGTTAATTTAAAAACCTTCACAATGGATTGTAAGAGAATCAAATAACTATANCTAAACTTCAAATTTAAGACTAGATTAAAACCTAGAACTGTTTGTAAAATTCAATGAATTTGATTTTGTAAATTTAATGTACCAGCTACTGTTTTTTTAAGGAAATTGCAAATTTAAGGGGAATGTTGGAGAGTGAATTTGAATTACCACAACTAAACTTGTAAAGCCTTTTTCTATTGGTCGGCCATCTTGCTTTTTCGGACAATAACAGTGCTTCATATACAATACTGTTATCTTCTACGGTGATAAATACTGAATACGTGTGTGAGCATTGTCTCCTAATATAAAACATTAAAAAACTGTGTCCGAGTTAATTTAAAAACCTTCACAATGGATTGTAAGAGAATCAAATAACTATANATAAAACATTAAAAAACTGTGTCCGAGTTAATTTAAAAACCTTCACAATGGATTGTAAGAGAATCAAATAACTATATATTGCATAACAATTTGCTTGCAGTCTTTTTTTCCTTCTCAACTCCTTGTATCCTTATTAAATGTTGTATTCAATATGTTGTTCAGTTATCATTGTCTTTTCTGCCCTGTATTTGATTAAGAGTCCTTCATGACAAGCATTGCATGCTTTAAGCAGTGCTCTTTAAGGCACTTGGCTTTCTTTCTTTTTATAGTCCATGCTCTTATTCATTTTCGATTGAGGAATGTGCCTGAAGGAGTATAATCTCTCACTGAATCAATCTTGCAATGCTAGTTCTTCTATATACAACTCAGTTAGTTAATCCTGTGAACCAACAGAGTTGCAGATAAAGGCCAAACAGAGACCCAACTTCTGCAGTTCCTGTCCCCTTCCTGTACTGTAAAAAAAGACTGGTTTGAACCCTAAGTTGTATCAGCCATTACTATTGGAGTTTATTATAGCCCAGTGTCTAAGAAATGGTAACTGGACTTTTACCTCTCCAGTTCACGTGTCTACTACATAATTGCACCTCTGGTAATAAACAGTGAGTCTGATACAGCAAACTGGAGGATGCTGTGTGGTGGGGTTACAGTGAGTCAATAAACAGTGGTGGCAAGAACATCATTTTAGCATCACATGAGAGGTGGCAGATGCTAGGGATGCATGGGAATCCGTGAATGGGCTACATATAGCTCAGGTTTAGTCCCTCAGTTCTTACCCCTCTTTTTGTTACTCCTATAATGGCTAAAGCAAGCAAGAGATTGAGCAGATCCCCCTTTCATCACAGTAGTTTTATGTAACTCAAGGTGTTGTGAGCATTGACTAAGAAAGTAGTGGGGAAACCATGGAGGAACCATGAAGGCACCGTAGATGTTCAACTAATAGTCCTCTGGGTTCTTCAGACGTTAGTAAAAGCAACATTTTCCTCCGGGCCGGATTACGTGAACTGCAACCAAGTTTTTGTTTCGTTACATGTGTTTCAGGTGACAAATGGTAAAGTACACTCGTGATAGGTGCGCGCGTGCACTGTATATTATTGTATCTGATTGTGTCGGACACGTCAGTTATCTTCTCCCTGAGTTAATTATGGTATTCATATGTGTAAATTTTTAGCACATCCTCTAGGAAAGCTTCATTCGTGATGAGTAAAAAATTGCGAAGTGAGGTTAAGTAAATGCGCAAACAAAGAATTTTCCCGCTAAAAATTCAACAGTAAATTCTTGTCAAATTCTTTTGTGCACCTTGCCAAGATACTGTTAAAGAAACACATCAGCCATTATGTCAGAAGAACATGTTTTAAAAACAAAACTGCAGTGGCACCAACGAAGGTTAAACTTAATTTTGGAAGGGGGAAGAAAAGTGCTAGAAAACCCTGAAGACAGCAAAAAATCTGCTTTCTTTTGGTTGATGTCAAAGGAATCGAAAAAATNTGCAAAGGTATTATCAGCCAAGAATTATAGCATCACACAATGTAGATACCATCTTCAATGCACCCCTAGTAAGTGTGCAATCTATTAAAACTTTGCTGAATATAGTTACGGAAAATATGGGTGCCTTGAAGGTCTTAGGACTCCCTACAAATCATTGGGATGTAATNATGTGATAAATTTGATGTGGTTTATTTTGAAATTGACTCTATACAGGACAGGCTGGAAATCAATTTGAATCCTACACTTAGTGCTGAAAGAGCAGATAAAAACAGGGCATCAGCGCTAAAAATGCCAGCTATACAACTGCTAATATTCAATGGGGACAAGAAACAGTGACAATCCTTTTATGACTTATTTCTTACACTGATGCATAACAATGACCAGATGCATGCAGTGGAAAAATTCTTGTACCTGAAGTTATTGCTGCAAGGGGAAGCCAGTGCCTTAATATGCACCTTGCCAGTGATGAATGCCAATTACGAAGTTGCAAAAGATCTCCTGGTGCAAAGGTATTATCAGCCAAGAATTATAGCATCACACAATGTAGATACCATCTTCAATGCACCCCTAGTAAGTGCAGATACTGTGCAATCTATTAAAGCTTTGCTGAATATAGTTACGGAAAATATGGGTGCCTTGAAGGTCTTAGGACTCCCTACAAATCATTGGGATGTAATACTGCTGCATTATAACTGCGTAAACTTGATTCCAAACTAAGGAATCATTGGGAACTCTCTGTGCCGCAATATGAAATGCCTTTGTATCAAAAATTTATGTCGTTTTTGGAAATACAGCAGTATCCGAGAGTGTCAAGAGTAGTGGAAGGTCATGGGGTAGTGGTTCTCCAGGATGGAAGAGTAAGAAATCTACTAAGGCTGCTGGAAACTCGAAATTTGTTTTGAGTACCTTGAAACCAGATTTTCAAAACGGTGAACACTGCAAAGGTGAGCACTCCATTGTCAAATGTGAATCCTTTCTTCAACTTTCGAGTAAACAACTGCTAAATCATGTGAAGGAATTTAACCTCTGTATAATCTGTTTGAAGACTGGGCACACCATGAGGGATTGTTTTTCAAATTCCAAATGCCAGATATGCAGGAAAAGTCATCACACATGCTTGCATTTCTCTTCACAAGCAACCATTGGCTCTAGTGAAAACTCAAATTTACCTAGTAGTGACAACAGTAAATCAGACTTACCCAGTAGTGACAACAGTACCACAAAGTCAGCATATTGCACAGGAACCTAGATTGAGTGGCCCACAGTGCTGCTATCCACGGCAGTAGTCAAGGTGTTAAATAGATTAGGTCAGCCACACACTGTTGGAGCTCTTAAAGAACATGGTTCACAAACTTGCTTCATTACTGAGGAATGTCTTCAGAGATTATATCTTACTTATTCTCATCGCAGTTCACCACTGACTGCACTAGGCCAAACACCTCTTCCAGCTGCAAAGGCGGTAACAAGCTGTAAGATAATGCCACTTGTGGGTAAGGCTGAGGAAATAGTTATTGAAGCTGTTGTGATTTTGCAGATCGCACCTTCCCTTCCTAAGGAAATTTCAAGAAGACTGGAGTGGCCTCACTTGTCCAATCTGGTCCTGGTAGATCCTAATTTTCATAAACTTCAACAGATTGATATGCTGCTTGGTGCAAAAGTGTTCCCTGAAATTATTCTTGAAGGTCGAATTCATGGATCCCCAAGAGAGCCTGTTGCCATAAATATAAATTTGGTATGGCTGCTAATGGGAAATATTAATCAAGGTTTACGTTCGGAAACATTACTTCAAACCTTTTTTGTATCCTCTATTGAACCGGTAGGTAACTTAATTAAAAGGTTTTGGGAAGTAGAAGTAGTGCCAACCCAGCATACCATCCAAACTAAAGATGATAAGACAAGCAGAAGCTTCCTTTGAAAAAACATGTTCTTGTGACACAAATGGAAAATATTGTGTAGCGTTGCCTTTCAAGAATGAACGCCCCAACTTGGGAGACTAACACAGTGGCATCTCATCTATTTCTGTCCCTGAAACACAAACTTGCTCAAAATCATAGGTTGAAGGTGGAGTATCATATGTTGCTGCAGGATTATCTCCACCAAGGCCATATGGAATTTCTTGTGGAGCTTTCACCGGTAAGTGCTAATAATCACTTCATCGCTCACCACTGTGTAACTCGTCCAGGAAGTCTAAGCACCAAGCTCAATGTGGTGTTTGATGCATCAACCCGTGCCAGTAATGGGGAATCTCTTAATGATTGACTTGTTGGACCAAAGTTATTCCTGTTCTTGTAATGGTTTTGCTTCGTTTCCGGCTTGATTTGGTGGCTACTATATCCTAATTATAGTACCTATAAAAAAATTGTGTGGAGATTTTTGTCAGATCAACTACTGTTTAAATACCAGCTTAATACAGTGACATTTGGTCTTTCATCATCACCTTACCAAGCGACAAAGGTCACTCACATGTTGGCTCTGGATGAAAAGGATAATTTTGCCACTGAGGCTCAAAGAATCATGCAAGATGTTTACATGGATGACATCCTAACTAGTGCAAACTCTACTGAGGAAGTCATTAGTTTCCAGTGTGAGCTTACAGGCATCTTTGAATCAGGTGGTTTTACTCTTCACAAGTCGGTTTCTAATGATTCAGTTATAATGAGTCAGATTTTCTCACCAGGTAATTANCAGGTGGTTTTACTCTTCACAAGTCGGTTTCTAATGATTCAGTTATAATGAGTCAGATTTTCTCACCAGGTAATTATTCTATTTCTCATTCATTCTCGTGCCCGGAAAATGATTCTATAAAGGTTCTTGATATATTGTAGAATTCTAAATCTGATTGTTTCTTGTATTTGTCCCAACCTATTGCAGGTATCAAATGTACCAAACTGTCAAGTTTTGTCAGTGGTAGCTAGGATCTTTGAGCCCTTGGGTTCGATAACAACAGTAGTTTTGTTTGCTAAACAGCTTATCCAACAACTCTGGTCACTGCAATTTGGTTGGGATGATCCACCTCTAGATGTCTTGTTGAAGAAATGGAGTCTGTTTCAGAAAGAGCTGGATGATCTATCAAAGGTGTCACTCCCACACTGTGTAGTTCTGTTAGGAGCTAAAAGGTTTGAGTTGCACGGATTTTCAGATGCTTTAGAAAGAGGATATACTTATGTAACCTATCATCAGGTAGAAGCGACCGATTAGGTTGTAGTGTCTCTGGTCTGTGCCAAATCTAAAGCAGTGCCNATGTAACCTATCATCAGGTAGAAGCGACCGATTAGGTTGTAGTGTCTCTGGTCTGTGCCAAATCTAAAGCAGTGCCTCTAAAGTCTCTCACCTTACCAAGGCTAAACTGTGTGCTGCTCAGTTACTTGCCAAGCTGATGATGGTTGTCGCTCAAGTCTATGCCATTCTGCCAGGGTTTGAGCTGTTCGCTTGGTCAGATTCCATGGTGGCCATAGCTTGGATTAAATCAGAAAGAGAAAAAAGAAAAAATGTAAAAATGGGGAGCTGGGCGGCGACCTCCACGTGGTTCCTCGCGGACTGGGTGCCGGTATGGAGCAAAAGTTCCATTCCCTGAGTCTTCTGGAAGGGAAGCCATGGCAGTTTTGAAGGGAGAATTGTCCCGGATGGCTGTCATGCTGGACCGGAAAGCAGATGCAGGGAAAAACTCGGGTTAGTTGCACTCGGTTGCTTCTGGTGTCGCTGGCCTGCTCGGTCGTCGGTCCTGGTATGCTGGCAGAAAGCAAGGAATGGAAGACCTTTGTAGGTAATCGAGTTGGTGAGATCCATTCTCTTCTGCCAACCATGTGCTATGCGCATGTTCTATCAGAGGAAAACCCAGAGGCTCTTCTTGCTTTGGTCAAAATTGTGCATACGACAACCTTCAGCAGGAAAATTGAGAATTTTCAGACAAGGAAAAAACTAACAAATACACCAAACACTTACTTACATGCTGAGTCAAGACTATCTGCATACTCTGCAGCAGAGGTCCAAGTGAACAGATCAACATTTGTTCATCACTGTAGGCACCCTTGTGCTGGTTAAGGACAACCATTTACCTCCTACCAAATGGAAGTTGGGACAGGTTACTGAAGTTAAACCCAGGACCAGATGGAGTCGTTCGAGTAGCCTCCATTTGCACAGAACAAGGTGTTTTCTCCAGTGTTCCACCAGAAAGTTGTGTCCCCTTATTTCCCAGTAAAGAAAACTTCATTTTGGTCAGGGGGATGTTTGTGTTGTAAATAGTACTATGTGACTTCATCACTAAAATTGTGTGCTGCAACAGTTGGCANTGGTCAGGGGGATGTTTGTGTTGTAAATAGTACTATGTGACTTCATCACTAAAATTGTGTGCTGCAACAGTTGGCAAATCTGACTCAAGCAAAGAAGATCAGTGTTTTGGCAAGACGGCAGTCGGTAGTTAGTTTTCGGAAAGAAACTTTAGCAAAATGTTTTGTTTAATGGTCCTCTGGGTCCTTCAGACATTAGTAAAAGCAACAACTATTAACTCATGCATTTATGTCTGCATCACTTAAAGGACCTGGCTATGCCCAGAGACTTTGAAAAATTGTAACACTGGTGTCAGACGTCGGATGGCAGTATTTATTCAACACTAGGATTTTTTAGGTTAGGCAAGAGAATAGTTTGTATATTGGTAAAAGGCAAGNTTATTCAACACTAGGATTTTTTAGGTTAGGCAAGAGAATAGTTTGTATATTGGTAAAAGGCAAGACCACACTTAGTTTCCTAAGTCATGCAGTAAATGATAACAAGGAGAATGTCTAGAGATATGGAAGCACTGTATGCTTTAATCGAANTGGTCAGGGGGATGTTTGTGTTGTAAATAGTACTATGTGACTTCATCACTAAAATTGTGTGCTGCAACAGTTGGCCAATCTGACTCAAGCAAAGAAGATCAGTGTTTTCGCAAGACGGCAGTCGGTAGTTAGTTTTCGGAAAGAAACTTTAGCAAAATGTTTTGTTTAATGGTCATCTGGGTCCTTCAGACATTAGTAAAAGCAACAACTATTAACTCATGCATTTATGTCTGCATCACTTAAAGGACCTGGCTATGCCCAGAGACTTTGAAAAATTGTAACACTGGTGTCAGACGTAGGATGGCAGTATTTATTCAACACTAGGATTTTTTAGGTTAGGCAAGAGAATAGTTTGTATATTGGTAAAAGGCAAGACCACACTTAGAGAGTTTCCTAAGTCATGCAGTAAATGATAACAAGGAGAATGTCTAGAGATATGGAAGCACTGTATGCTTTAATCGAAGGACTAAGTGGTCAAATAATTATATAAACATGAATGTAGGAAAGAAAGCAGAGGATATTGACAGGACTGAATTTTGGCTGGGTTTTTTTTTTGTAATTGGTCCATGCGTGTGGGGGTTCATGACTGGGCAATCAGTCCCCTGGTGGGGCAACGCGAAGTTGGAGCAGTTTTGAGGGCAGTGCCGGGTATTCACCACATGCTGGAATCTGCTGGCGACAGCGGGGAAGCCAGTGGCGTGGGTGCCAGCTTGGCGCTGTGTGCTGAGAGCTTGGGCTACATGCTGTGTGCTGATTGGATGGCTGGGGACCACGTGATGCCAGCATGGCATGAGCAAAGTAAGGGGGAGAGAGCAAAGCGAAGTTGTTGCCGGGTTACTGGTAGAGTGGAGCAGAAGAGATGTGGCGACATCGGACAGTACGCACGCGCGAGGAATTAGAAGAAGCATGTAGTTATCGGATTGCAGGTTCGTGAACCACAATAATTAATGTGAGGACACATTTGGTCCGAAAATAATAAGTATTTAGACGAATCTAATGTTTGTTAAGTGTGGCCAGCATAATTATTTATTATAATTTTGATAGTATATTTCATTTTGTAAAATTATTACATTTTAAAATGTATTCTAGTGTTCTATCTACTGTATTGTAATAGGCCTGAGCATCGTTCTGCAAGCAGTATTGGAAATGCTATGTAACTTTCTCGTGTTTGGTGATCAGAATTTTACAGGTGATCAAAATAAGCCGCCACACTCCAGATGTAACTGAAAAATGTAATAATGCAAGCTAAGCTGAGACCATCACTCATGAAAAATATGTGCACGTACACTCAGTGTAAGAAAATTTTCGACACATTTTCCATAAAACTCCCAGATCTTAGATGAATGATATCACATGGTGCAACCTTGTGCGATGACCTCTGGTGTTCATGGTAAAAGGTGGAGGCTCTTTAAATACTGTGGAGCCCGTGTGCTAGGGGTTGTTCATCGTTCAGTTATGAAGGGGCCGAGCAGCGAGAGGGAGTAGCGGCGACTCGGTCAAGCTAGTATTCGTCTGTCACTTTGCAGGAAAAAGTGGTCTGATATCAGCCAAAATGTAAGTTAAATACTTTTATTATTAGCAACCACAACAATTTATAAGATAAATTTATTGTAATTCATACTCGCTGGTTTCACGCTATTAAGAAATAGTTATTGTATTTTCCAACCACATCTCTGTGAATTTTAATAATTAAATTGTGGCAAATGAATGAAGTTTTTCAGTACTATAATCGGAGTCCAGCGTATTACAAACTGAATTCATATACTTTCAACATATAGTGATACTAGTTACTGCAAACTTTTGAACCAACACAATCATGTTTGGTGGCTACTGCGACCTCCGCCATGATGACCATATATCACGTGTAAAACAATAACTGTATAAAGAAATGTAGTCTCAGTAGTAATGTACAGTAGCAGTAGTTACTAGCTGTAAGGAAATGATAAACAGTTAATGAAGAGAGGGAACTACTGCTCCATTGCTGATATCTAGAGGCACCTGTTTTTCACAAAAAGATTTCAGGACAAGTTACGTTCCAAAGCACTTTAGTTCAGAACCACTTTCGTGGTTGGATCATTTGAATTGTTACGCGTCTTATCTGTCTGTCCACGAATCATGGACGGTCNTTCAGAACCACTTTCGTGGTTGGATCATTTGAATTGTTACGCGTCTTATCTGTCTGTCCACGAATCATGGACGGTCAGTATAGGAGAAACTTAAATCTGATTGGCTCACTCATGTAACAGACTGTCTTCACACAAAGACAAGCAGCCAAAAGTCAAATGAAGACCCTCAAGTGAGAACATAGGATATTGAAGTCTAGCATCCGCGTAAATATTCTCGCGAAAAACAGGTGACCCCACCAATATTATACCAAATGTTAAGTCCTTGCCTATGAACTTGGGTTGCTCATCTTCCCGAACCCTTCCCTCCACCACCACGTCTAAGCCGCTCACCTAACATCAACCTCGCTATCAAATTAAGCAATTATACAGCTCCAGGTGGCAGTTTCCTCACCTTGTGGTGGCAGTGTTACCTACCGTTAAATTAATGCAAACATCTTAGGATAGCTAGGTGATTACACCATTTCCTATACACCCCTTTGCATGCACCTGTTACCTATTAGGGTCGTGGGTAACGCGACATAGTTTTTGAGCAAATGTTCACTTCTCCCTGATGGTTGCAGAAATGCAGATATAGAATATGGGCGGGGGGGGGAAGTGTGGATGAAAATGTAGTTTAGTTCCAGGTTTTCTGAGTTTTCTTGGAGTGCGGGTGATGGTGCGAGTGGAGTATGCATTGTAGCTTGAGCCTGCTTACATGTTGCTAACATGGTGGTGGTCGTTACTGAGAAATAACTACTGTGATCATGTTAGTAATTTTGATTTGTTTTCTTTCCTGTCTAGTATAAAAGGGTGGATAAAANGAGAAATAACTACTGTGATCATGTTAGTAATTTTGATTTGTTTTCTTTCCTGTCTAGTATAAAAGGGTGGATAAAAGGGGATAAGGTGGACTCCAGAATTAAAAAGTGGCCATTTCTAATTCCCTCGCACCTGGGGGAAATGCGTTATTTTTNGGGGATAAGGTGGACTCCAGAATTAAAAAGTGGCCATTTCTAATTCCCTCGCACCTGGGGGAAATGCGTTATTTTTTAATCCGGTTTTTGTAATACTGGGTAGCATGCTAAACAGGCCTTTTGTGATCAAAGCGTGAACCAGCTCATTTAACTGTGAACGTTAACTAATGAACTTTATTATTTTTATTATTTATTTAAGTAAAAGCGGATCTTCCTTCTTCTAATTTCTGTTTTCCTTTGTGATTGATTAATTCCTTCTCCCTATTTATTATTAAAGCAGGCTGGCTAAGGGTAGCTTATGGATGACAACAGGTGTACTTTTCTGTGAGATGAGTAATTGAAATTTAGTTATAGCTAGGGATGTTCCCTCAGGCCATTTCATTTTTGTTTATCTCACTCTCGTATGTTTGCCAAGTGAGTCGTCGTTTGAAGTTTGTTTACTGTAGGGGGAGGTTGGTAACACTAGGCCGTGTCTCTATTGCTGTCCTTTATGAACGGTGTGTTGTAGATGATGGATCTGTGACAATATAAATAGTAAAATAAATAGTGTTGTAAACAGTGTTAATAAGAATGTAAATACTAAAATAAATTGTGTTTCAGATAGTGTTAATGAGNAATAAATAGTGTTGTAAACAGTGTTAATAAGAATGTAAATACTAAAATAAATTGTGTTTCAGATAGTGTTAATGAGAATGTAAATAGTCAAATTAGTAGTGTTAGTGAACTAGAATACAAGAAAATAGAAAAATTTAGGGAAGTGATCAACAAACTGAACAAGAAAATATACAGAGTNTTAGTGAACTAGAATACAAGAAAATAGAAAAATTTAGGGAAGTGATCAACAAACTGAACAAGAAAATATACAGAGTGTAAATGAAGATGCAAACCAAAAGATAGAAGATATTAGTGAGTTACTGATCAATAAATTAGACTGTGTGAATGAAAGTATGGACAATGTCAAGTGTAGGGTGTAACAGGAGGTGAGCGCCCTGGCAAGAATTCATACAAGAAGTTGGAGGCCACCATGACTGTTCAGTAGTACGTAGCTGCCAGAGAGTCTGTGCTAAGGAGCTTCGCTTTTGTCCAGCTTAGTGTTCAATGATTGTTTGGAGTGCAGCAGAATAGGACATTTGAGAGTCGAATGCAGCTGAAGGAACTGCAGGACCCAACAACCAGAAGTGAATACGACAGAGAGCTTGTTGAGGCTGCTGGAGTGGGTGATGAGGAACTATTGAACTGCGTAGGGCTAGTGACACTTATCCCTCGTTGATAGATACGCCATGAATGTTGGAACTGTGGAAAGGAGGGATACTTACACGCCCAGTGTTCAGGGATGCCACCCAATACCAATCATTAAGAAAGTGCCAAATACAGCTTCACCAGTAACTATATCCGGCAGCAAAAGTAGCAATACTTCGACATAGCCAAGAAAAAAAAATGCTCACTACATAGCAGTAAGAAGAACAAGGATACCATAACTGAACTGTAAAAAGTCACTNAGCCAAGAAAAAAAAATGCTCACTACATAGCAGTAAGAAGAACAAGGATACCATAACTGAACTGTAAAAAGTCACTATGCAGTTAACGTAGTCAAGACAACGAGAGAAGTCCTGTTGAGAGATGTAGTTACACACAAGTATCTTCAGGGGAAGGATCTAGTTATGCCCAGAGACTACAAAAAATTTAAACAGATTTGCAAGATATTTACAGATATATCTAAATTTTTACTGAATTAGCCTACAACTTATTGCACAAATATCTCACAAATTAATATTATAATATTAAAAAACTATGCAAAAGCAAATGGTTAGCATTGTTAGTGCATTATGAGTAAAGAAAATAACTGTCATGACCTCAATGGCTGAATTAAATTGATCCAAATTTTTGCAGTATGCTTCCACAATATTATTTACCACTCAATTCAGGTTTCATGAGAATTCGTCTATTCACACAACTTGAAAGCACATACACTAACTTTTGCTTAGGCCTACTGCATTGTTCACAAAAAAAATAACTTTTTGTTTATAAAATTTAAATACCTATGCTGAATATGGGCATAATTTCACCAGAATACATACTAACAACTCAATAGAAAGCCGATGACAATGTATTTAATGAAACTGCATGTACACATTTAATATAAAAACAGATTTTTCCTCAAATTACCTACCTTGAAGGTTAGTTGTGGAAGTTAATACTTAATATTTAATGTATTAACTCATTAAAATTAAACCATTCGGCGAGACGTTATAACACTGTTTTAACATACGGGATGATTCTAAAATCAAGGGACAAACATTGAGGGGTGGTAGAGCTCACTAAAAAAAAATACTTATTGTATAGGAATATATGGGCGGGAGTGACGGCTTTGAGGCACAAACACAAAAATAACACATGAAATGCAACACAGTGTTTATTTACAACATCACCGCTAAATGCTTTTTTTACAGCAATGTTTATAATAATTGCTCAAAATTGCTACCACCAACAGTAATGCAAGCTTGGTAGCGTTGGTGGAGTGATGCTGATGCTGATGCAGCAGGTCACTGGCGCACCGTTTGACTGCCCTCAACTATCGCCACCATTGTCAGCCAATCACGCCATAGAGGTCGCCAAGCATGCATGACTGTTGGTGGATGCATTTCCAGCAACTGTTTTAACATTTTCTGTACAGAATCACTCGTTACGTATGCTGCTAATGAACATTTTATGTTTTCGTCGAAGTGTTATGTTTTTGTGTTTGTGCCTCAACGCGTCACTTCCGCCCATATATTCCTATACAATAATTGTTTGTTTTAGTGAGCTCTACCACCCCTCTATGTTTATCCCAAGATTTTAGAATCATCCTGTATATTCTTAACACCCAGGCAATGTGCACTGAAGGAACATGCACTATAAAATATTTTCATGGCATTACTGTTTCAAAACGAGTGCCATACATCCCTAGACATCAACTCATAAACTGGCCTCTGCAGATCACATAAATACCATAAAACACACATATATATTAAAACTTGCTGAATTGCAACACATACCAAAGCCATGACTACTCCCCAGAACCTTCACCATCAAAATGATAATTCAGAGAGCCTCAAGAGCTTAGAAATCAGAAGTGCTGTATCTATCAAGCACAGTTAGCAACCAATATCTTGATGATGTCAAATTACAGATCCCAGGCTCTCTAGTGTTAACACTACTTGGAGAAGTTCTTTGTTGGAAACGTGAGTAACATCATGCAGGACAGCTTTGCAGATGATGTGGGAAATGCAATATGAACTGCAATGGGATACTCTGTTCATAACTTCCAGATCCAACATGAGAAAGCACTAAGCCAAGCTGCTGGAGAGCAAAGGAGGTTAAAAGGTGCTGCTGAGAGATAACTGCCTCATACAGGAAATGTTGGACTGGTACTTCAGTTTGGTCCCAATGCCACCACTCAGCCAGAAGGAAGAGCAAGAGGAAGGTCAGGGCATCAGTGTGGTGTAGGTTATATTTTTAACAGCTTGTGTGCTCAATCTGCCACAGGTTAAACTGACCTTGATTAGCACTAAATTAATATGTTCTGTGATATACACTGATGTCTAGAGGTAGAATCTGAAGCCAGAGCCAGAACTTTTTTCTTGTTGGTTGCAGGTCTCTCTGTACATCTCGTCATGTCTGCAAGAGGTAAAGGAGGGAAGGTTAAGGGGAAGTCCAAGTCGCGTTGTTAAGTGCGCTTTGAGATACCATTGTTTGTGCGCCAGGTGAACTTTGCCTTGGCTATGCAACATTCTGTGTATGTGCTGCGTGGATTTCCCCGGCCTTATACGACGCTACTACGGGTGTTTTGTGCGTTCAGTGGGTGCCGAGCGCACTGTACCTCGGCATCGTGTAACGTCGGTGATTGAGTAAGGACTTCACGAACTGTAAGTGTTGCTACCATTTGTTTTCGATTAGTCGTGCTCTTGAAGCACCCGCCATTCTTTTCAATTACTCAGATTTCCGAACCTTGTCATGACTAACGTTTCCTCTGAAGAAGGTCCACGATATGGACCTTAGTGGTACTCTAACCGATCCCACTTTAATACCAGTGCGGCCGCTCGTACATGCCAGTTCCATAGAGCGAATCGTCCACATCCTTTCTGACGTGGACTCTACTAGCAGTTCCTCAGAGGATGAGCACCCACCACCTTCCGGTCGAGCCTCACAGGAAGCCTATAGTAAGGCCGGTGTCAAGGCTGTCATGATGAAAAGGCTGTTCTGGACCTTAAAATCGGAGACAGGTGGCTTTTCTTCCACAGCAAGAGAGACAGTGCGTAGGGACATCAAAAAATCCTGTGACACTCGCCTACACTCAACCCAATTTGTGCCTAAGACCCCGAAGCCGCAACACAGCCGACGTGCGCACAAAAAGCGGCTTGTCCAGAGTTGTTCGGATGAAGCCCCAACTAGTTCTAAGGGGGTGGGCGATCCACTTCCATCCCGTGCTGACGACGGAACGAGTTCCCAGGATCCTCGCCTAACCACCACTACTCTTACGAAAGCAGATTCAGAACCACGCCTATCACAATCCTCAGCCCCTCCGGCCGGGAATTATGCCGCCCACATTCGGGCTGCCCAAAAGGATCTCGTGCTGACAGTCCGTGCGGCCACCCTACTGACAAATATCACTATAGCTACCACAGCGACAACAGCCCGGTTTATTCCACTCATGCCACGCCCGTGTTAAGTGTTTTTGTGCAGCCCTCTGGTACTCCTAGCACTGTCGCCATTCCGTCCATTGTGACCCCAACTCCTATTCACGCTTTGATTGTCACAGCATCAATCAGTGATATTGTTCCGAGTGTTAAGCCGCCTGTGTGGGCCCCGCCTTCGGCTTCCCAACTTTTATCGCAGCGCCGCAAAGGCACCCCACGAGCCTCGGCAGGGCGTGGTACTGACGTCAGTGTCCAATCCGCAACACCAGTTTTACCCACAGCACGAAGAATTCCACCCATTCTGGTGGATTCTGCATTGCCTCCCGACACCCATTCATTGTCCCAGATATCACCCTTCATATTTGGAGGACCGGGAGGTCCTTCTAGTATATTTCCGTTCACACTGCATTCTTTACCACACCTGCCCTGTGGACCGGGCGCGTCAGTTGTGCGTGGTCCTTGTGCTACCGGCCGCAGCTGATGCCACCTTGGTTGAGGCGGAGCTGACGGACCTGGGGTTTCCTCCTGTTTATATTAGGCAACTGTCCACTGGCGGGGTCGCGTCTCAACCATTAAACAAGTTACTCCTCGCATTTGAAATCACCACTATGTTACAACAGGTCCATCAGCTCCGTTCTATGGCGGGTGTCATAATCCGCTTTGAGGAGTTTCGGGGCAGTGGGTGTCTCATACAATGTCACAATTGCCAAAGTTGGGGGCACGTCGCCACCGAGTGTGACCGTCCGTTCCGGTGTCTGCGAGACACCCGGACACATTCTCGGGGTGAGTGCCTAAAAACACCGGAGGAACCAGCTGCATGTTGTAATTGTGGGGGAGACCACCCTGCTAACGCCCGTATCCGCCCCAACTACATCAAATATCTAGAATCCCGCGCCCGTTTCAATCCTTCGGCAGTTCTCACGCATGCGGCTCCACAGCGGGTTTTCCCTAATGCGCAGTCCTTTCAGGATCTCCCCCAGGTTGCGTGTCCCGGAGCAATCTACGCAATCTATCCCGACTGTGCAAACAACCCTCCCCTCTCGGGTTGACCCCCGGACAGTCCCCTCGCGACGTGGTCGCCTGCAGTCCACGTCATCTGTCCTATCCAACAATTACACCCAAACTGATCCCAGATTCCCCATTCCGACTTCTCAATCTGGTGTAGGCCCAGCCCTTCAAAACCCCCCAACGTATGCTTGCCCTATACCCGACCCTGTAGTTCCAGACCTTTCTCTCAGTCAGGCTGCACCGACCGGCTACGCTCCGGTGTCCCTGGGTTTGCACCAACTGCCTTTACCACTCCTGTCACTAATCCCACACCTCAAGGCACGGTGGTGGGTTCCTCTTTTGGGGCCCGGTACCAGTCCTTCCTTGATTTATTTTCTACACTTTCTCCCTTAAATATGCTTTCGTGGCTTTGCTTCTTTCTTGAAACCACCCTTTCTATTCATTGCGCCTCCTCACCAGTGGAGCAGGCTAATACCTATTTTGCTAGTTTGTTCAGATTCCTGTCTAATGTCTGCCCTTAAAGTGGTGGCCTGGAATGCCCGTGGCCTTTCTTCTAAGACCCCCGACTTCGGGCATTTCCTGTCAGTACACCGTCCAGATGTAGTGTGCATTTCTGAATCATGTCTACGTCCTTCAGACGCTTACAAATTTCCAGGTTATACCGTTTACTGTGCAGATTGAGCTTGGCAGGGCGGTGGTGTCATTCTCCTTGTTCGTGCTGAAATCCCTCAATTTAGTCACCGCATCCCCCTAGTGAGGAACATTGAAGCCGTTTCTGCTAAAGTCTATTGGATTTCCAGGTCGTGGTTGCGGGGGACTTCAATTGCCGACGTAGGTCGTGGGGCTGTGTGTCCTCCAATCAGCAAGGCGCACAGCTTCACCGCCTATTAGGTTCACCACAGTTTCATTGTTTTGCACTGCCCGAATTCACTTTCATTCCCATGTCTAGCCATTTCCGACCGAGTGTCCTGGACCTTTTCCTGGTCTCGGGCATCTCGGTCCTTCATGAGGTCACTTCTGATCATCTCCTGATCATAGGCTACGCACATGCGGCCATTCCCTTGTCTCATTCCACTTCCCATTATGATTATCACTACGCCGATTGGCTTCATTATCGTTCTCACTTAAACCATTCCCTTCATTTTGACTTTTCCCTGAGAGACCCTATCACAATTGACCAACACGTGGCTTTGTTTACAACTGCGGTTCTAGAAGCGGAAAAAGGAGCAATCCCGCTCCGCCCGCCGTCCGTGTAGGCACCTCCTTCCCGCCTGATATCCGCCGCCTGGTGCAGTGGCGTAATGCTGTTCGCTTGCAATGGCAACGTACTAGAGCTCCAGCGGAGCGAGAAGTATACATTACAGCCCGTGCCCACTGTCTGTCTGCGACCAATTCATGGATCACAGCCGACAAGGCTCGCCGTATTTCATCCCTCCAACTAGCATCTGGATCCGTGTGGCAGTTTGTGCGTCAGCTGTTATCTTCATCCCACTTCATCCCGCCCTTGGACCACGGGGCTCGGCAGCCAGTGGAGTCCCCGGGGGACAAGGCGGGGGTTCTCGCATACTATTTATTATCCACATTCATTCCAGTTTTTCCACCTGGGATGCCTTCATTACTTCCTACTCATTATCATTCCCCTCCACCACCTTGCCCTGGCGACATTCGCCTCGCCACTCCGGGCGAAGTTCATCACCATACCTCAAGCTTACGTTTGAATTCAGCTCCTGGTCCAGACCGTGTGCATCCGCTGTTGGCTATTTCCTATTTGCTTGACGGATTGCGATCCTGGTTCCTCTTCTAAAGCCGCGTTCTTCTGCTCATCTCCCATCCAGTTCTTGCCCCATCATCCTTCTTTCACGTGTCTGAAAATTATGTNGCTGGTTCCTCTTCTAAAGCCGCGTTCTTCTGCTCATCTCCCATCCAGTTATTGCCCCATCATCCTTCTTTCACGTGTCTGAAAATTATGTTGAAGAAATAATAACTGCTGCTACCTCCCACACCGGCTGAGAAATGAAATAATAAAGTCTAGTTGCCGATGTGGGGGTTCTCATCCTGCCCGAACGCGGCCTACGCTAGCATTGCATGATGCTTCTGACGACTGCACTGACCTGCCCTCACGGGCGACGTGAAGTGACGTAACTCTCCCTGACGACTGACTTGAATAAGTGAAGGGCGCCAGACAGACGCGTCTTTTGTTCTGTATCGCACCCCCCTCTCCTGCGATAATTAATCCCACCTGGTTTATATATGTTTTCCTGGGCTCCTGTCCCCTGTGCAGATGTTTCCTGTCCCCTTTTATCATTCCTATCCTTCTGATATGGTTTGTGCTCATCCTTCTTGTCACCATATCTATCTTCCCATTCATATCGCCTATCAAAAGCCTCAAGGAGGGCCACAACTTCATCTATTCTAGTCGCACGAGACCCTATAATTCCATCCTGTACCCTCGCAGGGAAATGGTGCACTATGTGGGTTAGAAACCTTCCCTCTGTTATTGGACAATCCAAAAATTTAGCCTGCATGTAAAGATTCTGCAAATACTCGGCCCAGGGGCCACCCCACTGTGAGTACCTTCCTGTGAATAAATTTTGCAAGAATTCATCCTGATGCAATGTACTCCAGTATTTTTGCAAAAATGCTGCTCGAACATCTGCATATTTGNAACAGCAGACGTCCGCCCCATAACCTACAAAAGCACACGTCTGCCGGATAAACTAACACGGGAAACGAGCCACCATGGATTTAAACTTCAAACCCGATAAACAAACTAACACTGTAAAATAAGCCACCACTGCTTTTAATTTGAAACACGATAAATATTACGAAGCTTTCCAAAGCTTCACAAACACGAAAGAATTTTACACCCGTGTCCCGAAAAATTATGAATATTGCGTCATTACAATCTCACCTTATCTTTCCCATGATGTCACGTCCCTCATAGATTACTTCACTAGCTGGGGCATTCAGGCTAACGCAGCCAAGACCCGGGCAGTCCTATTTACACAACGTTTTCCCGGACCTCCACCCTGCTTAGCTGTAGTGGGATTATCATCCCTTGGGTGCCTTCTGCCAAATACCTAGGGGTCCATCTGGACGGTGGCCTGCGCTGGGGCGTTCATTTTGCAGAAACTGTGGCAATTGCATGCAAGTCCTCATTTGTTCTCGCTCCACTGTTGAAGCCGACCAGTCCATTGCCGTTCTTCACCAAACTGGTCCTTTTTCACGCTTATATGCTAAGCATTCTTTTGTATTGTGCTCCAGCTTGGGCCCATGCCTCCCCTACCGCCTATCGCCCCCTAACCACTTTTTATAGATTGGCTCTGCCCCTTCTCCTGAGCTGTCGTCAGTGGACCCCGATTCCAGAGCTCTTGGAGCGTTCTGGTCAGCAGCTCTTCACCACCCTTGTCCAACGGCATGCTGACAGTTTTTTCCAATTTTGTCTCGTCACCCGAATCCGTTAGTGGCATTCATAGCCGCCTATGACCCGACCCTGCCATACCCGCACCGACGACTGAGAGATTTTGCACTCGAGCGACCGCAGTGATTGCCTGCTAGCTTGATTTATTATCCTATCCCTCTTAGGTTAATTAATTTTATGTTACTTTCGTGTGCTAATTCATCTCATACCTCCCTTACTTCCTATCTTTCGTNCCTCTTAGGTTAATTAATTTTATGTTACTTTCGTGTGCTAATTCATCTCATACCTCCCTTACTTCCTATCTTTCGCGAATATATCTGTTTCCATTTCAGCGTCCGCGCTTGATGTGCTGCTATTGTAGGCATTGTAAGCCACTGCCCTTTTCTTGGATTCACCTTGTTCCCTTGATAGTCTACTGGTTCTCTTCCTTAGTCCTGATGGGCCAAATTATTCCCCTTTATAATTATTACGTTAGAATTAATTTGATTTGTTGACTCTGCTAATTGTAGTCAAGTTGCCTTTGATGACTCTGTACAATCCGTTTTGTTAATTTCCCGTGTCGGATTTATATGCGATATTTTATTTTATTTCTCCATATGTTGAGGCTTTCATACTACCCTGATATTTCCCGTAATGTCATGGACTGGTCGTCCAAGCTTCCCGTCTGTGTTAGTGTACATTAATTATGGTCTTTTATTCCTTATTCCCAGCATGCCTTTTTGTTTATTGCATACACCAGGGGTCAGCCAGCAGAATCCGCGAGTTCACCATCCTTGAGTGACGCAGGTAAACGGATGCAATTTGAAACCCACCCTTTTTTTTGACAGAGTGTAATTTTATGAATGTTTTCCTAGGTGGCCCGCATAACCCGCATTCTTACTCAAGAACGGTGAAGCATGTACATGCGTACAGCCTGAAACCCAGGTCATAAATACGGCCTGCGATAAGCTTGGTAAGCACATAGTCCATTGCGGAATGAATTCTGAAATTATCGTACGAAATACCGATATGTGTGGTGTAGATCTAATACTTGTACGGCCCAACCATGTTCATTTCAGGCCTAAAGGTAAAGTTGGATGGTGTCAAGTCCATTATGGTACGAATTTCGGAATTATCGTACAAAATACCGAAGTTATGGTACATTGCACCATAATTATGTTACTCGAAATATGAACCAATTTACTTTGTACCATAGTTATGGTACTTATTATTGTACACCATTATGTTCCCGACATTTATTCAAAAGNCTGTTATATTCATTCCGAACCTATATATTATTTTCCTCGCATACCTATTATCTCTAATTTCCTTTCGATTAAGTCGGCGATTATTATTCCTTCCTTTTGTTTCCGGTATTATGCACTAGTTGCCTCCTTCCATGAATACTGATTGTCCTTACGCGTACCGTACTAGGCATTACACCCCTGTTCATCTGTTCATATTTAGATAACACCTTTCACTTTTCAGTTGTAATTAATTAATTATCACTATTACTTTAGACTCTGTTCTTTCCAGTTTCGACCTTATCTTCGTTTCCTTTGATACCTTGGCCTGATCAATCACTGACGCTAGATCTCCTCGCATATTTTGAATTCTAGGCGGCTTTGCGCTTGAATTTGCGCTCCTTATGTGAACCTGTCNCTGTTATATTCATTCCGAACCTATATATTATTTTCCTCGCATACCTATTATCTCTAATTTCCTTTCGATTAAGTCTGCGATTATTATTCCTTCCTTTTGTTTCCGGTATTATGCACTAGTTGCCTCCTTCCATGAATACTGATTGTCCTTACGCGTACTGTACTAGGCATTACACCCCTGTTAATATTTAGATAACACCTTTCACTTTTCAGTTGTAATTAATTAATTATCACTATTACTTTAGACTCTGTTCTTTCCAGTTTCGACCTTATCTTCGTTTCCTTTGATACCTTGGCCTTATCAATCACCGACGCTAGATCTCCTCGCATATTTTGAATTCTAGGCGGCTTTGCGCTTGAATTTGCGCTCCTTATGTGAACCTGTCCCCACCCCACCCATTTTTAAATTTTCATTTCTTATTTATAATATTTACTTCCCAACTTAAATACATGTGTTCGTTTCTTGTTTAACTGACAGCGCTTGACGTGCTGCGATCGTGGGTTTCGCATGTCGCTGCGACCCTTCATTAATTTATCTTATTTTCTCTGCTCAACTCTGAAGGAATATTTCCCTCCTTTTACAGTTTTCATGTTGCATTAACTGATTGTTGCCTCTCTTATCGGTAGATTTGCTAATTCAGATTCCTCCATATAATTTTCCGCACCTTCCTTTAATTTACTGTATCGGTTCTTTATGTGTTCCTTATTACAATTTATTATGTTGTGACTTTATATGTCATCCTGACGTTTTCCCATCATGACATGTACCGGTCCTTTACTGTCTCTATCCACATTGGTGTAGAATGACTACGATCCCGTATCATGAGCCCTGTTAATTGAATAAATTTTCTCATTCTGGTTAATTTATTCTAATCATTAATGCACACCAGCGCGGTCTCCTGCGCTCATATATATAGGCTACCATATTATATCCACTCTGTATTTGTATATCTCTCATCGCACACATATTATCTATATGGACACGGATGGGCCTTATTCAGTCCGCATGTATGGACTTCCTTCCCTTCGTTTAAGACCCCTTTAATAACCCTTCCCTTCGCTAATGAAGTTTCACCGGGTTCCTATTCCGCGTATCCTGCTAACCTTTATGTGTGCAGGGAATTGTGTATTAATTGTACCACTCATTATGGCACCTGTCGTACTTCTTAGACCAATCCTTATTACATCCCTACCTGCCTACTCGGTAGTTAACGTCCTTTCTCCATCGTCAGTATTAATTAATTCCACTGCTATTCCTCATTGATAATATTCGTTGGTGCTCAATCGCCTCGCAAAATTTGACCTCCAGGAGGTCCTGTGCCTCGCATTAGCGTTTTCTGAGTCTCCTCGTTTTCTCACACCTTTCAATCTTATAATTAATTACTCAAATTCTATTTTGCCAGGTATAGCATCTGTCTGAGGTGATTGAATAACTGCAGTATTAACGATAATTGTCTCCTTTGTATGTTCTTAATTTTCTACCTTATAAGAGTTTTATCTTGTCACTTCGCGCATTCGGTTTCTATTCCATAGCTAGCCCCCAGCACCGTTTAGATAACATATTGCGTCTTCCTGACTCCATACAGTTACTTTCTTTTGGAAATCTACTTCCTAAGTATTCTACTTCCCATCGGTCTGCCTTTTGCCATAGTGGCTTACCCAATACAGGGTCATAACTTGACTTACTTTGTTATACCCCGTTAATTGTTGTCATACCTGCGCTACAATCCCTTACCCTTGCTGCTCCTAGGTGTCGGGCGTTCCTTCCTACTAATTTCCCTTGATGTGATTTCCTATGCCCGCCTTTGGTACGTACTATATTAACTGCTGATCCACCGACCTGTGTGGACTGAATTTATGTCATGCTACTGCCTGTCAGATTCACTTTATATATATTTAGTTTCAGTTTTCAATCACGGCGGTCCGCACTAATTTACAATTCTGTAATATTTCCGTTCTTTCCTGGCATTCAATTGCTTTTAACTTTCGGTTTAATTCCCCCCTCCCCGTATTAAATCTGCCATGAGAAGTGGGTCCGCCCATTCTGAGATTTCTACAACTGTTTCTTTGATACTTCCGTCTTAAGGCCTCTCTAACCTGACAAGTCCAGCACCCCACAAACTGACCCCTCTGGCCACTTCCCTTTACCGGAAACATGGCTAGGAGGGGTCCGCCATTTGGGCCATTATTAATTTCTATCCTCTATGTTAATGTTACCTTGTCCGGGCCCTCTAGAGGTGCCCGGACCTGGTGTTGCAGTACCGATGATCCTCTTCTATAAGAAATTGACTTTTTCTTGCAGATCTGGAGCGGACAGGATGGCTTGCGCACCGCTCTGCAGCGCAGCGTCGTACAGCTGTAAACCATCCTTTCATTGACATGACAGGGCGGGCGCGGAGCTGCCTCCTCTCTCCATGACTGCAGCTTCAGGTATGCCAGCGCTTGCCGGCTGTCGCCTCCTTTTATACTGCCAACCCTGTCCCGCAGGAAAATTTCTCGTCCGACCCTTGCGCCGTCCTGGACAGATCTAAAAACCAAGCCGCTCGGCAAATCTCGCGTCGGGCTCGGGGTCTTGCTGTTTTCACTACAATTCAGTTCATTTTTCTTCTTCATTTCTGCCTGTACTATAACAGGTTTATATGTAAGTAAATTTTTTGATGAATATAGCACCCTTTTCCCATTTCACGTTATTTCCCTTATTGGGGGTGGTCTCCCTTACTTTCACAGCCTCTGCTGTAGATATTGCCAGCACCCTGTTGTCCTGCCTGCACCTTGGCATGGGTAGGCTACTTTAATTTCCTGGTAATGTCTTGTTTTAAAATAACAGAATTTGTAGGTACGTTCATTTGGTGTGAGTTTTCTTATTTGTTCCCTTGGGGATACCTCGCACCTTGCCTTTCTGAATGGCCTGCCTATGTAAGGTTTATTTTTTTACTACCCCTTCGTTAAGCTCTTTGTTAGGTCGAGCTGTCTTGGTTTATAAAGTAGTATTTACTCCATTGTTTTATGTCATTTCGTATTCTTATAAATGGACTTGTGTTTAGTGTACGGAGACATTTGCTGTCACCGGGAATGCGCCATGTGTAAGAGATGCAGCATGTTCCCTGCGGAGAGGCCGATCAGGTTGAGCCATTATGTTTTGTGTAATAAATTTATTGGCGCCTGCTCTGGCTCTGTCCGGGGTTTTGTTTGGCCAGCACTGATTGGGCCTGATTATAACATCTTATTACTCCTTTGTCAAGCCCCCTGTTAGGTAGAGTATTAATGGTTTATAGAGATATTTACTCCCTTGTTTTAAATGTTATTTCATGTTCTTCAAACGGCCTTGTGTTTCGTAAACGGAGATATTTTCTGCCACCGGGAGTGCGCCTTGTGCGAGCGATACAGTATGTTCCCTGTGGAGACGCCGACCAGGTTGCACCTTTACTGGTTTTGTGCAATAAATTTACAGGCTCTGGCTCTGTCCGGGTTTTTTTGGGCCTGATTGGAATTTCTTATTACTCTTTGTCAAGCTCCCTGCTGGGTAGAGCATTATTGGTTTATATAGATATATTTACTTCATTGTTATGAAATGTTATTTAGTGTTCTTATAAACGGACTTGTGTTTTAGTGTAGGAGTCATATGCTGTCACCGGGAGTGTGCCTTATGTGAGTTATGCAGTGTGTTCCCTGTGGAGACGCCGACCAGGTTAAGCCTTTACTGTTTTGTGTAATGAATTTATTGGCGCCGGCTCTGGCTCTGTCCGGGTTTTGTTTAGCCAGTATTGTTTGGGCCTACTTGTAAGAGTAGGGCTTTGTACCCGGATTTTTTACTATTCCCTAGCCTTTACCGTGTGTTTTTGTTTAGGGTATTATTCTCCTCAGCTTCCCTTTTGTTTTAATTTTTGTGTCCTGATGGTGCCTTCCTTTCCTCTACTGGTTCTGCTTTCACATCAATTCACAGTTGTGCAGGTGCCTAGCCCCGCAGTGTAAGTACACATTTACATTGTTATGGGCTCTCCTTTCTTTACAACCATTGGTATCTCCTTTACCGTCATTATTATGGTCGTACGGGCGATTAGTCCGTTGTTTAACATTTATATGTGGTTTTCTTTGTATTTTATAATCTCCGTATACCTGTGGTTTTATTTTTAAATTACATATACACCTATGGTTGTGTGGGTGCCTAGCCCCGCAAAAACAACACTTATTCCTCTTAGGTATTCCTTTAGCTACCATTATTATTTGGTACTCCCTTCATAATTACACTTACGGTTGTACGGGCGCCTAGCCCCGTCGTTTAATATTCATGTGGCTTTCTTTGTAATTTACAATATCAGTATTGTTTATTATACCTGCAGTTTAATTTCAGACTACATATACACCTGTGGCTCTGCGGGCGCCTAACCCCGCAGGAAACAACACTTACCTCCTTTAGATCCTCCTTTAGTTACAATTATTATTTTGATACTCCCCTTATAATTCCACCTATGGTTGTACGGGCACCTAACCCTGCACTGCATACCTATACTTAATTCATTACGTATACCAGTATTAGTACCGTTTATTATGCTTGTAGTTTCCTCACTAGAGTTCACATTACACCTATGGTTGTGCGGGCGCCCAGTCCCGCAGAACACAACACTTAATTCATTTAGTTACTTTTTTAGTTACCATTCTACTCTGGTATTTCCCTTATATTTTCCTTACGCTACGGTAGTGCGGGCGGCTCGTCCGCAGCACCCACCACTTGCTTTCTCTTACTTTCTTTTATTCCGGTTGTCACTTAAAGAATTTCCTTTTGTTCCTGTTATTGCCCATGGTTGTGTAAACGCAAGCCCCGTAGTTTTTCCCTCTCTTCCATTGATTATTAATATTTAGTATACTCTGCTTGCGGTTGGGTTTTATTCCCGCTTTTGGCTACGGCCGTATTTCCTTGTGTTCTCCTTTTTTTTCTTTCTTTTATTTATTTATTATCATCTGTTACATTGGTGTTACCTGTCACTTCTGCAGAAGAGTGCTGAGCGCTGGGATGTATTGAATTCTGTTATTATTTTACTGTTCATGTAATTATTTTATTGTGTAGTGTGTCATTTGTTACAATAAAAAGAATTTAAAAAAAATCAATTAGAACAACTACACAGCAAGAGCGACAATCCTAGCCAGTTCCACTGAGGAGACATGTGTAATCTGTCACTTTGATGGCCCTGAAAAAAATAACTTGCTTATGGTTGCTTGGCCAAGTTAGATGTCAAAGTAGGGTCACCATATTCTGGAATCCCAAAATGTGGATGTCCCCAATGATACCAGCCGGTTCATTCTTTTGACTGTTGAATGAAGAAATGATAAAATTACACATGAACCAACAGACATGCATAGGTATACTTTTTAATTCAGTGAATTCAATGAAAAGTCCAACTATAATTTTGAATATTCTGGACAAACAATTTTGCATGGAATGAATCCAACCTACAGCATGATAAGAAGAAAATATGCAACCCAAATACTTATAGAAAAGATTTTTTTACGCACTTGCATTATTTTAAGGAAAACTCTTCCAGAAAGAAAACATCAATATTTTTCTCTGAGTCTATCTGTAAATGTGCAGTTACTCTTCATCATGATGAGAACTCATCTTAACTCTTAAGGTCCCATCCACAATCAACTTGATTTAAATAACGCAATTTACACAGCCAAACAAGCAAAATTGCCCGTCTACAATATTGCTGTAAAATAAAAACATCCTTGTCTGACCATTCAGAGCAGGGCAGACAAATAAGAAATAACTTTGGCTCACACAGGAATTTTTGCACCCATTTAGTTTGCTATCTTNCAGGAATTTTTGCACCCATTTAGTTTGCTATCTTGATTATAGCAGTTTTTACGGTGTTTCACATTCTCATTGTCCAGCATTAAGATACTCAGAGATGACCATCTTAATGCCAAGCAAGTTACATCAAGTAAGTCATGTCAAATACTAGTTGTGGACGTTGCAAGTGCAAACACAGTTATTTGCTTCATTATGCTATACATGTTATATGCACCATGTTGATTGTGGACGGGGTNTTGCTGTAAAATAAAAACATCCTTGTCTGACCATTCAGAGCAGGGCAGACAAATAAGAAATAACTTTGGCTCACAGAGGAATTTTTGCACCCATTTAGTTTGCTATCTTGATTATAGCAGTTTTTACGGTGTTTCACATTCTCATTGTCCAGCATTAAGATACTCAGAGATGACCATCTTAATGCCAAGCAAGTTACATCAAGTAAGTCATGTCAAATACTAGTTGTGGATGTTGCAAGTGCAAACACAGTTATTTGCTTCATTATGCTATACATGTTATATGCACCATGTTGATTGTGGACGGGGTCTAAGCAAAAACGAAGAAACGCTGTATTCATGTAACAAGAATATTTTATCTATAAAATTGAAACGTTGTTTATGTATTGCATTTTTTAATACAATACAACTCTTTTAAGACACTTCTGAAAGAACTGAAAAATTTAAGCTTATTAACCAGGAAAACTTCTTAAATGGGACAAATTACTTATATGTTTATAGACCAGGTGAAAATTATGTAAGCTTATTAAGCTGGAAATCTTCTTAAGTGGAAACTTATTAAGAGGGTTTTACTGTATTAGTGAAACTGTTATTTGTTATTTCAGCCTACCTAACAATACAATTTACAGAGATATTAGCACATAATTTTATAAAAAAATTTCAAACATGCAGGTTGCACAAGCTAAGCCATTTGCCACAGCAGGTGTTGACTATACTGGTACTTTTCTGGTGAAACTAGATAAGCTTCCTGTCATGAAGCTGTGCCCCTTCCCATGTAGCAGAGATTAGATGTTGAAATGAGGGAGTTCAAGAAGGCACAGACTGTTATGGCTAGAATATACACATAGAAATATTGTGTTTGTGACTGGCACATGTGAATAGGTCATTTTTGCGTGTAATTATTGTGCTGTCATGCCTCCTACTAGTGGTTCTACTTTCCGTTGTGTGTTGCAAAGTTGGATGGAGAGTAAATCTTGCCTTTGCTGAACAATGTGTTGTGTCTGATAACTTTTGGGTGATTAGTTTGCAGTTGCATTAGCAGTATGATTCATGACTAGTTTAGGCCTCATGTTGAACACCATTCGTCATCACGTTGCCTAGCAGCCATCTGCAACTTGTTAAGGGTAGTCTCTTCCTGCTCCACATAATATGCTACTTGCTGCCAAAAAGTGCTTTATTTCAAACTAGTCCTAACTACCATAGATGACATACAATATCCCTATGTTTCAAAAACCGGATGGTCCTGCTACAAGGGAATTTTCCAAAGCACAGTTCGCAAGTATAATGTATTCACGGTAACTTCAAGATTTTCTGAAGCCCTGCTAAAGATCTACTTTCAGGGACCCGATTATGTATCCTTCCGCAGTATGTAAACAAAACATTGCCATGTGACACCTGTCAAACGTTTTGCAAACAAAAACAGTGCCATGTGGGAACTCTCAAATATTTTGTAAACAAACAGTGCCATGTGGGAACTGTCAAATATTTTATTAACAGTGTCCATGTGGGAACTACCAACATTTATTTTTGAAGAGAAACAATGCCATGTAATCTTAACTGTCATATACTTTAATAAAATTCTCCAAATGTCTAAAAAAAAAGCTAATAAATTTAGCAAAATATTGTAATACATACAAAAAGGTAGATTGAAGTATATATCGGAACTGTTAATTATATAATTTAATTAAAGTTTACTTATTGTATTAAGATTTATTTACATATTTGGTGTAAGGAAAAAGTTAAATTTTACATAATAAACTTTTGGAAGTAGCACTCAGGTTAAAGATTTCACTGTGATAAATGGTACCGTATTTTATCACATATAAGTCGCACATTTTATTTAAAAAATTTTATTGAAAACTCGGGGTGCGACTTATAAGTGAGAAAAATTCCTCCAGCCCCGCACTAACGTTTCATTTACTACGAATTCACGGCCCGCGGCTCGATTTCCAAACTCTTCAGCGAACAAAATCACTTTCATTTTTAAACCTGCGGTGTAGGTACATCGCTTTTCCATCAAGAAACTGTCGCACTTATTCACTGCCACAACATCAAAACAACACTACCTGCGCCGCAAAGACGATATAATAGAAAGACGTGTAAGCCAACGCTACTGTGCTGCTATCTCTTACGCTTCACAAAAAGCTTTCGAAAATAATCGATTATCAGTTATTGACAAAAATTCGATTCCTTTTCATTCTTTTAAAATATGTTTTCTGTTAAGGATTGCAAAGGGAATTACGTAACGGAAATATTCAAATGCCTTTCTATATTTTGCACGTTTATTTGATAAAGTGCAGAAATAACAACGCTAATACTAAAATTACATCTTAACCTAGAATTATCTTATAAGTAGAAAGAATGTGTTACGTTAGTTTTATAACCACAATTCAGCGTCTCCAATATGGCGTGGTTATACTTCTGAAAAAAACGTGCCCAAACGAACAAGATGGAGTGTACGAGTCCGCTGGACAACAACTGAAATTTATTTAATTTCAATTAATAACGGTGAAATCTTTACCCATGAGTGCTACGTAAAAATGTAAATATATAGTTTAGCAATATTAACTTTACAATTACGGCATTAAATTTATACATATTAATATTTAACCTACGAACTATTTCTTTTCAGCTATAACCAACATGTCCCTTCAAAATCCGTTGTTAATTCTTACGGACTTTTAACAAATTATTAAAATTTATTGAAAAAATATACTTAAAACTTAAAACAACCAATTTATATAGTGCTTCAGTGCTAAAAGCAAGACAAAACCTTTTTCCATATACCATTTTTTTATAACCAATTGAACATGTAACTCCTAGGGTGATTTTTCAAAGGTTCTTTTCAAAAGTATCGAAGATACCGTGAATGGATTATAGATGTCAGTACCAGCAAATAAATATGTTATCATGTGCCCATGCAAACCCCAAGATAGTGTGGCAGAGTAATTAGAAGTGGTGGAAGATAGCACCCAAGCTAACAAGCAGAAAGGACAAGGTGCCCTGAAGATGGCTCAAGTATCAGATGCAAGTACTTGTATGCTCTTTATCTCACTCTCACACAAAATGCACCTTCCGGCTCTGATAGTTGTAACGCTATGAAAGTGGTAGCATTCCCAGAAGGTGGGGGTGGAAGAGAAATTGCCCGGTAAATCACTAGTGCACACTAATAAGAGATTGGGCGATATTGCCTGAATAAAGACACTTAGGATTTTGTTGTGGGATTGGCCTTTCACACAACAGGGTATATTTGCAAGAATACTTGATTTTCTTAGGTGTGGAGCTAAAGAATATGGATGATGTGAGATAATCACACAAAGCACCACCCATAGTGACTACCAACAGGTGTAACATTACAACATAGCTCATATCTTGTGCTGACCAGTACTATCTGCTGTGAAAATATATGATACTGTTTTAAAACATCTTATGTAGAACAAATTTTTTTTAGCAAACTATGGAGCACTTTATTTAAGATATATTGTTATACATATCAATGAAATATGTTTCCAGCATCACCTTATGACAGGAAGAAACATCTCCTTTGCAAATAATGTAAATATATAAATCAATTTATTTCAAATAAGAACGTTTACTAGCCATTACCAGCATACATCTCTCTTTTCTGTTTGTAATTCTTATTAACCTTTGAAAGCTGAATTAGTTTGTGGACCTATGACCAGTTACTTCTAGTGATATTTATTTTCCTAGCAAAATTTCGGTTTCCCTCTTTAAGTGTCAGGCAGTCTACAACTTAAGAGCAGTTGCCTCGTGATACATCATGGCAGTAATAGCTAATGTTTCAAGGTAGACTTTTGCAGCACAAATAGAAGGTGCCTTTTCTTATCATCTCCAGTCTCTTCTCTGAGTCACACCAGTGCACTTTTGTAAGTCAGTAATCAAAGAACCTAATAAAAACTTAACTTTGAACTAAATTATATAATTTATAGAAAACATATCAGCAAAAGTTAAATTTAATCAAAAAGAAAACATGTAAATGTTATGTATAAATGGTTTGTGATATGAGACTAATTTTGAAAACAACTAAACATGTTGTAACGTTGGGCACAACAGTTACACGACTATAAGTTGGTGACTTTCACTCGACTAGCTCATAGGTAGTACACGAGACTCAGTAAAATGGACACCAATTAATTAAGAAATAAGTTCAAGTTCCAGAGTATTTTGTTCTATACTTTATTTATCATTTAGTGACACAGTTCATATATGAAGTTCCGGTATGCAGAGTACGAACCGTTCACAGGTAAATATACAAGTGCAGAACAGCGCCACCGTCATTTACAGATTATTCATGTCTCAAAACTTGCATCGCAAGACGAAGTTACGAAGGCAGGAGGGATGTTCGTTCCCTCCTGGCACCCTAATGACCCCCCACACCGGTGGAAATAATTTGATAGAATTATTTAGGTTAAGCCGAAAAGAAATGTAGTGATAAAAGATTTAACGGTCGTGGGTGCTTGCCAGTGTGGGTGAAATTCTTCACGCCCGATGCGTCTTCTCCGACGGTTGNTGGGTGCTTGCCAGTGTGGGTGAAATTCTTCACGCCCGATGCGTCTTCTCCGACGGTTGGTTACTTTTTCTTTTTTAGGCGGTAGACACCACAAGTATTTATTATGCAGGCCTATCGCCCCCTTCTCCTAAGATAAGGGCACGGCATCCAGCATCTGCCAGCAGCGAGATCCAAACTGCGTTGTAGGAACTAAGACTGCGCCGTCAACATACAGATGAACTAACTTCTCGTATAAAATTTGTACGACGCAGCCTGAAGGTTTCTAAATAATGCTGATGCTTCACAAAAACTGAAAACAACGACGTTCGAAACAAAATGATAATCGGCCTCCTGATAAACGTAAAACAGCAAACGTCCGCCCGATAAACAAACTATCACGGGAAACGAGCCACCACTGCTTTAAACTTCAAACCCATTAAAAATATTACAAAGCTTAAGAAAAACGAACGAAATTGAAACACGTGTCCCGAAAATTAAGAGTACTGCATCATTACAATGTTGTATGTACATAGGGTGATTTTTCAAAAAGTATAAATATATTGTGAATACACTATTCTTACTTGACCCAGCTTCAATGACTGTTTACTNGGGTGATTTTTCAAAAAGTATAAATATATTGTGAATACACTATTCTTACTTGACCCAGCTTCAATGACTGTTTACTAAATTCAATTTGTCAGTTTTCAGTTAATTAAAATAGTACTGGGTTCACATAAATAAGTCTGTATGTCCATAACACTACTACAATTTTTGATTGACAGTTGCCAAATTAATTACAACTAAGAAAGTGCTCAAGTAAGACGAGTTCTCTTACCATGGACATCTAAGTGGAACCAAGTGCCATTCTTGTGCTGGTTGGGTGAGCGGTTGAGGAACACCACCTTGCACTCGTACCAGCCCTGATCGCTCTCCCGTATGTTGGTCAGGTTAAGGGAAGCGAGCCCGTATGGAGAGTTGGCCGACACACGGGACACGCGTCCCTCGTAGCCTTCTCCACTGTGAGTGGGGTAGCTGTCGTACCAGATGTAGATGGGTATCTCCTGGCCCTGGGCCGACCATCCACCATCCACCGGCCGCAACAACAAAAGGGGCACAGACCATGGGCAGCCGCAGTTAGACAAGAGGCCAGGTTGGCAAATACCACCAGCACGCGTTCCAGTTGGCACGCCCTCAGACACCAGACACTGGGTGCATCCAGGAGATCCCTACACTTTGTAGCCTTGTGCACAAGCTACTTGGTGGCAGCGAATATTTCTCAATGAGCACACTGCCACACAGACAAGAACCCACACAAGAGGCTCACAATGCACGAGCCTGAGTGGCATGACTACACAACTTACATGGGCCTGAGGGAGTAAATAAAGTTATGAATTCATTTAAAATTAACACATTTGTGAAACACTCACAATTAGCTGAACATGAGAAGTATTAACATATTTCAAAATTTGCAGAAACTAAAAAAAANCATTTGTGAAACACTCACAATTAGCTGAACATGAGAAGTATTAACATATTTCAAAATTTGCAGAAACTAAAAAAAAATTTTTAAAAAAATTACACCTAATATGGGTGGCCACTACACCGTACGAAATCTTTTAGTAATATGGCATACACTTGTGACAATANAAAAATTACACCTAATATGGGTGGCCACTACACCGTACGAAATCTTTTAGTAATATGGCATACACTTGTGACAATAAAATAGAAAGCAATACTGCTACAATATTTTCACAGATGTGGAAAATATTAATTTACACATGTGAAATCATTAAGATTTAGGCTGATCTTAAACTCACATTAAATTTACCCAACTTTATAGTACTTTGAAATTATATCTCAACAAACGTTTCAAACCTTTGAATAATATTAGCACAGCAACAACCTCAGTATGTTATGGTGTAACAGGTACACTGCTGTAGCTGGAGAAAACAAGAAATCTGAATATATACAGACCTCAGCAAAATACTTTGAAACCATAGGAAACCTGGACTAATAACAGCAGCCGCAGAGATAGCCATTANTATACAGACCTCAGCAAAATACTTTGAAACCATAGGAAACCTGGACTAATAACAGCAGCCGCAGAGATAGCCATTTTAAACATATCCCCTCCACTCTTTCCTCAGTTACCCTACATATATAAATTCACAGTAAAATATTTCTTAAAATTTTTTTTAATGTATTGTAACTAACACAAAAGCCTGTCCACAGTAGGTAATAGACGAAGTTAGTGGAAAGTTTCATATATTTAAATCTTATATACATGAGATGACAAATACTGTTCTCTGTACAAGACTGCACTCAAATGGTACTGCTTTCATATTGAACATAACTCCCTGGAATTACCAGTATCTGGATGACTCTAGGACTGCGTGCTTGAAAACAAATACGATCACTTTTCATACCATGTAATATGCAGTCACTTTTTCCANGATGACTCTAGGACTGCGTGCTTGAAAACAAATACGATCACTTTTCATACCATGTAATATGCAGTCACTTTTTCCAAACACAGTTACAAATACATAATTAAGCAAATATACCAGTTTATCATTTTAAAATTTTGTATTTCACCTCCCATGCAGTTGATTATAATTTTGCATGCATTGTCCCAAGGCAGTATGGACACCATGCATAATAAACTACTTTACAGTTACTACAGTGCAACAAGATCATATCACATTATTTGCATTACAAATAGTCATTTGCATCCCAAATATTAAAGAAACAACTGCTACAGGAAACATGATAAATGCAGCTACAAATTTTTTTAAAATTTGAAACAAAATTAGCATCTGCTTTCTAGGCTATCAGACAGATTATCAAGCATTTCTGCAGTGCCAACACTTGCCAGTGAGCAGGTAGAATAAATATGTAAACTGGTGATGTTCAACTTGCAACATATTTAAACACATTTTCTTATTTGTTGGATAAAGGCTATGCAATATTTGGGAGTGTACTGCTACAGTTTGGAATTGTTCTCACCTAATGGACCAAATATATAAAGAGTTTGCTCACAAGATGTGGTACTGAGAAACTCTAGAAGGAACCACTGCCTTTGTACAGACAGTCTTGTGACAATCAAAACAATAAACCATATCAGTGACATTCACTGAGGTTCTCCATTTCACAGCTGCATAATACACAGCCACCAGTACCATATATTTATTCTTGTATAATACATGCACATGCAAGATCAAAACCACTACTCTATGCCTCTTACAAACCCATTCTATACTTATTTTATAAATAATGGCATCATCTTGAACTTGGGAAACAGTTAATATCCTACAGTACTATAACATAAATATAAAGAAACAGTTTAATGACACATGACTCTGTGACAGGAATATCTTACAATAGTCTGTTTGTTCTAGCAGACTTATGCTAATGTTATACTTCGTTGAAGTGTAACAGCAGTGATTACCTTAAACCATACATTCCATGAATCACAACATGTGCACTTCTTTATTCTTCTATTCAAACACTACGTGTAGGATATGAAGGGAATAGCTGATAAGAACAGTTGGCATCTATGCGCGGGAATGTAATGTAATGTAATGACTTACACGGCAAACAAGTGATGTAGCAAAATGTATGTATGTATGTATGTATGTATATATATATATATATATATAGGTGAAATAAAGATACTACAATTGGCAACGTGGATGGCAAAAATTGCATTAGAAAAATTTTAAGGCGGCGAAGAGGACTGGAACTTGTACAGTGAATGCTTGGAACAATATTTTATCGCCAACGACATTGGCGAAGGTGACTACAAACTCAAGAAGAGGAAAGCCATTTTGATCTCGTCTATTGGGAAAAAGACGTACACGCTGTTACGTGATTTATGCGAGCCTCTTGAAACTGGCCAACAAATCATATTCAGAACTAATTTACATCCTGCAGACAATTTTTCTCCTGCGCCAATGTTTACAATCAAACATAGAATCAATTCCATAGTTCGTTGCAGACCTGCGGAAATGTACACATCACTGAAATTTTGGAACATTTCTTGATCAAGCATTACGTGATCAATTTGTTGTGGGGCTCCTCCGCAGCAAAGACATTACGCAGGTTTTATATCTGGAAAGTGAAATGTTGTCGTTTGACAAAGCTGTGAAAATCGCTTGGTTCTATGAAAAGGCAGCAGAAAATATGGCGGCTGTGTCAAGAGATTGTCAGCACAACATCCCAAATCCTAATGCAGAGGTACACAAGATACATTCCTCGTGTGTCTGGGGCTCTCACAACAACCATCGTGAAAAACACATTCCCAGGTCTTTTGAAAGTGCCATTGCAAGCAACCAGGCAGTCAAAAATAGTGCCGTTTACAGCACTAACAAAAGTGTGAAAGACAAGGATGCAGTATGTTTTTGTTGTGGTAAACCTAACCGCTTTGCTTCCAAGTGTAAGTTTAGAGGATACAAATGCCATAACTACAACAAACTGAGTCACCTAGTGTAATGTGTCATCTTCATAACCCTCAAGGCAATGTTATGTGGCAAAATTATGTGGTTGGAGATTTTCAAGTTGATGATCTAGATAATTATCCAGAGCAAGATAACCAAGACACGTGGTTACATCTATTCAACATCAATAATATTGGTGTACAGCCATGGTTGGCAAAAGTGTAACTTGCATCAGTAGTGCTTGAAATGGAAGCGGACACAGGGGCAGCTATTTCAGCAATATTGTAGGATACCTATAGATAAAACTTCTCAAATCACATTATCCGAAACACAAATGGTATGATAACAGTAGAGGCTAAGTATGGTAGCACATGCAAAAAACTATTATCATTTGTTGTGCCAAATGGTGGATCTCCTTTATTAGGCAGGGATTGGTATCGAGCCCAAAATTTTCCCAAACCGGTTTTCCTAATTCATGAAGATGTTTCTTGTGATGATAGTTATAAGAGGGTGCGACAACTCGTAAACAAATTCTCCCAACTGTTTGATAGTGGTTTAGGCAAATTTTCAAAAAATATTGTGAATTGAAGAATTGAAAAAAAATTACAAGAGTATTGTATTACTACATAGAGTCCTGCCATTCGCACTTAAAAACAACATGGAAAGTTAACTAGAAAGACTATTGCATTTGGACATAATTCACCCTGTTGAGTTCACTGATTGGGAGACGCCTATCGTTCCAGTCATCAAGCGCAATGGTGATGTTTGAATTTACAGTTACTACAAGTTAACAGTAAACAAGGAACTTGAGGTTGAGAGATATCTGCTTCCAGGAATTGAAGATCTCTTTGCCAAAATTCAAGGGGCTAAAGTGTTTACAAAAATTGATTTGTCGCAAGCCTATCAACAACTTCAGTTAGACGAAACATCACAGGAAATCTGCATAAGGGATTTTTTCGTACAAACGACTTCTATTTGGTGTAACATCAGCATCTGCTATTTTCCAATGCACTATGGATCAAGTGTTACAAGGTCTGGAAGGTATTGTCAGTTTTCAGGATGACATTTTGGTTACGGGGAAGGATGCAGAAGACCATTTCAAGAACATGGAACATGTCTTCAATCGTTTGCACCAATTTGGGTTTAAGGTAAACAAGGACAAGTGTCAGTTTTTGTTGCGCTCAATTTCATTCTTAGCACATGTTGTGGACCAAAATAGTATTAGTACACAAGCTGAAAAAGTCGAAGCTGTACAAAATGCACCCAAACCACTGAATGTGGAGTATTACAGTAAGTTTCTTCCTTGTCTAGCTATGATTATGGCACCATTGTATGCTTTGCTTAAGGAGGGTTGCAAGTGGAATGGGTCGGTTAGAGTGTGATGATGCTTTCACAACTGAAAAGGAAATGTTAACTTAATCAAAGGTATTAGCTCACTATGATCCAAACTTGCCAGTTCGATTAGCTTGGGATGCATCACAATGTGGTTTGGGGGACAGTAATTACACATGTGTATCCGTCTGGGGATGAGAAACCAATTGCATTTCCATAGTGCACACTTACCAAAGAATTACTCTCAGACTGATTGTGAGGCATTGGCAATAATGTTTGGTGTCGTTTTCACAGTATTTGTATGGAAGACATTTCACCCTCAAAACTGACCACAAGCCATTACTTTACATTTTTGGGGAACATAAAAGCATTCCGCAGATGGCAGCCAATAGGTTACAGTGGTGGGCAATAACACTACAGGGTTACAATTACACTATAGAGTTCGTCCAAGGTAGAAGTAACTGCAACACAGATGGCCTATCACGGCTACCATTAGCTGGGAAAACAGAACAGGTAGAGGAATTTTCGTATCTCAGGGTGGGAACAGAAGAATTCTTACCAGTAACAGCCAAAACAATTAAGTTTGAGACAAGGACAGATGTAATGTTGAGCAAGGTGTTACAGTTTTGCAGGTTAGGTTCCCCAGATGAGGTAGAGAGAGATATGAAACCATATTAGAACCGGAGAGACTAGTTAACAGTTGAGCAAGGATGCACAATGTGGGGATGGGTTCTCATACCAGACAAACTGCAGGGCAAAATATTAAAGGAGTTGCACTCATCTCACTTCGGAATAGTTAAAATGAAGTCCTTGACCAGGTCCTACGTGTGGTGGCCCAACATTGATGCCTGCTTAGAACAGGTAATAGAGTCATGCACTGCATGCCTATAAAACAGAACCGACCCTCCAAAATCTGCTCTCATACCTTGGACATTGCCAAGTCGCCCATGGCAGCGAGTACACGATCTAGCAGGTTCGTTCTTGGGGAATATGTTTATAGTTTTAATAGACAGCTATTCCAAATGGCCAGAGGTCCAAATATTGCATTTGGTAACCTCATAGTCGATACCTGCATGTCTTCGTGGATGGTTTGCAACGTTTGCTTTACCAGAGCATATGGTCACATACAACGGACCACAATTTACTTCAGAACAGTTTGCATAGTTCTGTAAGTTTAAAGGAATTAAGCACACTTTTTTGACACCCTACCACTCTGCGACAAATGGAGCTGCAGAGAACATGGTAAGAACATTCAAGGATAAGTTGAATAAGACGGTGACTGACAAAGATCCTTTAGAGATAGCATTGCCACGTTACTTGTTGGGTTACAGAACTACTCCTCAGATCACTACAGAGGAGGCACCATGTGATTTAATGCTAGGCAGAACTGTGCGCACAAGAATATCATTCGTAGTACCAAGCATTACAGATAGGGTGATACAGCAACACAATAGGCAAGGTGAAGGGAGAACGAAAATGAGGCAGTTGCAAGTGGGCAGCAGTATCATGGCTAGAGATTATAGACTGAACAAAGAGAAGTGGATTCCAGCTACCATCATATGTTGACATATGTTGTTGAAATATGCGAGGGTCTGAAGTGACAATGGCACATTGATCAGTTAGCGAGAGGTGAGGTGGAAATGCAGATACAGGAGTGAGAGCATCATTGTGAGGAAGTAGGATGTGTAGTAGAGGTTAGCACAAATGAGAGAGAAAATTATATTTGTGACACCACAGCTAGCTCAACACTCCAATGTGCCAAGGGTAACAATCAAGTCAGGAAGGTTCAGGGTGATAGCCTAGGGCAGGTAAACAAAAAACCACATTGCAAATACAGAACGGAGAGCTCCTTCACCTCATTTCAAAGGTTTTCGGACAGACAACATGGTCAACACCGAGGCGAGTATGAAAGGCAGGAGGTACCCAGAAAGAGTGAGAAAACAGAAAAAAAACTAGATTTACAAGGGGGAGGAGTGTAGGATACGAAGGGAATAGCTGATTAGGACAGTTAGCAGCAATGTGCGGGAATGTAATGTAATGAATTGCACGGCAAAGGAGTGATGTAGCAAAATGTATACTTATAGGTGAAATAAAGATACTACATTACTGACTTATACTTTCATATACAGTACTACCCCAGTTAGGTAAAAAGAGTTAAGGGCTATTTGTCGATACTGAATTTATTATAAATGAGCTTCATCATTTCAGTTAACTCATTACTCTGCAGAAAATTTTAAGCAGGATGCTGTGTCCCAATACGTTTGACACAATGAAAGTGATTCTGACTTAAAAAATAAAATGGCCAAAAATTTAAAATGAAAGTGTAAAATCTAATAACAAGGCAAAACAAGTTTACATAGCTTTGTCTAGAGACAACAGTTGGGCAACCTCCACAGCTGAGGTATGTAAGGATTATCACAAAGTTCTGGGTTCAAATCTTCCAGGTAACACCCAGAGGTGTGAGCCATTTTTAGTTGTATGTTAGGGTAATTTTGTACACTGAACTGCATTTAGTTCCCAGAAATCAAACAGTGAACAATCATCCATAAAAGCCAATCAAACATAAACTCCTGAGATTTTGCCAAAAGTATTATACCATCCTATTATGAACTACATGCCAGTCAGCAGGTTCTTGACATTATGCATTGACTACTTGTAATTTTAACTGTGACCAACAAAATGAGAGATATTCAGAAAAGGGCAGCAGGAAGATGGTTCACATGAGAAATAATGCTAGACAGCCTANGACCAACAAAATGAGAGATATTCAGAAAAGGGCAGCAGGAAGATGGTTCACATGAGAAATAATGCTAGACAGCCTAAATGGAAATGTAAAATGGACCACTGACAACTGGCAGTATGGCAGAACCAATATAGAGGTTTGATGTTTTGTAAAGATCACAACAATAATTAGTGCAGCAAAAATTATTGAAGGGGCTTTTTAACATCAGTAGATAAAAAGTCCAGCGAATAACGATTCCTGTTATTAAATGAGATAAAACATGGTATTGTAGTAAATGTTTTGCAATACTGTACTGGGAGAATACTAATAAAAGAGAAAGGGAAATTTTGGATGGCAACAGCACTGGCACTGTAGAGTTATTTTTGTTTACATGATATGCAAGAGCTGATGTAATAGGTGATGGTAAAAAACTCTGAGGAGTTCAATTTAATGGTGGGGGGAACAAAAAACTTTTTACCCGTACGGAAATATGCAATGAGAGTGATGAGCATAGCTAGCACAAAAGAATGTAAGATATAAAATGTTTTGGTAAGAGATCAAAACAGTTATCATAGCCTTAGGCACAGAAAAACTCAACACTGGATATGAAGTTAGGAAAAATGTAGAACTAAAATTACACAATAAAGTACTAAAAATGTTTTTGGGTTGGGAAAACTGAAACAAGATTACAACTCTACTATATTTTTAGCTGAAGAAGGGCTATATATCTTAGTGCAAAAGCAGCACTCAGAAGAGTGTCTGTCACTAAGAAGGAGGGTACAATAATACGGAATTGAATAAATTGGTACAAAACAAAACTATTACATCATAATAAATACTAACAAAATTAAAAATAATGAATTACAGCATTAGGAAACACTATAAAGTATTGACCATAGTATCCCACAGATCAAGATAAGAAACTGAGATAGCACTCCATCATTCCCAGTCATAAGGGAACACCTTTGTGTAGACAAGATGTGAAACATGCTTTGTAGTGCCTAGAAATTAGTGGTATGGAGTTGGTGAACCTAAACTGTATATGACCACAAGAGTTTAGCATTGAAATACATTTATGAGAGACATTGCTAAACCAGTCCACATGATTTTGATATCTATTATGAGCTCAGAATAAATCAGGAAACATCAAAGTACTTTAGCAGCAATCCTGTCAAAGTGGAAAAACCAAATAGGCTATATGACTGGTTGTTTGAACATTCCAGTTCTTCAGACTTCCAAGAGATAATTCAACCAAAACCAAATCCCATTCCTCACATGTTCGCTGTGAGGAAGGAAAGTTACACTAAACAGCAGGCTATAAAGTTTAAATTTTTAATTTCATATGGCATATAAAGATGTTTTTAATATTAATTTGAGGAGTTCCAAGTACTGCAGAAAATTTTCAACAGAAACATTTTTTGTTTTGTTTTTGGCTAACTTGCTTATGTCAGTTTAATTTGATGGCATAGCATTCATAGGGGAGACTTTAAAAGAGTATAATGATGAGCAAAGCACAATAAAACACACACACACCAAAATATCCTTACATCTACAGACCAATAACTTCAGCACAAGCAAGGCATTATCAGATATGTATGTAATATTTTTGTTTTATCATCAACGGAAAGCTATGAGAAAGTGTCAATGAAATGCAACTGCAGTCTCATATGTACATTTGTCCAGTATACTCATTTTTGTTTTGCTTATTAGTTTGCAATTACATGCACATTGTTAAATGATTAACGAGGAGTTGACCTCCTAGTTGAGGTAGATTGATGGCCTGCTGAAGCTGGTACATTTTACTGACTATGAAAATCAGAGAAGTCCACAATAATCATTCCTAATATAGGCTGTTCATGGTAAAATGAGCACTTTTGAGGCCCTAGTTACTTTTCCTTTCAACCATTTTTTATCCTTTAACCACCTTTTTAAATAAAGGTTGCCATGTAAGTAATAAACACAGTGTGTACATTCCACTGCCCTCCGAAGTTAATGTGTGAGGCAAAAATAAAATTGGTTATTGACTGTTATTCCAAATGAGAGGGCTTTCAAATGTGCTCACTTTACCATGAATAGCCTATAATGAAATGCCACTCAGAATCAGAGACTTGTGATAATGCCACAAGGAAATGAGGAACAAAAACATGAAAAAGTTTGTATGCTGGAGAGGAATTTTCACCATGACTTCAGAGATGTAATAAATGAAATGACTCAACCAAATTGTAACAGGATGTGTTTAAAATATTCTAAACATTATAATTTTTATTTGAAGTATCAATTCTACATTTTACATAACCACATTATATGACCAATAGTATTCAGGAAGAAAAACACTGGTCTTATGTCTAGCCTCAATTGTTTTGTAATCCTAATGTAGCTGAAGAGCCATTTACCATAGGGCACTAATTGCCAGGCAGCTACTAACGGCCAACAGTCACGCTGTTTAGTTCTCATTGATGAAAATGGAATTGCTTAAGCAGATCAACTATGGTTGCTAGCCTGGCAACAGTCACCCTGCAGTTGCACGTAACTGGTAGCTGATCATGAAAGCCACCAGTTGCCAGGCCAGAAATGCATGTGTTCATGTTGAAGCATTCATACATGGTAACTATTGCTAGCTAGTATCTGCACTCGTATCAACATCCAGCATCTCTATTTGAGTTCTGTCACAAAGGTAGAACTAGTCATGCCATAAACATACTGCAATGAATTTGCCAGACAAATTAAACATTGGCAATAAACAAATTCAGAAATGTCCAGCAATATGGAATAATTCTTGTGGTGAATATTCCAGAAATACAGTAAAAAAAAAGGACACTGTGGGAGAATGTCATCTTGTAGTTTGTTCAAGAATTACTGATATATTTCTGTAGTGTTATATTGGTTCGTTTTTAATAAAGTACAAATGCTGTTTTGAAAGTTTGAGGACTGACAACACTGTGCTGATTCTATGGAAGTAATTCTATGACTGTTACCTGTGAAGAAAGCCTGTGGCAAACTTTGTTTATATGAGAAAAGCCCAAGTGCAGTTGTATTTTTTTATTGATATAAAAGTTGAAGTACAGTGTGTATTACAATGGCAAATGAGAAGGATATACCATTATTACCCAAACAAATTATCACTATTGAATTTTACATTAAGTAACACAAAAGTGGCCAGGAAATGTTTGAGATGCTCAAACAAGCATATATTGAAGAAGCGATGTGCAGATTAGTTGTATTCAGGTTCAGGTTTTGGAAGTATTTTAAGGAAGGCTATAATAGTATGCAGAATCAACCAATAAGCAAAGCCTGTGAATGATGTAAACATTGTGAAAGCCGAGACACTGGAAGAAGATAGACATTAATTAATTCATGGATTGTCAGTTGAACTGAATTTTGGAGTGGCAGAATGTCACAAAACTGTTAAGAATTACATGAAAATGTCTTATTTGTGCAAGATGGATGCCACGCCACATATGCTAAGAGAAGAACACAAGCTCCACAACATTCAGTGTAGCCAGGAATTTCTACAATGATCATGAAAAGGTCCCGAAATCTTGAATAGAATAATTATCGCTCATGAGTCATGAATCACACATTACAATCCCAAATCCAAGCAACAGCTATGCATATGGAAACACAGTGACTTACCACATCCCAAGAAATTTCAGGTTTTTGGTTGCTCAAACAAGTCTACATTGATTTTGTTTTTTCTGGTATCCATTTTATAGCACTGCAGTGTTAGGTTCCAGAGGAAACAAACTGTAAATGGAGATTATAATGTTAATGTTTTACAAATTCAATTCAAGAGTGCAATTTGCAAACAAAAAAAAACCCTAAACTGCTTTATGAAGTGGGTTTTTTATTTAAAGGATAGCAGTAGGCCACATGTGGCACAACATGCAATGGAAGCTTTGAAGAAAATTAATGGAGTATCTAGATTATCCTCCGCACATACAGCTCACACCTAGCATTCCTAAGATTCATTGGCATTTTCATTTTAAGAATGAGTTAAGACGAAGGAGTTTAGCATGGACCAGAGAGTAACAGCTGTCACATCCACTATTTTACACCAACTCTCAGTAAGTGGTCTGTAACACGTGTTTGAGAAGCTATTGCATCACAGGAAACAGTGTATAGAAGGTGAAGATTGCTATTTCAAAAAGGAAACCCACACCAAACCCCCTACTTACTGAGACTTCAAATAGTGATCTCACTCCAAAAACTTCAGGAACACCCATCAAGGCACACACATGTATTGCCTGCACATGTTGCTTATTTTTTCACATTTTTCTCCTCCTAAGAAGTAACATTAACAAAACCTCTTCATGTGATTCCATTTTCGCTACTGGAGGTATATTTTTGTATGTCTCTTATGGCCAAGTACAGTGGCCTGTGGGTTGACTGTTAGTTGCCCTATGGACAATTGCTGCCCAGTAGTAGTCATCCCATGTTAAATGATTGGAAGTGTGGTCTGACATTAACAAAAACAACACTAAGTTTGTTTTTTCTCACATTTTTATTTTCCCTTTAGTTCACAGTGATTCGGTAACCATTTGGAACATTCTGGAATTAATTTAATTATTTCCTGTGGTTTATTATTATCTTCCAGATAATGCATTCTCTAGTATATTGCAGATACAGCAAATGTGTGCCCTTTATTCTAACACCTGTAACTAATGCTAGTCTCTAGCCAGCAATCTATAGAATCATAGCGCTGTGGTCTTCCCATTGTACCATACACGAGTAAAAATTGTTTATTTGAAATTTAAAAAAAAAGCATATGTTATGAAGAGAGGGTGCATGTCTGCCATTCCTGAACACAGCACAAAATGAGATCTCAAAATTGAGCAGTGGTGAAATTAAATTAGGAAAATTTCAGAATCCAGAGAAAAATCAAATGTTAAAATCCACACTCAGAATCACTGGGGACTGTCTCCATGGTGAGGAGAAAGGTGGCTGTCATTTTAGTTTCATAGCTATTGAGAATCCACTATCTGACATTATGTTACCTTTCTCAGAACAACATCTTTATAGCCACAGGGAAGGAGGTAAAGACCAAATAGGAAATTTTTATTTAACTAGACCAAGACTGGTAGTTTACCGGTACGATACGTCACTTGATAACATGTGCAGACCTAACAGTGCTTTGTATCATTCAATCAGTCTTTACTGTGAGTACAAGTACAAAAGAAATATCCCGTAATTTAAAAGAAGGTAGCACACTGGGCACTCCTCTACTTCCTCAAGTTGAGGATTGTACTATGGGAGAAGCACTGGCCCCTTTACCTTGTATGCCAAAGCGATATGGATGAGACTTTGTTTTCCATCGATCCTGGAGGCAAATGAGCTAGGAGAAGATAATGCAGTGAAGATTTAAAAACACCCCCCCCCCCCCAATNTCCGATCGTGGGGATTGTTTGCAGTGTGTGTTTGTGGTCCGGAGATCGAATTGTGCTGTACAAACACGACGCGGAAATTGGTTGAGCATGCACGCGCTCGGCATTAGATTGCGGCCTCAATATTCTAACATGAGTCCCAAGTTCAAGACATGCAGTCAAATAAAAAGCCAAGGCAAGATATGTCCATAGCCTGTTAACCAACCAAGTGGAAATGGTAGCTATTACAATATAACCCAAGTGTGAATCCTCACAAAATGAAATCATGTTCAATTTAATTAATCACCTGGCCCGCTCGTGACCATTCTCCTAACCGTATCACGTTCCCTTGCCAGTGACGTAAGGATGATGTTTTGCAGAGGAGGAAGTCGCGCCTGTGACGACCACCACTTCTCATGACGGCACAGAACTGCCCACTCCGCAACACGTCTCCTGTGCGCCACTATTCGTCGCACGTGCCAAGCATGCTGCGGCACAACGCACATGCGCATGCGGCACCGCACCGCCCGAGTCACAACGCATGTCCGACGTCACTAGTCTCGCACAGAGGAACAGACTGAGGCCGCGACCAGCTGTAGGTACTCTCACATCAGATCGAAATGAAGTAGCGAAGGACGTCGGAGGGCGCGGTGACCCGGGCGACTGCGGGGTTGCACACCTCTACACAGCCACAGAGAAACAGAGACAGAGAGAGACAGAGATGTTGGGAGTTGAGAGGAAAGCAGGGGGCAGGTATACTAAGTGATCAAGAAGGGTTATAACTGAGCTCTTCCAAGTGGCGGGTCAGTCGCGCAGAGCAGTGAAGGGCATGTGTCATTTCCGTAATAATCTGAAGCGGCTTCGCCTGTTCTATGGCCATTAGTTTGTCCTAGTGCACTCGTGGAAAGATTCGACGACTCGAAACCACTGTCGAATTTCGACACCATGCAGCTACACGTACGAATGCGGGCTTCTGATTCCTATGCTCAGTAGTTACCATTCCCAATTCTAATTCTATTCTTGATTATTTCCTTACCTGAACTTTGCGATCGTATGAATGGCGACTGTCATGATATACACAATGATGTTCTTAATTTGAGAGAGAAATAAATGGCGAACAACAAACACAGGTGACGGCCGCTGTACATAAAACAGCAGCAGTACGGAGCAAAATCGTCACTTTTTTTCTCTCAAGACCTCAATGTTAAGATCCGTTCAAACCTCTCACTTTTTCTGATAATATGTCCACCTTCTGTTTGGAGAGTCACGCACAGAAACTTTTATATGAACAGTGATTCTGTCTACACACGCGACTGTAGTTTTTCGCAGAATTTCCTTATTGAAATTTTTGTGTAACTTAAGCTCTTGATTATTTACGGAATCATTTAGAGAATTAGGAATCGCGTGTAGCAGGCATCATACAAAGGATATCATTGGCTCCAATTCAACTGCACTTGAAATCGTTGCATACAGCAGTGCCGGCTGGACAGTGATAGTGCAGTGCACGCAGAACTGTGAGAAAAATTATAAAACATTAATAATGCGAATTACATAGACACTGCAAATCATTCTCCCAATCTCAACAAATTTCAATAAGCGGATGCCAAGTTTTAATTTGAATATCAGAGGTTGAAAGCTACATACGAAGACGGTATACAGAGGAGGCGCGAAGACAAAGTAATTTTGCTTAAAGGTGCCCCTTTTTTAACAGCTCTTTCTTTAAGCAGAAATTTCTTTTGAATTAAATAAATATTTTAAATTCCATTGTATGTACATATTTGTTAAGGTAGAGAACACTGAGAAGACTTTGTTGCAGACAAAACAGTAGATTGCCCTAACGGCAAAAATGTGAAATAAAATTTTTGAAAGAGGAGCAAGTTAAAAATTAACAAAGTAACGAGACTAATATTGACCTACACATCAGTAAAAATACTGGAAACATAATTAACAAAACGATTGCTGGAAACGACTGAGATAAAATTCCAAGAAATTTAGAAGAAATGAACAGCCAAAGAAAGAAGAGAGCATATTATAACACAATGAAAAATAGTGTAGATTCACAAGTGTAAACAAGAGTCAAATGCACACAGAAATAGAATGGACGAACAGAGAACTGTGAAGATTGATAAGGGTAAATCTGCAGTTACAAATAATAGTATAAGTCATCCAAGAAATCTATTAAGTGATAACCTCAACGTATAATGATTAAATACAGAAGGAAATAAACTTTAGTTTAGAAAGAAAAAAGATATATTTTCTCTCTTTGAAGTGCGATTAAGTTTCGAACTCCGCCTGACGTATGAAATACTTTATTTCTGCTTAAAGGGCTCAACGAAGTCAAAGTGGCAGAAACCTTTCAACGACAATAAAAAAAAAAATTCTATTAAATTGTTGAGATGCATGTTTGAAGTTGCAATAAATAAGAGATTTGGAAAACACGAAACTGTGAAACATCATCCGANAAATTGTTGAGATGCATGTTTGAAGTTGCAATAAATAAGAGATTTGGAAAACACGAAACTGTGAAACATCATCCGGCGAGCAGTTCGTCACGTTCCATTTTAGCAGCGTGATTCAGTCATAGTTGTCCAGCTGACACACGTAGTCATGAATCAAGGGCACCCATCTCCAAAATAAGTGTTATTAGGAAATATTTTAGTTTGTTGATATGTATTGCGAGTTACTGTTAAATATCTATAAGGATTCCATTCCCTTAAATTGAAAAGGAATTAGAGTACGGAGCACGCTAAGGCGTCACCAGTGATGTTTCGCTCCCANCGGAGCACGCTAAGGCGTCACCAGTGATGTTTCGCTCCCAGTCTTTGGCGCGACTCTCACTTGAGCAACGAGTTGATGCCACAATGGCCCACTCTTACCTTGTAGGTCCCGTAGTCTCTCTGAAATAACACGACGTAACACCCAAACCCTCGATTAAATTTATCTTGTAGAAGTGGAAAAAAAAAAAAGTTATACTTACCGAGTGTACGATTGAATGAGTACATTTATATTGGTCACGCCAGCCCTGTAAATCAGTTTTGATAGGCGCCCTGACGTGCCGATATACCAAATACAAAGCTGGCCATGTAGCTTTTCGCGCTTTGGACTGCACACCCCTTCATGTTCTCGCGCTGACCACGCCGCGTCAAACAAGTTACGTAAAAATAAAAGGAAAATAACAGAGTGTGGAAAACCAGAGTTGTGTGTGTGTGAGGTGGTGGGGGTGAACTTGTACCCAGTATTTACAAGGAAATATCTGAATCAACCAACGAGGCGAGGTGCCATGGAATACAAGAAGCCCGTGCCTATGTATAGTAATGTAACTACTGTATGTGTAGTTGCGATGTTAGCTGTTGATTAGTAACGTGGTTATGGTATTTACAAGATGTAAAGGATAGCTCGCCCTGTATGCACACATCAGTGTCCTCCTCCACCCTCAGCTTACACATGACGTGTTTACAATTCTCACGGCGCTCCCCGAGTGCTGCCAACGCCTTTTACAAAATACGCTATATTTCATCTGGAAAACAGATGGCCTTAAATGTATTTTGTATGAGAAAACATTTTTTGTAATTACGTTAACATTACAAAAAAATTCTTGTACTGCTAAAGACAATGGCGAATAGCGAAAAACCTTTGTGCAGGATATTATTATTTAATGCTATATCCGCTGACTGCTTTCAATGACTAGATGATTAAGTTTTGGCACGTCTTAAGTGTCTTCGTTGCATAAAAATCACAGCCATTTAGAATTAGAGAAGCGGAACTCTGCGTGACTCAGACAATATTCACAGTGAGGTGATGAGGAAAACTTCAGACAGAAAACAAATAAGCAGTCAACTTGCCGAGACACACATCACTGTCTCTGTACACGCCTCGATCCGAAACTCTTAATTGTGAACGCCGTGCGGATATCTCAGGGGAGGCTAACCAGCAGCGCTTGTGAGGTACTCTCGGGCGCGCGGCTCCACAATCTGCAGCGTACTTTAGAAAGAGATTACTGCTATCACACACTGAGAGAAACGTTTGTTTGAGCCAACAATACATTTGTTTGTATATTGCCAAACAAATTTATACAGTTGATTCGAAGAAATATTTGGTTGTCGGGCAAATTGTGTTTGCTCGACTAAACGGTTTGGTCAGTTCAGGTGTATATTTTTTTAGGCGAACAGTATATTTTTTGTTGCATTTCTTATATTGTTTAGTTAACTAGATATTTTGTTAAAGGAGCTAAATATTTGTTTGACCTTACACAAACAAATATTTTGTTGGCAAACCAAACAAATTTTAATTACTCAAAATCGTTCGGCATGAACTTAGGATTTTTTCCCCCTGGGTGCATCACAGAGTGTACATTGTAAATGGCAAGACGTAAGGTCTAGTCCGGCTCCACCCGCCTCACGGCGGCAAGCTGACCAATCACAGCAGCTCCTTTCACAAGAACGTTGCGTACTGAAGCACTACGCCGAGCGCGACTGTCCGCATTCGGGTGGTGGGGCAGACACTTGTGCGTGATATGACGGTCGACAATTTTTTTTTTTCGACAGGGCGTAGCTGCCAGATTCTGGGATGAAATTATTTTTTTCTTATGATTTTAAAATAAAGTTCCCTTTAATGATTATCGTACATGTGTTAACGGCTACTGAATGCATCAGTGGCGATAATGTTCACCATCCATAGTAAAGTTGTAGCAAAATATTCCCAAAAGAGTTTTCACATGCCAATCACGCGTCACCCAGGAACTGGCAGCGAAACAAATCAAGAGTAAAACTAAAACACAGCAATAATAAATGTTTAACAAGTGAAAGCTCTGTTCTCTCTCAATAGACACGTCCTGTGGGTCTTTTATTATTTTTCTTTTGGCTCCCTTGTGGCAGAGGAGAGGCCCAATTTTTTTTAATTTACCAGAAAAACAAAAAAAAAAAAAAATGGACGATGATATCTGCCGGTAGACGTATTGCCAAGGATAATGAAGCCATTAGCCAGCCTGCGCAAGAGGGCCAGGCCAGAAGGACGCCATGTTCGATCACACGCACTCACGCCCGCTTCCTCGATCCGTTGCCTTCATTGTGCAGTCAGCTCTCCAGGGCTGTTTAATAATTGCACGCACGAGTCTCTTCGTCTGTAATGGATACATTNAAAAAAAAAAAAAAAAGTAGCTCCAAACAGGTTCAGAACAATATACACTGTACTTTTAGACTATGCTGGGAAAGCCAAGAAAGAAGAATAGCAAGTTTCTTTTTCTTATTCGGTTTGGTCATAACTACTTCTCTAGCGCAACGGAAGACGTAATTTGATGTAATATACCAATATTATTTTTTCTGGCAACAATTAAATGTCGGCGACACAAATTTTCTTCTTAAGCACCTGCTCGGCACACTGATCCAATGTATGACACATTCTTGGAATACTCAATTTTTCTTTTTAAGATTTCAAACATATTTTGTTTGAAAACGAATACAACTGGATAAAAACTGAATAAATAGGTACTTCTGAAACTAACGTTGAAACTTTTATTTGCCTTAAATTTTATACATTTTATCGTAATAAAAAACTGGCATGCCTAAATTATTTCGGGAGGGAATTATAAGAAGTAGGTATATTTTTTTGTTAAGGTCTTACTAAATGTGCAAAGTCTAAATTGACGATCAAGTGAAGAAGTCCGTCCACACCCCCCCCCCCCCNTGCCCTTAACTCTAGGAACAAACTTTGCATTATGTAAAATGGGGCAGAAAATATAATACAGCCTATCACCTAACGTAATTATTAAGTATACTGCATTGAACACTGCAAACTAAAATTCATTACTTGCAAAATGTCAGAAACTATGTGAGATGAAACTATAACGTCGAGAATTACGTTATAGGCTATTCACAGCAAAGTGAGCTTTTTTGAAAACCCTCTCATTTGGAATAATAGTTAATAAATATAATTAATTTTAGCATTAGACGTTAACTTTAGAGTGCGGTGGAATATAAGCACTGTGTTTATTACTTACATGGCAATATTTATTTTAAAATGTAGTTAAAGAATAAAAAATGGCTGAAAGGAAAACGTAACTAATTCCTCAAAAGTTCTCACTTTACCGTGAACAGCCTATAGCATAATTTTATATCTGCCATCTGTGAACACTTCGCGTATAATAACATCGTTCATCATTAGTAAATTAGGGGGTGCCATGTTATTAACCAACAAATGTGTGTTACCCGTAGGCGTTCATCTAATGTTACCGCGTAATATTCATGTGTACATTTAAGAAACACAAATTAGGCGAATACTACCCATGACTTCGTTATTCCATCTGACGTAGTTTCTGATATTTTACAAATAATTCGTTTTCATTTTTTAAGGGAGTGTTTCCCTCTTAATAATCACGTTTGGTTATAGGTTGTATTATGCTTTCTACCCCATTTTCCATAACGAATCATCTCACAAAGTTTCTACCTGGAGTTAAGTATAACCCTGTACAAATTAGTATAGCCTGTTTACGATTAACTTAGTCCTTTATAAATCAACCTTTGAAAAAGGTCACTGCACCTACCTGCATATATTTTAGTGGGCACACGAAATGCAATGCACCTAACTAGGGGAGAGAAAGTAGTTCATGCTTTAACGCTGAATTAAGCATATGACCCAAATATATGTGAATAATGAAATTATTTCTTTTGCTTTCTGTTTTGATAAGTGTAAGAATAAGCAAATTTGTAAAATATTTACCTCTCTAATAATTCCACAGCTTCACTTGAACGACGCATTAATAAAGTGAACAGGACCATAGAAATGTTAATTTTACATATGGTGGAAGAATACACAAAGGTGCAAACAAGTAGAGCTTACGCAGGTTTTTCAAAAGTGCTGAGATTACAGTGAACAACTTTTAAGAGCTGGTGTAAACAATTAATCAGCATGGTTTCTTAAGTAAAGCTGTGATAATAGTTGGGTCCATATAAATGCTAATTTTGCACGAGTGGCGGAAGTTCCCGCAGAGGGTAGAAATACGAAAGTTAGCAGCATTTTAAAGAGTTCGCTTTGGCGTTATCCAACTGTACCCGCCAGGTGCCACGACACTCGGCATTACAGCTTCGGAGCTACAGCCTTTCAAGTGCATTCGTACTTAGATAATAAATTTGACAACTGTACTTACGATGACATATACCTCAAATGCGTATTTTCTTACTACATGATGCTGTTATACGTGTAGTATCTGCTTGTATGCAGGCTCCAAACCAGCGACCTTGGCGTAATTAAAAATTGAGCACCAAGCAGGTACCCGAGTTGTTCGTGGCGCAATATATTAAGACGTTTTCGATGCTTTTCGTTTTCCTGGGCGGTCAGGCGAATTGGACCCGGTACTATAGCGTAACTGGAAACTCAATAACCAAGCTGGAGTCACTGTATCACAGAATTTCTACATATCTTCATCTAGCAAAAGTGGTTTAATGTCACTAAACTGTATTCGAAATCTCGGTGTACAGCACCGGGAGAAAATAACTGCAAACATGCATGTATTTATTACTAGTTGCATAGAACTTAGGCGCGCATCAATACACATGTACTAATGGCAAGCATGCCTGTTAATTACCAAGTGACTAGATGGCAGCATCGCCTGTACACTTGGAAAAGAGCAAGCAGCAGTACGCGTGTTAAGTGGGTTTTCTTGACTACTAGTCAGTGTAATTGTTTAGCGGGTGTAACACGGAACGCTGCAAGTGGGCTGAAAAAGCAGACATGCAACTTGATTACTGCAGAGTCAACAGTTGTGGGATACGTGCGAAGCATTCCTTACAAAGGACAGTTTCCCAACCGCATCTGTTCATCAGATTACCAGAGTATTTACGTCGATCTTCCGATCGATAATGGAAACGGATGGTTCTGAGGTGTCTGAAACAAACTAAGTATGCTGTGCAGGTGCTTTAATCTCTATAGCGAGATAACAGATTGATGTTTGTCCCATTTTACACGACCAACATGCATAACACCAACAAAGTTTAACCCCCCTCCCCCTTGCGGGCTGTGCGAACTTTTGGCTTTGAGGAAGCAGTACTTCAGCAATAAGACAAAAGACCCTCCCTTACTAAAACGCGAGCTGTTGCGAGGCAACTGGGCGCGACAAATTCGATTGTGAGGGAAACAATTACTTCGGGAGGATCTACACCATATCTAACGCAGCCTGAAATTACAGGTGTTGCGGCAAATCGATATATTCTTGCTGAATGGTTACTGTGTTTCACAGATTAAGTTACTGGTTTTGCATCAGTTATGCTGTTTACTGACGACGAAAAAGTATCGTGTGAATGATATTACAACTCGCATTAACAAACATACACGGACGTTTAAGGATCCACATAAGAGTTCAACGCTGATTCGAAGACAGAACGATATGGCTATTTCTTCCGTTAAAATTCTGAGCCTAGTTTATGACAAACTGAAAACGTATTTCCGATTGTAGATGGCCACCTATGTTTTTATTTTTAATTGTACGTTTTTCTGCCGTGTACCAAGATGCCGAAGAGTGTAGTACTACGCGCCTGATTCATATATCCCGAAATTTGAACACAATTCCACAACATATAAGTGCATTCCCGAATATAAGTGAAAATAAATTGTGTATTAATTTTCGTTCAAATAAACTAAGTTTCCAGTTTGTACACTGAGTTTCCGAGCAACCTATGTATGATTAGCCATGCGGTAGAATATAATAACTCTTGACTGATGGAGTGAAAATTGCAAATACTTCAATAGTTTTCCAGGATGCCCAAGTTCATAGGAGCATGGGTGGCCGTGCTCCGTAAAGTCACCATGTCATTCATGTTCATGTGTCGAGGAAGTCGAACCAGCAGGTGCGGATCGAGACTTTCGGAGGGGGGAGGGATGATTTTTCCATTGTGCACGTGGCATGGGAAGGGGGCACTGTCACATCATAATTTTAGTAAACAATATTAATTTAATCTTATAAAATCAGTATTTAAAATAATTCTGATATTGTTTCATATAAGTTTTAAAACAGTCACAGGACAGTTTCATGTTAATGTAAAAGTTTAGGGGGGGGGGTCATGTCCCCAGTGACACTCCTCGCCCCTCCAGTCCAGATCCGCCACGAGGAACCAGTAATACCTCGCGCCCAATCTCCGCCATCTGTACCCAGTCGAACGATGTAAACCCCTTATTTCTTTATTTTCTTTCTATCTCGGCCCGGGAGCGAGGGAGAGTGGCGTGTGAACGAGCACTGGGTGGCGGGTAGCGTCCTGCACAGGCGGTTGCTTCAAGCAAGTGTGGCGAAGTGGCGAGCGTGCAATGCGACAGGCTGGCCAGCCCAGGGAGTTAGGGGGGTGTGGAGTGGGAGTGTAGGGGGTGTCTGGTCTTCAGCACTGCTCGCGACCACCCCCACCCTGCCATCACGAGGGGGTGCGAGGAGGGTAGCAGCCAACCATGCTGTTTGACGTTCCCACAGGAAGATAACAAGTTGCACCAGTGCAAGTTCCTTCCTTGTCGAGTCTCGGCTTAAGGAACTTTCCACTGGATAAGAAAATTAAACAATGATGCTTATAAAAAATGTACATACATCTAAGTCGATATGTTGCAACTCTGCATTCTTGCGGCGCCGTGAAGTATACAATCGCTAAGTAGTATTGCCGTGCGGGTTGCTGGACACGTATTTGCAGGAGTATGTATTATCGCTGATTCAGATGCGTTCAGTATAATAATGATAATCATTGAAAGTGTTCACAACAACTGTTTTATTTTGTAGCGTTTCTCGTCCAAGAAACAAGTGGGATTCAAAATGTTCAATACGTAATTTTCTCTAGACGATTCCAAACGTACAACCAAAGGAATTAAAAAAAAAAATGGCCGGAACTAAAGACGGCAGTGACACACACAAACATACAGAATTTATCACGAAAACGGTGTAATCGTAATCTGCTTCACGTTCACAGATATAATTTTACGCGTTAGCAGAAATTAAAAGGAAAATGTGTAATTTCAGTAGTTAATGTGATTTTGCTTGGGGACGTGAACAACGAAACAACCTCGAGTCCTGTACAAGCATTGATTCTTGCAACATCATTTTCGCGAGCCGTAATGCCAACATAAGATAGTATTTGACTACCGGTAGTAAAGAATGATGGGGGAGCGAGGGATAACACAACTTTATTGAGGTGTAACTAAATATTTGTTTACTTATACAATCTTACATGGTTATATATGACCACTCGCAGGAATAATCTCCTTCAGTCAAAGATCGCAGAATTTGGTTCCTACATTTTGGTGCTAATTCCTATTTGTTCGTGCTTATCTGCTTCTATATTATTCAGCCCCCACCCTCGATCGTATCCTGAGGAGGCAACTTACAATTACAACTATACCGAACGTCCAAACTAATCCACGAGAAAATTCTCTGCGCCACGTACCATGTACCTAATACATACGTACCAGAATGGATGATAGATGTGTCTAGTATCACGCAGGATAACTTATAGTCCGTTGAAGCGCAGCAACTCGACATAGCATCGATTCCTCTAGTGGATGGAAGGCCCCTCGAGAGATGCTGACCCGTGCCGTCTGGTTAGCTTCCCACGGCTCCCTGATATTTGTAGATGCAGGGTCTTGAGTGCGATTGGAACTCTCTTGTAAGTCCTATAAATACTTTTCTGGGTTCATGTCGGGCGAACAAGCCGACTACATCACTAGTTATAACTCTACAGAATTCTCCTAGAACCATTTCTCAACAACATGGATTCCATGACAATGTGCATTATCGTGCTAGGACATTCACGTTCTAGAGGCACGTGAATTCCACGAAGGGCTGCAAATGGTAGCGGTTACCCAGTCCCCGACGAGTGGACACAATTAATGTCACGTAAACACACCCGAAACCAGCAAGGAACCCCCACCAGCCTGCAGAATTCTTTGTTTACAACCGCGGTCTATGACCTCTTAAGGACTGGACCACATCCGAAGCTACTGTCAGCTCTAAAATACTAAAACTGTGACTCATCGAACCACAACACATGTTGCCAGTCCTATACGCTCCAATCAGCGCGTTGACAAGTCCATGTGAGGCGTTGTGCCAAGTGTCAACAGAGGCACTCCCTATTCCACGGGAGTTACAGAAGGCAGTATCTCCTGCAATTAATGTCAATGTGATTTAAGCTAGCGTAGCTTGTCTGCTACCACGGACAAATCCTGCCAGACGCCGCTGTTCATAATTGATAGCTCTCGTGGTCGGCCACTACACAGTCCAATGTGTGTACTAGCGCCTTATTTATTTGCGATACACGCGTGACATGGTAAATCGAGGAATTTTGAATGTCACCCAACTTCGAGAATGGGATGTTCCATCTGATCTACGCTCATTATCATATACTTTCAAACTCCGGAAATTCACGTCGCCTTGTTTCAAGAACATCCAAGATGGCATTTAAAATGCCCAATGAGCTGTCTGATCACAGCTGATACAGATCCGAATATTTCCAAGACGTCACGATTACAGCGGTTACAATTGTCACATTTCGTAATTATAATTTCAATAGATCACGGGCACGACACAAATGACACCGTAGTACATTCAGCACCTTCAAAATAAAAAAGGTTACTATATATTGTTCGTTTCCTGCAGTGTTTCTGATCATAAATTAAATTAAAATGCAGGGAATATTGGTAGGGAACTAACTGTCGTAGTCAGATTCCATGGAGTCGGCGTGAGAAGAGTGAACGTGGGTTAGCTGCCCCCTGCCTAGCGTTCCGCCCCGCCAGTGTGGCTTCACGGCGGGCGCGCTCTGTAGCTGAGCGGCGTAATGCAGCGCACGTGCTCGTAGCGGGCCGAGGGGTCGCTCGTAATTGAAGCAGATCGCCGCGGGGCGCGGCGGAACGCTATCGCCGGCCGCCGCGGGGCCAGATATCCGCAGCGCGCCATTATATTCTGTTCGCGCCGGCGCTACCCGGCACGTCGCTGCGCCCCCGGTGTAATTGGTCCGACCCGCCAGCCTGCCAGCGCCAGAACGGTAATAAAAGGGAAACCCGAGGACCGGGCTCATCGCGGGGGAAAGGAGGGCAGGGGTCGTGCAGTTTTGAGTGGACACTCGTAAAAGCTAGAGGTTAGCCCGGACAGACTCTCCGCGAGAGTGGCATCGAGTGCCCCTCCGAACTTTGACCCCGATAACGAGGCTGCCATACTATGACCCCCGTCTACGTGCGTCCCGAAATGCGAAATGCGAGTGCTTACTTCTCAGCGCGATTACCAGCTAGAGATCATGAAAGGCCTAATTTACTTTCGGTATCACCCGGGCAAAATTGGATTTTTTCTACGATGTCATCTTTCAGGATTACTTCGTGCCCTTTTTCTTTACATTAAAAGGAAACAGCACTACACTTTAAACACATCTAGGGCCTGAAGCTGTTAACACTTTTTTTCTCAGATACTAGCCTCACGAAGTTCAGTCTTGCAAAAATATTTTCGTCAATTCCTCACATAAATACCATACCAAAAAAAATCTAATGTTTAAAAATTAGGTATATCCCGGAAGACCTCAAAGTTATCGATTAACGATCCTGGAATTAAAAAAATGACTTTTTAATCCGATCATAACCTGCACTATTCCTGCCCTCGGCATTTTCAATAGTAACGATAATCTGAAACTATTATAGGTCGGGTGAATCGCGTAAAATTAAGGTTTACAGTGACCGTATATAATTTACTCCGATTATAGAGAGATGTTAATCACTATACGTTTACGACCATGCCTAACTGTAACGGACAGTGAGCGAAGACACGACCGCAGTGGGAAGTTCACGACAAATATACGATTTTTCTACTCAAAAATCAAAAACACACTGAGTTTTTGTAACTGATGAATGAACTAAGTTTCTTCCTGTGGCGAGAAAGAGAAAAAGGTATGGAAGGAGTCATGGCTTCGTCTTCGCGGCCAAGATAATCATCCATGACAAACAAATCCAAACAGTCCAATTCAATCCAATAGGGGAAAAATGGTAAACAATGTTATTTATGAGTGAGAGAAGAGAAGAGAGTTTTTTTCCTCCTACCGTTTCGCCTACCTTCTTCTCCCACTGCAACACGTAGGGTACCGGGTGGTCTCCGGGGAATTCCACGTGGCAGTTGAACACGACACTCTCTCCCAAGATGGCGGTGATGTGTTGAGCATCTTGGAAGCACACGACTGCAACATCACGCGCTTGCTCAGCATAGTCCACACTCTATACTAAACACGTTCATTTTTCACTGGCGATTCTGGGAGTCAGCACTTAATGCAACACACACACACACACACAATCATAGTCAAACCTTGAGATATATTTAAAATTAGACATATTTCCTACACACTGTTTAACTCTTAACGACAGAACACATATAACACAAAAATTTCAGTCATGTAACATAGACTTCTACACAAGTGTTAAACTACATGTAATTCAATTTGACACTCTACAATCGTGCATTGAAATAAGCATTCGTCTAAACATACTAGTTTTGTTATGTGTTTGGCCAATCAGAAGCCCACGTCATCTTGTGAAAAAGTTTATAATGACATACAGTTTGTATTGACCTGATTCAGCACGGGGCGATAGCATTTTCTTTATTTCTGAAGCATATTCACACCTTGCACTCACAGAACATTTGAAATAGTTTGAAGCACTAGAAATTAAATATCAAAATTCATCTGCATTGTATAAAATTTACTTTCTTTTAATTAGAAAACCAAATACAGCAGCACTAGTTCCTGCAGAACTAAAAGTAGCAAAACGTGCGCAGCAAGCCCGCTGCCGGAGTTCTGCAGCATTCTGAGTTACAATTAGTCATGCGTAAGGTGTATGTCAGTTATCGCCCTGCTTTTAGCAAAGTTTGATGGCTATTACGAGGCTGACTGGTATGTCCCAAGTAGATATTTGTTATGTAATCAAAGAAAATTAAAACACATTAAAAACAATTAAAAATTGGGTCATTTAATGATTCTGAAGGGGGTGGGCAAATCAATATTATTTCTATTTATCCATTAATGTCTTCAAATATCTATAAAAGTAAAAAAAATCGGCGTGATTAGGATGGGTATTGAGTACGAAATTTATATGAATAACTTATTAACATTGCCATATAAATGTACGAGGAACCTAGCTTACTTTTATTGTAAACAGGCCTACGCCGCAGAAACTGCTCCATGCATGTATTCCTCAAGTGGCACGTCAGCAAGCTCGTTGCGCATAGAATCAATACGGCATTATTTTATCTGAGCGGGATTGCCGTTATTTTCGCGCCCTTTATTTTGCACCACTGTAACATTATAACATCATGCACCACTATAACATTATCGTTAGGGTATCACAGCGTTCCTAGACTTGTAATGACATTTCCAGTACAAACATCCATTGGTATCTACATGTTTTTGGGCGCTTGGCCAATTCACTTTGAGAGAGAGAATTTCTCACACATCTAAATGCCGAAAGTAACGAAGGTGGTATGATTAAACGTGCTGTGCTGGTTAGGGAACGTAGAACAAACAGAAAAGAGTAGGCCTAAGGGTAACTTTAGTCATTTCAGAAGTGGGCTGTCCGCGATAAACATGCTTCATATATCTTTGTTTGTTTATGCAATGCGATCAGCTGTTCACCGTCGCACATGGGGATTGTGGACTGTCTACTGTCTACTTACAGCATGGCGGTACGAATAACAGGAGATGTCATACGTCATTGAAGCTGCATTTTCGTCCATCGTCATAGTGTGACACCCAAAACATTGAAAATGTTTATGCAGGTTTCTGTATTTAATGCATGTAAACTGTGGAAGTTTTTAAACAAAAAACAACTACTGAAGCTAAAATTTCAGGTTGAATATCAACATTCTCTGATGCAATAGTTTCATTTTGATTGTGAGAGGTAAGGTTCCCAATGTTTTGGGTGTCACAGCATGGCGGACAGGCGTCATTATTTTATCATGCACATCCACAGGCAAGGCCACTCCTTGGCCTGCAGGCAGGCTCCACTCCGACCCGCATGTGATTGGTCCAGGTAGCGCGCCGAATTCAAACAGTGCGCACATCGTTTGACGCCTATAACTCGGTAGGAGGGGGTTTCCAGACACATGTTCCTTGTATCATAATGCTTGTCTCCACGTGCCACACCGCCCCTTAAAATTATACCTACCAATTTCCGAACTTCCAGTATAACCACTCCAAACTATGGGGCCATTCAAGTATTACGTAAGCACCAAAAGGGGGGTTTTCTTGCTTATTTTTGATGACATGGGGGATGGGGGGTCTGGATGGTGATTACGTCAGCAATATTTATTTGATTTTTCTGCAAAATTTAGTAGAATCTGATTTGAACACATATGGCAACCCTACTTGTCTATGCTCGAAAGCGAAAAGTATGTTCAGGGATTCCCCGAAATATAAGAGCTCATATTACTCGGTATTCCCCAAAATATTGCTTATAGCAATATCAATAATTTCGGGGAATCCCGAGTAATACTCGCTCTCACGAGGGGTTTTATGGTTAAGTTAGAAAGAACCGAAGAAGGGGAATTACCGCGCGCGCTATTCACTTGTCTAAATTTGTTCTATCTCTGGCTCAGTTCGGTATCATTGGATTTGACGTGTTCTAAGTTAATGTTTATTTTACCATTGATCCATTTTAGCCACTGTTTAAATGGTTTAAAATGTCGTCTAATATAGACAAATCCAAGTTATACCAAAAATTATTCGAAAATTTTAAAAAATCTCACACGAACTCAAATTTACAAAATGTACAGAGATTAGTTAATGAAGTGTGGCGTAGTTATAAGATACAAGCAAAGTCCGAAAAGGAACTCGATATTACTGTGTCTAAGAGATTTTCAGAAGAATTACAAGCAGCGACTAGGAATAAATCGAGTCTCTTAACCTATTTTTCCGAGGTAAGTTAAGCCTTTTGTTTGCTATTAACTTGTTGCGACGCCAACATTTTTAGGATAGATGTTTTTGAGTTTTAGAGATTAAAAGGATGTTTGCGATGATATTAAAACATAATGTTTGTGAGAGTAACACTAACAAATATATTTAAATAATCTTAGCCATAAAAATATTCTATACCCAGTAGTGGGTCGATTACAGGCTGAGGATGATGATGATAAAAAAATATTGAATGCCAATTCTACATCATGCCGTTCTCAATATGTTTGGGGAAAAGAGTGTCTAAAATAAATATATCAATAGCTTTTTAAGAGAATCATTAACAGTATTAATAGGATGTTTTATTTATTAGGCAACGAACACCTGTAAAGCTGCAGAAAATAAAAAAAATTGTACAAACAGCTTCAGGTTCGACTGAACAGGAAGAGAACGACACTAAACTCAGAGTATAATCACAACAGCAATACGAAAACATAGAAAATGAGGAAAAACAGTCGAGAGCAACGCCTTCTCAAGAAGCTATGAAAAAGAAGATTGATCTTCTGGAAAAAAATCTGAATGCTTTGTATTCTGCTAGAGGTACCATGCCAAGCCATGTTGAAGTTGATAAACAGATCAATAAGTCCCGCGAAGAATTAAAAGCTGCCAAATAGTCTTTAAAGAGAAAGATTCAAAACGCAGTAGCCCAGAAGAAACACAGAGATAGTATGAAAAGAAAGTTAAAAGATATTTGCCATGAAAATCCAGAAATAACAAAAACTATTCATGAGGCATTCAGTTGGACGTCCTAACCTAGAAAATGATCAACCATTACTATTAAAAACAATAGCGGATATTGCTTTATTTGTGAGTGAAGCAGATGATAGAAGACGAACGGAATCTATTCGCAGTGTAAAAACTCTTGATCACCTTACACAAGAATTACATAAAATAGGATTTGACATCAGCCGAAGTGGGACATATCTTCGTTTACTTCCAAGAAAATCTAACTCCACAGAAGGACGAAGACATGTATCGGCAGTCCCTGTTAAGCTAACTCGGGCACAGACTGATCAACACAAAAACCACGTAGATAGCCGTTTCGCCGAAACATCGATCCATCATTTGGAGAACATAGCATTAATACTTGGACCAGATCAAGTTTTTCTCATATCTCAAGATGATAAAGCTCGGGTCCCTATTGGTGTAACTGCGGCAAATAAACAAGCGCCTCTTCTAATGCATATGGAATATAGAGTCAAATTGCCTGATCGCGACTGGGTAATCGCCGAGTGGCATAAATTGATACCCTCCGTTTATGCTGGTATTAAAATAACTCCTAGTATGGTAGGACAACCGCAAAACGTTAGATATTCCGGGCCAACATACATCGCTATTCGAAGTGGAAATCATAGTTCATCCACCGCTAATACTCATGCTCAAGATTTCGAGACGCTTCTCGGCCTTGAAGAGTTTCAAACATTAGCTAAAACTGGCCATGGATTTGTAAAACCAGTGGTGATTATGACCGTTGATGGAGGGCCAGATGAAAATCCTCGTTATCAAAAAGTAATAGGCTTTGCTATACAACACTTTAAGCGACATGATCTGGATGCATTGTTTATAGCTACAAATGATCCTGGCAGAAGTGCGTGTAACCGAGTAGAACGCAGAATGGCCCCTCTTAGTCGGGAACTGGCTGGTTTGATATTGCCTCATGACCATTTTGGGTCTCATTTGGACGACCGTGGCGTTACAATTGATGGACATTTAGAAAGATCCAATTTTGAGTATGCCGGAAATGTATTAGCAGAGGTATGGAGCTCAATGGAAATTGACGATTATCATGTTTCAGCAAAATATGTTGGGTCCGGTGAACCAGATCTTCCTGAGCTACCAGACATTAAATGGTATTCAAAACATGTGCGTGAAAGCCAGTACTTACTTCAAATTGTAAAATGTATAAATACAGATTGCTGTCGTCCAAGAAGTGGTTTGTTTAGATTACTAACCAACAGATTTCTCCCACCACCAGTAAAAGTAAAACAGACACTTGATGACTTGATTATGGATGATGGAGGGCAATTTCTAAGTCTTCCACTTAAATTCTTCGCCCAAAGAGTTTCTACAGATGCCCTACGATTATTTTTGTCCAACGGTAAAATCGAAACTATCAAGTCGAACATGCAACACGTGTGGTCTTTATCATACCTCTGCCAAGTCATTAAATCGTCACATCAAGGAGATCCATAAAAAAATTAACACGCACACCGAAACGAGAGTGAGACCTATAAGAGTGGTTTCTCGTCGTGCTAATGAATTGATGTGCATAATACAAACTGATGAATACCAAGATGTTGAATGGCTCGAAGAGAACGATGTCGATATCCCGAAAGAACACAAAAGTGAGCAGACACACAACATCGAGCAACAAACATCCAATGTGATAGACTCATGAATTCAAGTGCCATGGACTGAAGACAATTAATTTGAATTTACCAAATTGTTTAATATAGTTTATTATATGTTAAGAATAATATTTAAATATGATTTTAATAATTTGCTTGAATAAATATTAAATGTGCATTTAAATTCCTGCTGCTCAAGAATAACAATAAAGAAACATGAACAGATTAAAAAATATATATACCAACGTTTACGTAAGCATAGGAGGGGGGGTAAGAGCTTTGCTTATTTTTGTAGACAAGGGGGAGGGGGGTTAAAAATTACTAAAATTCTGCTTATGTAATACTTGAATTGCCCCTATGCTGCTCGTTCGGCTATGCTCGTTGTCATTTGTGTGCATTTAACCTCTATAAGGTGAAGTTGGAATAAGATTACAAACGCAAATTAGATATATTATACGCTGGAAGTTGACACAATCGTGTAAAACATGAACGTTGTAAACGTTTAAGTGAATATTATCTAGTGCTCGGAGACACACGCGTCTTCATGGACACTTCCTCCTACAAAATACGCGTTTTTGCGTTCGTTGTGTGTCAGTCGGTGGTTTCTGATTGGCCAATATCGGTAGCCTAGTGTAAGGGATGCGCACCAATGGAAAATTTGTAGGCAAGATCAGCGAAGACCAGACTATGGGTATCCATGACTGTCGGGGAATACGTCAATATGGCGTGCAGGAGTTGAGTTGAGTTGAGTTGAGATGAGTTAGGAGATATTTGGACTGCTCTCAACAACGAGGTCTTGAGAGCCGATGAGAGTGAAATTTGGTGAGAATGGAGCAGCGCCAGAAATAAGGGGCGGGAAAAACGGGATATCCCCGAGAAAACCCGCCGACAATCGGCATCGTCCGGCACGATTCCCACTTGCGAAAATCCGGAGTGACCCGGCCAGGATTGAACCAGGTTCGCCTTGGTGGGAGGCGGGCAGTCTAACCGCTCAGCCACCACGGACCCCACGCGCAGAAGTGAGCACCAGACAATGCTAACGTCTACCGCCTATAGGCTATTCACGGTAAAATCAGCACTTTTGAAAGTCCTCTCATTTGGAATAATAGTCAATAAATATATTCCATTTTAGTCCTAAGCGTAAATTACCGAATGCAGTGGAATATATACACTGTGTTTATTACTTACATAGCAATATTTATTTAAAAAGGTGGTTAAAGGATAAGAAATGGCTGAAAGGAAAAAGTAACTAGACCCTCAAAAGTTCTCACTTTACCGTGAACAGCCCATACTCTCGGTGTGCATCACAGAATAATCCCCCAGGGTGCGGCGAACAATTGTGGTTAGGGTTGCCACCTTTTTTTCAAGCAAATAGAGTACATTTCCTTTCTAAGGTAAAAAAAAAGTACATCATCTTAAAATAGAGTATTATTTATTTAACCTACTATTTTTTTTCCATATATATTTTTTGTTGCTTCTGGCAACATCTAACAAATATTTATTTTCAAAGAACGTTTTCACGGCGTCTTTACAATCTATGATCATATTTAAATATATAAATAATTCATTTTTCCCACAGGCTTTTGTACTTTTGCCTTCGTTTTGTTTGCTTTGTATGATCCGATTCCAGTAATCGTTTTTTAGGTGTACTTAGAGATATACAGTTATCTGCATCCATAACTGAAGAATTATCACACACAATTTATACGTACAACACTACACACCAAGCAAAAACGGAAAACAATAATTTGAACTTCGAAATTTTCCAAAACCAACAGCAACACAAGTTACACACACAAGTGGACAAGTTGACATGATAATGTTATTTGACATTGACATTTTAGGTTACGTTCAAAAGCGACAGTGCTGCTTTGCATTTAATTTTATCGACGCGATGCGTTCTGTTCCACGCAATATTCGCTTTACATTTTTATTTTTTTTTCGTAAACAATTAAATAAAACCTTCAAACGTCGAAATAGGTAAAATAAAGTATTTTCACGTACTTTATTGTCCTCATAAAGTATAAAGTACGTTTAACCGAAATAGAGTACAATACTTTATTATAAAGTACGTGTGGCAACCATAATTGTGGTACCCATTTAAAGTTACGATTACCATTTGCTGGTCACGCATAAAAGTATTCAAATGACGGGTGCAAACGTACATATATGCATCTGCTTTATTATATGTAGCGTTTGTTTACTTGAGACAAGTCACGTAAAAAGAAATAGTTAAAAATAACACGGTGTATAGAAGAACACTTAACTCAGAAACCCAAACCCAAAACGATAATCTGCCACAGAAAAAAAAAAATTTATATGAGATTTCTTAACACGTTTTTATTCATTAGTATGGTGGTATTTTGCATTTCCCATCCCACAAGTAAATAAAGCCACATCGGTTAATGTTACGGCAAACATTGGCATGCGCAAGCGTAAAGCTCCCCAACAATGCTGAGTGCAGGAAGCGTGTTTACGTTGGCAACAGAAATCCAGACAGGCCGACAACTTCAGTTCAAAACTAATTTCCGCTATTGTTGGCAACCATAATGACTTTACGCGGGAATTCACACAACTAAACGTACACTCTACAAAATCCATTCACAGTTTTCTGTACGGTAAAGAAAACCATTTCTTTGAGGCTGTTTTTTTAAAATTATAACACAATATCGCTTTAATTAAAAGAGAAGGTTAAGTTTGCTGTTCATAAATGTTTTCTTTATACATTTATATTTTTTGGCAATATTGCCTACCTTTATATCCAAGAAATAAACATTATTTGAGCTGCTTTTGTTCACAGTAAAGAAAAATTAATTTGTACCAAAGGTAAGGGTTTAGCGGTATTAAAGGTTTTCAGTCGTATAGTGTCGTTTTCAGTGCGTAATTGTTGTGCCGACGCAAACACTCATAAACCAATAATTCCGCAGGCGAAACTGAAACTGAGCAAATGTACAGTCTTCCTGCATACGTCTAATATCATTTTGAAGTGCAGTGATTCTCCAAATCATTAATCTCAATTTCGACTCTCAAGACCTCGATGTTAGGAGCCGCCTAAATCTCTCCACTCCTACTCTCCACTAATCTCAATTCTTCCCAAAGGATGACATATTCTGACCCATATTACCTACCTATCAAAAGTACTCTGATCACAATAAGACAAAGCGGTCGTTTGGTGCAGGGCATTAGGCTAGCAACACGAGGGGAGCGGGAGGGGTGCGGGTTCAAGTCTTGGAGCCATAAAGTTTTTCTTCTCTTTCTTTAATACAATTTTTAAAACAAATCACGTTCTTTTTGAGAGCACAAATATTTTTTTTACAGTGTATCTGAGGTCTGCTGAACTATTATAACGGCAGTGCAAGGCTATCGTAGTCATTACTATCTATACAGATTAAACAAAAATTGTGTTTGGTGGCAAGCCTACTTTGCAATGGTTCATATTTAGACAATCTTTTCTTTGCGGTGACAAATCATGTGTTCCAGCAAAGAAAGCGTTTTTACAGTGGAGCCGGCTAGCAAACCTAATAAGAGAATACGCACCTTCAGGGCTTCAAATGGCCTGGGTAATGGAAAACTGCATATCCGTTGATGTTTCAAGTGTCCGCCATTGCAATTACATCACAGTGGCCTCACTTGATCACTGCTTCAACCCTATAGAGCATAGTAAAAAATCTGCCTTCGAAAAAAGAAAGTGACTATGTCACAATAGTATTACCATTCCTTGGAAAAGTTTGTGTACACTCGACTCAAGAAGAAACGCCCACGATTCCTGCGATCCACAGTGAATTTTAAGTTTGCACCGAATATCTGGAATACATCCAGAAATCCTACGTTAGGGATGTTTAGATTAGGTTGGTTATATTGAAAAAGAGATGAGTGTTTTTTTAGGCCACACGCAAAATGTAAACAACAGCGCATTGCAACGGCGCATACACCAGACACGATGAGCGCCCAGCGCTCACGAACATGTACTAGGAGCTGAAATACACTAAAATATTACCCCAATACAAACGCCAGTACATTTAAGCCTCCTACTCCTACTCAGCACAAATTTAATTATACCAAACCTAAACGTGTTCCACTTTTATGAAATGCATACTTCATTCGTTATGCGTGCGCCTGTATAGATTGCCCGGGTAACATAGAGTTTGGAATTAACAAAGTTTGTCGAGGACGCTATGTATTCATTCGTTCTGAAGAGAGAATAGGAACTATTTGGGGAAGGGGATGCAATTACAGCTAACCACCCACGTTCCCTCCCCCTCCCCCCTTCCCATTACCTTACCGCCCCAAAAACAACTGTCAGACGGGATGGAACAAAGATTTACTCAATGCGAGTCAGTTATGCAACCACAATTAAACACTGCCGTGCCAAACATTATGGGACAGATGCAGTTATTTACTTTATTCGTATAATGGCCTCTACGCCCTTATGACACTCTATCGTCTCAATTAACAATATGTTAGACGCTCCATCATCTTCAATGAAATTGTGTAATTTTTGCTTCAGTGAGCTAGTGTTAAAATCAAATATATGTTATTGTCTATGTCCCCTTTTGTACCATTTGACCTGTTTCTAATTACATGGGTATTACATTTTATGTTTTAAGGACTGCTTATGTTATCCTTTTTGGGAATGTTATTTACTTTTGAATTTTTTTTTTTTTTTTTTTGTGTTTGTTACGAAACACACACAACACATTTTCCTCATTTGGAAACGACCAGCAATAAATAATTTGTATTTAAATCAACATAACTTGTAAAATATATGTTAAAAAAATTTACACAACAAGTCTGAGGCACTCCGCACAACATATTCATGTTTTGCATATAAATCGGGTAATTTTGGTGCCATTAATGTTCCGTTTCGCACTGTTCGTCATTTATTGTAATAGTGGTGTAGTTGCTACTAGACTACTCGCCTCCCTCCTAGGCGAACCGGGTTCGATTCCCGGCGGGGTCGCTCCATGATTTTCGCATGTGGGAATCTTGCCGGACGATACCGCTGGTCGGCGGCATCCTCCATTTCCCCCACCTTTTCATTCCGGCGTTGCTCCATTCTCACCTCGCTTAACCCTCATCGGCTCTCAAGACCTCTATGTTAAGGCTATATGTCTTCTGAAGGAGTAACTGGTTGAGATCCCGTTTGGTGCAACGATTCAACGAATAGGGTAATGTGGGGCAAGAGCCCACACTTAAGAAAACAGTAGTCGATTGTGTCTGTTACAATGATGTATTTCACATAAAACCACGTGTAGGCCTATATGCTCCGACAATGCATTGTGTATGATTATATACAACAACTGAAATTTTAATTCATGTGTGAGAATTGACAATACAAATAGAACACTTGAATGCATATTAGGAAATTTGCCCCACATGTGGGGCAAGAATCCTATTACAGTGGAGTAAGAGTCCTATTGGCATCTATTACATTTGAAAAATCCCTTTTCCATTTCATCAGTACAGGGTTCCTCCCGCCATAATCTGCATTCGCTGCATTTAATCCATTCCAATCTTCGTACATTGTACCACCTCACCAGAGCTTGCAATGTCTTTCTTGTCATCTAAGGTCAATTTGCGTTTTGCTCCTACGCCTTTTTCTTCAAGCTTACTAATTTTGATATTACAGTCGTTTTCTTTAGGTTAGGCCTACTTTCTATTTCACTTCGTATTTTGTGATAACAGAATTTTAGCATATGGCGATGATGTGAGTATTTGAGACCGTTTTAGGTTTCTGCTCCTCTTTTGTGGATAACTAGCTTTTGGGAAGGGCCTAATTATTTCTGGTGAAACAGAACACTTTACAAGAGTGGACACATTCCCAAGACAAGCACTGGAGACATCAGTAGAGCTACATGCAGCAAACACTTCGCAAACATATTCATTGCCACTTTCAGTAGGTCTAATCGGAACATTTGTGACAGTGGTGTCCTCAAATTTTGAAATGTGCTGGGAAATAGAGGCAAGCTCTGCTTCTGCACTCATATTATTAGTACAATCACCAACAGGAGACGATTGATTGTTATTTTTATTTGGGAGAGGCCTGCCAGTAATTTCAGATGGAAGACAGCCAATTTCAGAAAAAATATCGGGATACATTGGCAGTATGCCACATGCCTGAAAGCCTTTGGCTGAAATTCCCATCGTAGCTGCCTTTTCCTAAGACAGTCGAAACAAATTAGCAATCTTAAATTGCGTTTGCTATCTACCAGGATGTGCTGACATTCATTTACTACATTCATTTCCACAATACGCTTTCAGTTGTGTGTACTATTTCACTCAAATCTGTTAGAATTATATTACTGTTTCATTACTTTTGTCGTAGAAAACGGTTGACGACAGACTACTTCTGGGCTGATAATTGTGATTTACCGACATCTTTGTTTCCTTCTGTAAACCGCGGAATTTGATTTTACTTATAATATGACATGCATCTAACTTTTTTCTGTCAAACATCTAAAGTGTATAAGTCCTACGCATATTTAAAAAAAAGGGTTAAAAGGTTTTGATAATGTTTGATATTGTGGGGCAAGAGTCCGCATAATCGTTTATGCGGACTTCTGCCCCAGGAAACCTACCCTAACAAACAGGAAAAATGTAATTCGCTGACAACATTTCACAGCTGCATGATTAAAATTGCACCCTCGTAAGATTACAAGCAAAAAACATACCTGTTACGTAAATGTACATATTACTCGACAACATTAATTCGTTGCAGTTCTTCAGGCACTTCTTTAGCACAAAAAAATTACACCAAACTTTACTATAAAAAGATAGTTGAGACCGCACTCCCATTAATGGCGGCAGCGGGCAACCAGCCGTATCCAGTGCCTGTCAAGCATTTCGAAAATTCCCTATACGAACGTTGATACTATCTAACGGCGACTGCGAGAACTACGACGTCTTAGGACTCTTGCCCCATGCGGATTCTTACCCCACATTATTCTACAGCTGGCAAGGTGTAAGTCAAGATTACTACATTTGTCGCGGTACTGAGTTTTTGTAAGCATTTTGTTGATAAACAGATGGGCTATTTGAAGATCAGACAAGATATGATTTATGTTTTGGTAGGTACTACACGTACTATTAACCATGGTAAAATGTGCATCCTAAGAGAAATCATTTTTATGTACGACCACTGAAACAAAATAATTTAACTTGTTAAATATGTCTTCTCGTATTTTCAGTGAAGTCTTCTAATAAAAATAATACATGATGTAATGAAAAAGTACAGCCAAAGTTTGAGGAAACATGCCGTATGTATAACTCGGCAACATCAACAAAATATCTGAAAAGAATGCGGTCGCGGGTCTTGAACTTACTCAAAGAGATAGGACGGATGCGGGGAAGGTCTAGTGAGCCAATCACAGGGAAACAACAGTGTCACCGACACCTACTGTATAGTCTGCACGCATGTAAAGCGAACACGTCAGTATTGCGGGAAGTATTCACTAAAGAGTAAGTCATGGTATAGTCAAGTAAAATAAGTTCTACTATTCACTGTAAAGTCTGTGAGAAATTATTGGTAACGTAATTGCGTTTTTTGATAACGATACAATTTATGGAAGACATACTTTAACCCACTTAAAATACCACGAAACGAGCAGCTGCTGCGATAGGGAAATCGGTGGTGAAAATATGTAAAATACGCAAGGAAATGAGTGTACCAAAATTAACCGATAAATTATGTACACCAGAGGAAAAAATGAAAGAAAATTAGCAGAAAAAAGTTTGGGATGAATTTGATTTGTGCGTTGTTCGACGCACAATTAAAAACTTTTATGCTCGCAGAAAATAAATACAAGAATGGCTCGGGGTAAACAACATTGCTTATTAAGAAATTGCTAAAGCAGAACTACTTTGCGTTGTTAAATGCTCCCAAGTATTATGTAGACGAACTTCTTGAAGCGGCCACGAAGTAGTCAGGCTGCCGCCATATCACTGTAATTTGAATGCAATAGAATATTGCCTATCTGGTAAAAATGTATCGCAAAGACCCGACCAGGTAATAGCGTTGGCAGACGAGGCTATAAACAGTATTTCAGAAAATTCTGGAAAGGTTTATGTGGTTCCAAATTTGCTCCTATAGATTATTTTAGCAGCACTGAAATTTTTGTACCATTTTCCGGAAATATTTTAAATCAAATTTGCATGCATGGCAGATTATGCATTTAAAAACAGCATTGGAAAACATGATGGCAAATATAAAAAAAATAGATATTGTGAATACTTTGAACGCAATTTATTGTTAATACAAGAATATTGTTACTGTGAATAATTTTTGTTAAGTCCGTCAAATGAATTCAAATTAATGTTTACTGTGCATATTATAAATGTTGCTTTACATTTGTAGCTTGTCCTCTATCAAATTTATTGCTTAACACCAGACAGACGTTTCCCTGTCACTCTAATAAACCTATCTTTTTTCACCAAGAATTTAAACCGGTCTTTTGATATAATATTCTTATTCACCTATAACGCACATTATAACAACTGTCACTGTGATGCATCTGTATACTCGGGGAGCATTAAACCACTGAAACCTCGTATGCCGTCAGATAAAAGATAGGGAAATCACACTGCCGTTTTTGACATTCCCGAATGTCTCAGGCGGTCCGTAGTAGTTTGTATTAAGCGTACCTGTCTTCCCCACCGCGCGTCGCGTTTGTTAATTTTGTCGCACAATACGCACGGCATTCGAGAGATGGTGAAAAAATGTTTTCGTAATACGAATATGTACCTCTCCTTTTAAGTATAAAATTTTACAATTTATACAATTCCATATCCATTCCACGAACTAACTCAATGGTTACACTAGTGCATTCTGAAGTTAATACGGTGAACTGAAGCTTTTATCCATTCTGACGGTGAACATTTTGAAAGTTTCTTGTTAAGAACTATGCATCAGAGTACAGAAATGTGTCGGATTTTATCTCGGTGTATCTGTGTCTCAGTGTAACGGTATAGATAATGAATTACTTCGCGAATTTTTGTCTTGTTTCGGATCTATGAATACCGTGGTATAGGTTTAACATATGTTTTTAAATTTAAACAAGTAAAATTTTAATCATTTAAATTTTTTACCTAAAAGTTTTCGGGGATAAAACTTATCAATTTTAATTTAACTTTCTTAAACAGTTCATGAAATACAACGTACATTGAAAACACATCAACAAATTAGTAAATGGTAACGGGCGCGTAAGAAAATATGTAATTTTTAATTTACTCTTTAAATCATGCGATTCTGATTAAATTACGTACGGGATTAAATAAAGATTATCTGGAAACGTAAAGCACGCTTTCACTGTTAAAGTAATTTTACCCACTTCTTTATCATTGTATTTTTTAATAGTCACATGGGCTCCAACGCCAGTAGATGACAACTTAAAAACGCCTTGGTTAAAATCCCTATATGTTAAACATGGCGTAACATTTTCTCTGTAATGTACGCACCGACTGTTGGCGGTATGCTGCCTGCCAGTACGGAGGTCTTCGCTTCAACATGTTTTTATTTATATAAGCATGAACTTGCGTTAACAATCAAACTTGGGAATATTTTCTCATCGAAAAGGGTACTGCTGAATCTTAAGCGGATTATTCACACGTTCGGAACTGGGTGGAGCGACAGATTATCGGTGTATTTACTCTAGGGGTGAAATATCGTTGAGGGTGGTTGTGGGAGGTAGCACTTTGTGCATATCCCGCGAGACTGTTCCAACACGGCGACAGATGGCAGCATCAGTGCGCGCGCCAATGAGCGCGCCTGTTTCCGGCAACAGCCGGGGAGACAGGTCACGCCGCAGTCGGCGATTGGTCGCGTCTGGCTGGACAGCGCGCAAGAGGTACAGTCGCGAACCACGCAAATGATCCCACTTGTCACTTGCCCAATGTATTAAAATGCAGCGAATTTTCGATAACTGTTGTTTACGGTAAAGTGAGCACTTTTGAAAACCCTAGTAGGTTTCTACTTTCAGCCCGTTGGTTGAGCATCATTCCGCGTACCTATAAAAAAACTGCAATGTGACTTTCAGCTGGTGTTTACGTGAGCTGACTCATATGATAATTTGAAAAATAAAGTGCGCACGGGAATAATACTTTGCCTGGTAGTATTAAATGCGGTAATTAATTTAATGGAATCAACAAAGGTACAAGCCCTAATTGAATTTCTAGGGAAATAACCTATTGCATGAAGCAGCACATTTCCCAGGTCAGCATATTATGTGAAATTTCAAGAATTTATTGGACAAGATACTGCGTTGAAATATAGCAGAAAGCAATAACAAACACTGCCAGTTCACTCAAAACAGATTTAAATATATCTTATTTATTACGTTATTCAATACTTTATTTCAGGAGTTACAAACTGAAATTTAAAATCACGTTAATCGAGAATTGCTGTTTTGTTGACACACGAGCGCGGCAGGAAAAAAAATCAGTAAAACAAAACAAAGAACCAGCAACTTGAACGTTGTGTCAGCCAGGAGGTGATGTGAAAGAATTAGAAAAATAAATGTGTCGCAATCACTCCAAATTATATTCTCATTTCCATACAGCAAAAAGAAACTGAATCGCAGGTGACAACCGTTTTTAATTATACCACTAGTAAGCCGTTAAAACCTGGAACTAATTCTCGTGGTTCGCCGCTAACTTAATTGTGAGTATTCCGATCATTGCTTAGGTTAAAATATATGCAGTTAGGGGCAGTGATTTTTTCAAAGGTTTATTTCAAGAGTGCTCACTTTATCGTGCACCGCCTATATCAGATATTTGCAAAAAAAAAAAATTGTAACGTAATTTTAGAATTGAATAGTTTTTTTTTTTTTTTGGCAAATGTTGGTTACTCTAAAGCCAATATTACACTATATCTGCTATGGTGCTTGGTCTTGTACGAACTTCTACAAGGTCTAGTGAACGAGCGGATACAAAAGTCACTATGCGAGACGGCATGGAAGATTGCATGAAATATGGACGATAGCAGTTGGCGTACTATAGCACTCGGCGGGTATGCAGATGAGCGTATGGTTCGTAGTAAATATGAGCCCCAATCGTAGAGTTTCTGTTAGCCAGTAACTTGTGTAGGCCTATTAAAAAACTAGTACATATTAATATTGCATTATTACTGTTTGCCGTGAAAACAGTTTAATGCTTTCTGATGCACGCATGTTCAATATTTGAGAATAATAATGTGAAGTCAAAAAATACATGTTTTAAGTATTCACGCAATTGTAGACATTTTGCATTACATAGTTACTTCTCAACATAAAGCTGTGATCCGTATTCAAAAGTAAAAAAAAAAAAAAGAAAAAAAAAAAGTATGCCCAACGGAGATTTTAACGCACGGTCAAATATCGGTACTACTCGGTTACCAATACAGACCTATAATGTGTTTCTTAAATATGATATATAGAAGTATTTGAAAAAGTACTTGTATTAATTTTACATTACCTCGATAACGTTTTCAATCTTTGACATGCTTCCAACAGTAATTAAAAGCTGTCGTCAATATTAAAAGACAAATAATATATTTGTCTTTTTTTGTAATTATTTAAAATCTATCTGAATGAGTTTTAACTTTACGGGCGTAGAATCAAGATGGAGGCAACCTTTTTGGTTTCTTCATCAACTCGTTTCAATTAGTGGACACGGGGAGCAGCGCCCTACGTTCTGAAACTGCAATGTGATTTTCCAGGTACGAAATCCTGTATAAAACCTGCCACGGAAAATATGGCAGGTCCGATTACCAAACCTTGTATGAAATCTGGCCGTAAAAGGCGGCAAATACCACGACGGGTGCCGTACTAGCCGGTATAACGGCAGCTATGGCAGAACTTGCACAAGTTTTTACGAAATCTGGTAAATAAAAGTAAATAAAAATAAGGTAAATCAGTCCAGGGGCTGATCGGGCAGTCCAGGTAAATCGTCCATGGAAGCGCTAAATATCGACCGTATTTTGTCTCGTTTGTACAACAACCAACAATGTTGGTTTTCGCGCGCGTATTGGATAGTTAGTAATACATAAAATGTGTTGACTAAGGCATGTCTGGTGAACTGTTTGTGAAATCGCATTTTTATTTTGTTCCTTCTTATTTGAAACGTAGCTTCTCAGCTTTCCTTTAACTGAAAATACCTGTGATACAACTGAATGTGTGAGTGGTTATTTACGGGAATAGACGTGACTGATACGCGCAACTACCAGCTGTTATTCGTCCAGAAGTTAAGAAAATGCCTTGTTTCATTTTAATTTTAACATATTTAAGGTTAAGTGCAGTATGTGCTTGTACGTTAGTTAAATAAATCTTAGTTCGCTACCGTTCTCGTGTCTACGTACAAAAAAAAAAAGGGTTTCAAATAATCACTACTCCAAAAGTACGTTAGAGTCTCGGAAGAAAACATAAAAACTAAAGTTTTATCCTCAAACTCGTGGCATAGTAAAAAGCGATCTACCTTAAACTTGGTGTTTGTGTTATATCGTGGTCGAGAGAATCATACAGTTTTGTTGTCTTGCGACTAGTAGTACTCTTAGAAACAGTTCGTTTTTGGTAATTACGTAATCCACGATGTCAAGACAAAAAAAAATGTAGCCAGGACGAGGCAGGGTATTTTTTAATTAATGGATCATTAAGTTAATTGAACTCTGACTTTAAATATTACGCAAGTTATACAGTGTCTACATGAATGAGTTGACATTTTTTTTAAATTGAGAATAATAGTAATAATCAAATACTTTTGACTTATTGTTAACAATGAAAGTTTTCATAAACCTGTAGTACCAATGGCCTTCTACCGTAGCCAATGAGAGGAGCGGTTCGTTTGCACGTTCGCCTATACCGGCTAGTCATGTAGTTAAACTAGCGTGGCTGTGAAATTTGACCAAAATAAGTGCGTGATACGTGAAATTATATGTTCTTTCTACAAAAACAAAATGTGTGCGACATTTTAATGCTAGCTTTTACGAGACAGCGTGGCTTACTGGGTGCAAGAAATCTCAGAAGTTACTTTGTTGGCTATGTTTATTATTCTCCTCTGAAAAAAGTGTTTGGACGCAATCCGGGTTTTGTGATTTGAACAACTTTCATAAATCGGTTTAAAAGCATGAACTCAGTAAATAGCATTTAGTGTCGTGCATGTCACTGAAACAGTTTGGTAAAACTAGAATTGAGTTCTGTTTGAGTGACCAGTTCAAGTTAAATGCTCAGAAACACAACGAAAATGTCAAAAAGAATAGACATATTTTGAGTCGTTTCAATGACGTTACCTGTTTCGTAGCCAAGCAGGAATTAACTTTTAGGGGCCATGGCGAGTCTTCAAATTCTCTAAATAGAGGAAATTTTGTTGAACTTTTTAATTCTTTTCGAAAAATGGACAGTAATCTGAAAAGCCATGTAGAAAACTCCGCAGTTTTTTTCTGGCCTGTCAAGTGACATACAAAATTATTTGATTCAGCCTGTTTGCGATGTAGTGTTACAAAGTATCAAGATGGAAATCGAGAAAACCTTGTTTGTAGGAATAATATTGGATGAAACAACAGACGTGAGGGGAAAATCGCAGCAAACCACATTTTTGCGATACGTTAATTCATAAGGGGCGGTTAAAGAACGTTTTCTTGGCTTTAGTGATATTAGTTGTGATCGGTCTGCTAGGGCCTTATCAGAGCACGTTTTTCGTGTTTTACGTGATTTCAAATGTTTTGAAAAATTAGTAGCACAAACACATGGCGGTGCTGCGGGCATGGTAGGTGAAGTAAATGGTATTCAGTCACTTGTAAGAGTGAAATGCAGTGAGGCCATTTTTGTACATTGTTACGCCAATAGACAAAATTTGGTTTTATCAGATTCAGTCAGTCACATTAAACAGTGCCAAAGGTTTTTGATGACAATCGCACGATTTGGAAATTTCTTCTCTAAGTCAACAAAGAGAACATACGCTTAGATCAAAAAGTTAAGCGATTTCCTAGTGCATCTCCCACTCGTTGGAATTTCAACAGTAGGCTTGTTGAAACAGTTAGTGAATACAAAGCTGAAGTAGAAAACATGTTGGAACAAATTATTGAAAATGCTGACAAATGGGATAGTGAAACTCTGCTAAGTCCTCGCGGGATTTTATTTAGCTTACGAGATTTTGATTTAATTTTTATACTGCAAGTTTTTCCATTATTTTTACGATGACCAATGCAATTTTTCAAGTTTTGCAAAAGAAAACGTTTTACATTATTTTTGCATCTCGAAAATAAATGAGTTCAATGATTTTCTTCAAACACAAAGTGATAATTTGGATTCAATCTGGCAAAAAGTTAGTGAGCATAAAAGCGTAGCAGAGCCTCGCCAAAACAACAGATTGCGAATCAGTCATATTGGTGGGGAAGATAGAAAGGCATCGTACAGAAGGCTGTACTTTGAAATTATTGACGTAATAATATCAAATATAATGTCCAGATTTTGTGCAATGGAAAAACTCAGATTTTCAGAACTGTTGGACCCTACAAGATTAGAAACATTTAAGAATGTTTTTCCTGAATGACGCTTTAGTTGTTTGAAAGAAAATTATGGCCGCCATTTAGATTTTGCCAGGTTGCTAAGTGAATTAAAGGTTGTTTACAATACTGATCAGTTTAAAGTTAAGAGCTTCGCAGAACTCCGTCATTTTCTGACGTCCGCTGATCTCGACGAGGTTTTTCCCTAAGTGTATAAACTATCTAGTCATATTTTCACCATTCCAGTTACGAGTGCATCAACAGAACAATCCGTCACCTTGAAACGCATTAAAACCTATTTGCGAAACCCACAAGGTGAAGGACGACTGTCTTCTCTATCATTCCTTAGTGTCGAAAAACAACTTATTAATAAGCTGCGAGCACAGGATAGATTTCATGATGACGTAATTGAACTATTTGCTCAAATAACCAGACGAATAGATCTGAAGTATAAATAAGTATTCTGCAAATGACATGTTCTCAACGGACTCGTTCAGTAAGTAATCTTATTTCTTATTGTTAGTGTTTTTTTTTGTTTGTCTCTTGATATAAGTGTTTCTTAGTTGACTAGGGAACAGGATGTTCGAAAATGTGTGTAATATGTGAGGTTATAGTTTTAAATCAACGCACATTTGTAAACTGGTGACATCGCCGGCATGTGTGCCTTACATGGGTTAGGCAGTGTCTTTAATGCCAGCCTGTTATTTGGTTTCGTGCTGTTCGCTAGCTTTTCCATGACAAAAATGTTTGACTATACGTTAATTTTGGTTTTAAAATTTTATTAGAACTTCATTAAGTGTTGTTACATTATTAAGTTAAATAGAAATACACAAACTTACTTGGTGTTGAATGTCGGCTGCACACATTGTTCGTAAGTAATATACTGACCTAAGGAGAGTATTTTTAAACCAACAAGGTAAAAATGTCGATATCTAACTAACGGTTATTGCTTTTAGAATTATCTCGATACTGTACTTTTTTCTGTTTTGCACAAATTGCTTCTTCTGAAAATCTCACGCCTCGTCACTGTAAATCACGCACTTTCAGAGCCGTAGTCAAATCGTGGACGTTCAGTGCTCGGTCAAGAATGAGAATTATTTTTCCTAGAAGTAGCAGCCCCAGACCAGCAAAATGGTGTCACTGGCCAGCAACATGTCGGGACACGATTCGCTAATCGGCGCCTGGTGACTTACTTGCCAGCCGGCAGCCAATACGATACGGAATATTCCGCAAAACGCAATAGCTAATTAGACGCAAAGCCATTTCCAGGGCCTGACGCAGCCAATCAGCCAAGGGGTACGTCCACATAAAAAACAAAAAAACACCGCACCATTTCACTTCTGTAGGCTTACTTATTCTGTACTAAGACAATAGGAAAGCTGCAGGTATGTGAATGTCACGCTCAGTTATCTTAGCTATGGCCAGATTTTGACAGTTTTAAGACGGCGGTACAAGTGTTGTTTTTCTCATGTAACCCTCCGCCTCAGCTGTTCTGACGCGTGTAAACTTTGCTGTTTGTTTATGGTCTCTGTTATCATTACTACAAAAAGTTCAATGCTCTCATTCAGTGACTGCAACATTGTATGGTTAGACTAAATTATGCAGTATAACATTTTCTATCACACTAGAAACTGCTACATGCACAATGTGCATTTAAAAAAAAATTCAAAATTTCATAAAAAATTAAAATGAAATTTAAAAGTGGAATATGCCACGCGTGTTACACCAAATAATTTTCATTTACTGTTTTTATACAAAAACTGCTTACACTACACAGATGTCTGACTAGTCCCTGCCATGGCCTGGTTACCATGAAAGTGAGTGTGCATTACTGAAGTCCGTGTGTTATTTAATGAGGTGTTTTACGGGATTCACGCTTTTACCGACATTTTTTTTTTTTTTAATATTTCCCGTTGTGCGTTTGGTGAATTTAGATATTAAGAACGTCTGGAAACTGGGGTGCAGTTGGGTTTGTTCATAACCACTCGTTTTACTTGTGTCTTTCTTTTCCTCCCCATTCGGGTTTTCGTAAGAGTACTTTCCAGCTTATAGGACTGCAGACAGATCTATCTTCAAAAATTGCTTTACTGAGATCTTTCATAGAGCAGTTATCTTAACGTTGTTTCAAATTTTTATGTTAGGACTGTATTTCTGTATGAATCATCATCTGAATCTATTTGTGTCCTGATAGAACAAATTTTTGGTATCTTATTCATGTTATCAAATCCCTAAGACACAAGGTAATATATTGAAGGTTTAAAGTTTATACTCTTTAACAGACCTCTTGTAAAACATCGTAGCAAATGTATTTTATATTTGATTTGGTATTTATTAAATATGTTTACACTTGGCCTTGATGAATTAATTAATCCAGACATTCATAGGTGTGATCGTGTCTTACTTTAAAAAAAAACAGTCCTGTACATGGATGTATTAAAAGAAAAACTAGGAATTCAAAAGGGTTAACAACAGATTGACTGTTTTTTTATAATAATTGTATACAGAAATGACAATTCATAAAAATTTCACAAACTATATTTAGATGGCATAATAATAAAAATTACGTAACTTTGTTTTTGTAAACTTTAATTAACATAATCAAACTAGGTTTGACTATAAGTTGTAAATCTTAGACACCAAAAATAACACCTGGGCATATGCAAGGAACAAACGTTAATAAGTGCATTAAAAATACCGTGGACATGGCTTTGCTCACGCACCAAATTTTCTGTGTACGTTGCTACAACAGCGTGAGGCGGGCCGGAGAACACGCAGAATACATACAAGTTGACATTTTTTTTAAGTACCAAGCTGAAACGTCATATTTATTTTTAAAAAAAATTGGGAAGGAAGGTTACTGAAAAAGCAGTTTTGTTTTTAACGTTTAAGGGGAATCTTCATTTTGTTAAATTATTTTGTGCGCACTACGTTCAGAAAGTGCTGCTAACATGAATACACCCACAAGTAAGTTACGAACCATTTGATTGCAGACACTGCAAAAGCGATGTCGTTTGTTGCGACACCGTTACAAATTTGGTGGTTCTTATTGTCATCCAAGTGTCAAAATGTGACATTCGTATCAGAGACGAAGTATACTGCATTCCCAACATACTTCGTAGATTCGACTGTTAACAACAAAACGTCAGTTGGGAAAAAAAATAAATAAAAAATTAAATGAGGAATCTACACTATACTGGATTCTCTGTGATCATTTTATTCATGAATACGCATGTCTGTCTTAAATTATTTATTAACGCTTGGCTTCACCCCTTTTGCAGGAATTCTTCGTTTCCGTATCATAATTTCAGGTTCAGGGTTTTTACTGACAATGTACGATTATATAAAATTATGAGTTGTTTAATATGTTTGCGCTTAATTTTAATTGTGTGTTATCTACAAGTTGTAAAAAGTTAGGAACATATTTATATTTTATCAATAAGTCTCTGCCTTTTTGGAAGCAGGAAATGACACACAGTGAAAATTATATACAACATTTTTAAACAACTAGTAAATTGTAAATTTTCTATAATCAAACATTTCAAAAAATAATATCTATGAAATTGAAACTATGACACGAAAACGAATAATTTCTACACAATAGGTGAAGTCGAGCCTGAATGATCACGAATAGAACGAAAAACAGGCTCTTGGTATCAAGTGCAATGTGCTGTGTGAAGTGTGATATTTTAAGTTTGAAAATAGCTGCTATTTATATGTATTACCAAGATAACGATAATCACAACAGTAATGAGTACGGAGAGATGAACTCCAGTTAGGTAAAGGATAGCGCTTAACCCGAGCGACAGACTGCAGTCGTCCCTGGTGCGTGTCATGTAACTATACCATATACGTAAACAAACAAACCGGCCATACGCGAATGTCCGAACTCAGCTTCTTGGGGAATCGAAGTGGATTGCCGATAAGGGCGATGATCGCAAGGTCACCGAGACCTCAATAAGGTATTCGTCACATATTCTACTTTGAAAATAAACCTTTGAAAATTGTCCACAACGGTTAACTACGTCTTGCTGATTTACAGCAAAGTCAGTGGCGGATTACATAAAGTAGTTGCATGAAAAAAAGTATAATTAGAATGGACATTTTCAAACTGGTGGCCACCTGAGCAAGAACTGTTGCGGCAGTAAAACATTTATGAGTTTGTATTTCGCAATGTAACTAGATCGGCCGCAGTGGAGCGTGGTTAACTGTTGCAAGGTAAGCTGTGTTTTGCTCTGTGCTATACCTAAACGTTTGCTAGTGTACACATCAGCCACTTAAATGCAGTAGTGCATCTGACGTCACATCACGTGTGTGATGGGTTCTTCGCCACTCTCTCGTGAGTGGTCGCTATAAATTCAATTTCTCCCGGCTCCACTACATATGATTACGGGTTCCTGCTGCGTGCACCTAGTATGTACAGCACTGAGCAATAACCAGCTTACCTTGCAGCACTTCACCACACGCCACTGGTCCATGGCAATGTTAACTTCTGCATGTGGCTGGAAAAACGTACAATATGCAAAAAGAAACATGACATTCAACAGTGTTCAATAAACCGTGAACCAATTAAGAGTTACCGGACGTCCAGGACGAAATGTTCTTTTAAAGAATATTTTTGCGTCTGGCCAGATTTTTCGTTGTAATAAAAAATTCCCCGCTTTTATGACCTGATAAAAGACAGCATCTGTCTACAAATGTTATTTTGATATTATTGCTTTTTGTGCAACTAAATTTGCTATAGCTGTGTTTTCAACATTCACTTGGTTAATCGTATAAAATCGTGTGTGTGTTCTTAGAAAAACTACGTAAATTATGTTTACACTTNCTTATTTTGGATTCATTTCTATACTGCAGTGTGAGTGTGTGTATTCAAGTGGTTTGCTGTGTGAAACAACTGTAAGCATACACTTATACTTCCGTGGTACTTAGCCTTCATATATACATAATTACTGATAATGGGAACATTAGTTTTATGTTATCAATAAAACTCTTGGAATTTTTTCCTCGAAATGCTAGTAACTTGATAAAAATATTTTTTCTGCATTATTGAGAGTAAACTGTACGCGTAAAATAAATTAATGTATTGTTCTACAGTATAAGTAATTTTCGGCGCTAATCAACTTGTGTTTTACTTCTCTTTAAAGAAATGTCCTCCTTTTCCAGAGTGGATGTCCTCCGTTTTCAGCCCGGGTGTCTTGAAACCCTAGAGGCAATTAACAAAATGCTAATAAGGGGACGCCCTAGTAATATATTGTCTGTAAAATCAGTAGTTGCGCGTATACGCATATCTTGGCAAATAAATGTTATGGGGAATACGACGTTTTACCAGGAAATGTGTGTGTGTGTGTGTGTGTATATATATATATATATATATATATATATATATATATATATATACATAGCCACCACTTTTTAATTTTATGCTGTTAAATACATTCAAGGAGAAAAATTGTGAAAATGGTTCAAGAAAATAGCATTTTTAAGGCTTTCCTGCACAGTTTCCTTAAGGGAAAAGAGAATAGTACAAAGCGTCATTTGTAGTTTAATTCACTGTCTTACGTGGTGTGCAATAATATCCTGCCAATATAGATCTAATTTGCCAAATTTCAGTTTCTCGGGAATGCCTATTGCCCCGTCACAATGCTTCATTATGGCTAGACGACCCTGAGGCGTTTAACATTTTTAATAAGGATACCGCTTAACTACTGTCCGACCATGTATCACACCTTTGTCACTGCGCCATAGGTATCATTTCTAGGTACAACAAGCGGAAATGCACCAAATAAAAAAAATCGTTAGCTAAATACTAAGAATCTATGATACTTGAATGAGTATATAGCGTCCTGGACTGATGTTTAAATTTTTTAAATGGCACATCAACGTCATTATTTATTTAATCTCACTGTAGCTTTTTCGAGAAATATGATATGCAGTATGTAAAAATAAGTATAGTCTATTCATGGTAAAGAGAGCACTTTTTGAAGACCTCTCATTTGGAATAATAGTCAAATAAATATAGTGTATTGTAGCCTATAAAGGCTGTTCACGGTAAAGTGAGCACTTTTGAGGTCCTACTTACTTTTTCCTTTCAGACATTTTTTATCCTTTAACCAACTTTTTAAAATAAATATTGCCATTTAAGTAATAAACACAATGTGTATATTCCACCGCACTCGAAAGTTAACGTCTAATGCTAAAATAAAATATATTTATTGACTATTATTCCAAATGAGAGGGCTTTCAAAAGTGCTCACATTACCGTGAATAGCCAATAATGACGATATCATTACCCGTCACTTTATATGGGCAACATAGATTTTTTTTTTTTTACTGAAGGCCGTGCCGTTTCATTACAGTATTCGTGGGTGTAATTCAGGTCACGGTTATCCGCAACGTGTTTCAATAATAATTATTCAAAGGCATAAATAATAAACTATAGATAGGAAACAGAGGTTCACATTTTTGGTGGCATGATATTACACAATAATTTTCACCTGCCATTTCACCTAGCTGAGTATAAAATAAGTGGCACGTTAGTATACTTGCAGTGACACGTCGAATGTTCACGTCCTGGGCATACCTACAGTGCCAAGCACCTCTGTGGAATCTGTAAAGGCGGTACAAAATTATTGTTTAATGGCTGGTTGGCGACAGGCTGGAGCAGTGAGGTTTCCTATGTCCATGGGATGGTTTCCAGCAGGCCATGGTGCAGAAAGCTCAGGTACACGTCGAGCTGAACTCAATATTGTACTTCCGCATGTTGGAGAAAACCCTGAGGGGATTGTCCTTCAATGACGGGCCGACGTAATGAGCTACGATTGGGAGTCCTGATTTACAAAAAATGTACACACAAGGAAGTGTTGGATTGCATTGTTATTCAGGAATGTTCCGAATACCTTATCACTCTTGACACTTATATTATACTTGGTGAATGATCATGTCCAAGCACTGCAGACAGCTGAATCAAGAGTATTGGAGTTGTTTAAGTCCTTAATTCTGTTATAAGGTTCTACCAACAGTATATTTGTTCCTATTAAGAAAAATCATGTTAAATTTTTTGGGAAGAATGGAAAGCCTGTCTCAAGAGAGGAAAACGCCTTCAATGCACTTAAGAATGATATTAGTATTTTCTCCAAGCTATTCATTGTATACCAACATCGCAACAATATCCTTAGTATCTCACTGAATGGAGAAATGAGGTCCTGCACTAAATCAGCTCTTGTCCCTATCCTTGTACATTTTGCCGAAGGATAACGTTTTTCTGGAATCTGTGACATGGTTGTGTATGACGGTGCCACTCTTGTCAACATCATTTCACCGAGAATGTCTAGGACATTTCAGGAATACACAAATGAGTTTATTACATATGTTAGACGAGATGCATAGTGTTGGCGCATCTAGAACTGATCTTGTCTTTGATCTTTATTCCAATGAAGGCTTGAAGAAAGTAGTTCAAGCCAAGAGAGGAATGGGTCTTCATAGGCAAGTATATGGTATTTTACAACTTATCTGTTATCAATGTACAAAGAATGTATACATTAATTTCGGACATCCGGTATTTATATCTATGCATATATGTACATGTGTGTTTATGCCAGACTGTTTAATATCGATTAGACAGTGATAGCATGGAGAAAAAACGATTAAATTCAGTTCCAACAATCTTCCCCAACAGAACGATTAGTTTCTGGATAAAGCTGAAATAGTGCATACCGGCTCCCCATTTTCGCAGAAGGGACGTATGACTGTTATTAAGGCCGGAAATTTTGATCAACCGGAGGTAATCGAAGTGTCAGTCCTCCATTAGTTCGTGCTCCTCCAATTTTTATAGGTGTGGGCATGTGAAGATGATGACTTCGAGTGTTCGCATGCATATTCGCAGGGTATTTGCTTACGCCAGCAATGTAATAAGCAATATGTATAGCTTTAATATTCTATTAATTTTTAATTATAATTTTCCTGTGCTATTTAGTCAAAATATTGTTGCGAGCCCGCAGTGAGGTTGATTTTTTTTTTTTTTCATTGCAAAGGTGGAGGCAACTTTTAGTTATTATTTTGTTGAAATGTTGCGAGCTTATTTTGCTGGGCGCCTTGAGCAGAACATGTAAAATGCGATCAATTTCTTAAAACGATTGTAGCAGAAGACCAGCATAAAACGTTATGGCAAATGCAAGAAACAACGAGACTTCCAGAAGAACAATTAAATCTAAAATAATTATATCGACCACATGCAACTCAATTCTACTGAATGAGAGAATAAATGGATTTCACGTGATTTAGTTAAATGCAACGTATTAAGAAATGGGGGGATACAGAGAGGGAAGTAATGCTGTTCGTAGTAACTATCTACATTTGTAAAATTTTAGTCTAGAGTTTCTTACATCCTCACTTACAAAATCCTGTCATGTCAGTTAGAATCAGCTGAAATAAGTATTCTGTATTCTTTTGGATTACACAACGACTAACAGTTATTTTGAATAGAAATGGATTAGGCAGATAAGTCAAAATAATTAATTTCAAAAATGAATACTTAATATGCACTAAAGTCAGAAAACCCAATTATTTTATTACAAACCCTACGCTGATCCAAGTACAAATATTGCAAGTTTTGGTAAAAATTAAATTTCTACTCATCGTGGTTACAGACTAAACCTCTCATAAGGGCATAGGAGACAACAGAAAAATAAACCGCTTATGATGGAGATGGGCGACGTCGGTGGTGGCGTCCCTTGGGATGCAAGGACGTTATTGTCACTGGACGTGCTCGTAGGCGCTAAGACCCTCGAAAGACTTAAGCACCTATTTGGCGTGTTATGCATGTCTTGCGCTCCCTACCGGCAAAACATTCACGCATTTTCCTAACATATGCTAACACATTCTAGCCTTAGGATGGCGCGGTTTCGGTTGATACGGAGCGGCCTTCAACGACATCTGTTCTCAGCGGTTCAGGACCACGATAGACACTAACCCTGGGCTTTTCAAAGATAAGCTATGATTCGTCAATTACGGAAAACATCATAGACAATGTCATCGCGAGAAATAAACACATAAACGCAGGCCATTTTAACGTCTTAACTCTCAACATCTCATTCGATACTCTCGAATCTTGCTTGTCAAAAACCAATTCTGCTGCAACTACCGCAATCGATTTCTCGAATCAAAGACGTTTTCACTGCTACAAAAGGTTAGCTATTACGTTTCTTTACCGATTTTGCATATCACTGATTTATTTCACGCAAATACGAGGAATTACACTACATTTCCAATTTTGGGCACTGACAAGAATCTGATTTCAACACTAGTTAACGCAAGTGTACTTTAAAAATTTTGTAAAATTGAAAGAAAAAAAACCGTATTAATTTAGTAACATCCGTAGCGAGGCCAGGTAAATCGTACAAACTAAGGAAAATCCGTAATACTTGGCGCCTCTGCGTTGTCCATTGGCTGTTGCCGCAGGCAAAACTCGTTCTTCTGTTTAATTCCACCACACGGAATGAAGTTACCAGAGTATTGAATTTTTACTATTTGACCTGAGTCCCATATGGAGTGTTGAATTAGCAGAGCTCCATTTCTTATGACACACGTGCAACTAACACGTACTTGGGTGCCATATACTTTCACAAGGAATTTTCTATAACGCTAAACGATATGGTCTCTGTGATTAAGGTCGTCGCTCTTCAGAGAGTTGTTGGAGAGTTGCGAACAGAGGTGTCAAGCGAATGTGTAGCGGATTTCTGGTCTGAGTTCTGTTTCTTGACAAATGTGTGCAACGCGTGGACATCTGCGAACGACAGCAATTCTCATTTTCGAGCAAAGTGGTTAACATCTAGCGACAGAAATAATATACTTATATAGAGGGTATAAACTGTGTTTGCAGATACGACTGACGTTAGTAAAATGAAATACAATTTTTATGAAAACGGAAGATTTCTAGCTGACATGGCTTGACATTTTTCTATAATTTAAGTTAAATACTCTAACAAATATAATCCAGTTCCACTGTGTAAAATCAATTAAATACTTATAAATTATCTGTATCAAGTCAGTATATGTTGCTTTTCTACACAAATTTCCGAAGTAAAGTGTGATGTAAAATTTTTGGTAAAACGATAGTGTGAAAGATTATAAAAAAACCACAAAATTGCGGAGTAGATAAATGTAATAATAAAATAACATTCAACTTTATTGAACCAGCAAAAGGCTTTAAAAAATTTCGATACTAAACTGGTAGAAATAGGTGACTAAATTATTGGTTCGCCTACTATCCCAGACGATAACAATATGATTCATCAACTATCTTTGTTAATTTCGAGAAAAAATAACGTAGTAAAATTAATGCATATATGTAAAAATTAATTAAATTCTAAGAATTTTTGTACCATTTCTCGAAAAGATGCGATTCCTTATAATTACCGAGCTGCATATGTATCTGCCAACAAAACATTAATGTTTTTAATGTGCTCTGATGAATACTGATATAACTATACTCAACGTAGAGCCTTATTAGATTAATATTCACTTTGATTAACCATGTCGCACTCCATCAAATATGATCGTAATAATTTAAAAACATTCAACAAATAAGCATACAAAATCCCTAACATAAACCATTAGTTCATGCATTTCATCTATACGACCTGAAACATTCCTATTTATTGGCCAAATATATATGCAAACAAACACAACATTCACGTTTTACTGGAACATTCAATGCAATTTTTATGTCGTTTTACCATCTATAATGGTTATTTTCGTCGATACGATGCTGCGTTCTGGAGGCATCGAAAACGCGAATATGTGCAGCGCAGAGACAATGATGATAAACACAATTCATGCACTCTGAATTATAAGAACTGAGCGGTACAGTTATTTTTACTAATAAAGTAAGTTAACTCTTTAATTAATTATTTTGGAAGGACAGTTATTAATTGTTTATAGTGGGATCTTTCCAGTAGTATTTTGCATTCGGGATAGTAAAATCGTGATATTAACTTTGGGAAAAATTATAACTGTAATTTTTACGAGTGATTGTAAATAACTGAGGGGAAAAAATGTAGCCCTTCTATTTTATTAACACCTCCAGCCTTTCACGATCCTGAATGCGCCCACACAGTTTTAAAAATATTATGTTCAGACACTATCTACATTTTTCCGAAACATTTACTGAAACTAGCATGTATTTTTGTAACGGAAGGCAAGTACTTCCTTGGTTTCCCAAGAGTCGTTTGTTACAAGGGCTCTGTGTTATGACCAGGATTGTTTCATCAAGGTCATGCGCGGCCGAGCGCTCTTAATATGTGTTTGCGTTTAGAGCATTCGGATTAGGGGAAAAGTTACGCACGACTGGGGACGCTTTACAAAGCTCCCATGGCTATTTTCTGGAAGTCACGTCGGCTTACATGTAGCATACAAGGCACTCAACTGTTCATTTCTCATCAGAAATACACAATTCACCTGGTTGCAAAATACCTCAAAGGAAGTCAAAACACCTTACAAGACTGCGTGTTGTGCTGTGGAAACTAAAGTGTGACATTTTGTGAGCATACAAATCTTGTTCATAAGTAAAGACGTATCACATTCGACTGCTGTGAAAGCGTCATATGAAAACATTATTTACTTTCGATATATTTCCACATTATTTCCATAAATGCACACATGTAATCTCTCTGTTATTTATCTCCAGCTGTTATTCCCGGATTTTATTAAACTTGCTTAGAGCAAAATGGTTGCAGAAATAGAGTAGCCCTGTAAATGTAGCACATCCGTAGTAGGTCACCCACATGTCACTAACGTAATGGAATCAACGCCACTATTGGACTTTAGACCTTCTCGTAAATATTGCAGAATTGTAACAACTAAACTAAGAATACAATAATATGATAGAGATTCCAGACTTATGTTCTGGGAAGAACAATAACGAATGGAAATACTAACATGATTGAAATTGGTCTGCAAAGGCCAAACTATACTTATTCGCTTGTATTCAACAATTCATTTGGTGTGAAATACAAGCAAAATATTCTTCTTTTTTTTTACAAAATGTGTATTTTATCAGGGAAATGCGATCTAGTTTAAATAATTTCTTTACCACTAACACATTTACGATAAATCTGTCTAATTTCTTAACAATTGCTATTGTGTAAACTGAAAAAAAAAATCCTTATATAACACTGTGGTAATATTAATACTACAGGTGTTGTGGTTGATTAGGCTTTTTTGAAAGCTGCCTTCGAAAATCACTGCCCGTAACTGAATGCATTTTAATGTAATCACTGATCGAAGTAGTAATGTTGGCAGCAAGTAATGTGACGTATGAAGGTCTCATTAAAAGTAATATGTTTAAATGAGTAGCAATTAAAATTGGATGCTTCCTATCTGATACACGCCAGGATAAGGACTGATGTGACTGCTGTATATTTGGGTATGTGACAATTTGTCTGTGCAAATCGGTCCGCGTATGAATAGAAGCCACAAATAGGCCAAAGAAAAAAGTTAATTATTAGTTATGGCGAAGTATACAAAACAAGTTACCACAAACAACTAAGAGGTGCTTTCAGAAGTGCTCAAGTAACCATGACAGGCTACAGCTTAAAGAAACCCCAGTGAAGGCATGAGTAGTATCGAAAGTTGCTTCCAAGAAGAATATAAAATACTTTTACCATGATTTCAAACAATTGCATACTGATAATATTTTGTCTGAACTTTATTTAATCTCCACATAAATGGGAGGTTTTTAATATAATTTTCTTTAATTCCCCCTGCAGTGATAATGATTTCTGACATCATGCACCCTATATGCTCATATACACTACAAAGCACACTAACATTCAAAATTACATTTATAGTGGCATCCGTATTCTCGTAAAGTTCAAACACATATGGAAATTAAAAGTTTTTTTATAAAGAGATACGGCTTTAAAACGTTATTTACTGCGACTGCTAACATAAAAATTAAGCTTCTAAACTTACAGAAACACATAAAGGTGTACAACCCGGTAGGTTTCTGATGTACTGGCCAGCTCTTGTATGTCTCTCCAAGGAGGATTGCACCGGATAACCGGCGTGTATGCTAGGGAAATTTCCAAATACAGTACACTGAGTGATGTGTCAATGAAAAATGCATATGGAGAGAAGTGCATCCTAACGGTGGGTTTGTACCCTACGCAGTGACGGCACATTTTGACAAGGGCGGTAGGCTGCCATCGTCCCTTAGTACGCACCTCGGATCAGTCACTTGAAGGAAGCAGCGACGGAAAGTTCTGTTGAGAGAAACTTGAGTACTCTAAGATCATCCACTGTTCATTGACAATGTCCGTCACGTTTCCCACGTGTGAAAATCCGATTTCGGATCGCCGTGGTGGAATGCCTACATGGAAGTTACAATTTGGTCTTTATGTCACACGGCTAATACAGGGACTATATGATTATAGTTGGATCTGAATCATTTCAACATGAATAATGGCTGTTCACGGTAAAATGAGTACTTTTGAAATCAACCTTTGAAAAATGTTACTGCACCTAACTGTGTATATTTTAACGGGCACACTGACTGGCATGCGCCCAGTAAAGGTGGCAGTGACGGAGGGAAAAGTAGTTCTATGCCTTAACGTTAAATTAAAAGTTTTAAGTAAACATTTGTGAATACTGAAATATTTCATTTTACTTTCTGTTTTTTTTTATTACATATATGGGTAATAATAAGAACATTTGTGAAATATTTTCGTGACCGATGCATTAATAAAGTGATTAGGCCCATGGCAATATCATTTTTACATATTCTATGTTGGAAGAATACACGATGGGCATGCAAGTAGATCCTTAGCAGGGCTTTCAAAAGTGCTCAGTTTACCATGAATAGTCTATACCGTCCGTCTCGGTGGTTATGAGTTGAGTCATGACGGAGGTCAGGTGTAATGGTTAGTGTGTACGGCCAACGAGGACTTTCGAAATGTGCAGCATGGCCGTGACGTTGGGCTCCACCACGGGGCCTTATGTGTGGATAAGACTAGAGTACGTGTTACCTGGTATGGCGAGCAGCACGCAGATGACTGGAAGCACTTGTCGAGGCGGTAGCGCGCTCAGGGTTCGACGACACCACTTGACCAGGGGGTCCACGCGCATGCCCATCCCTCTGTTTCCATAGTCACTGTTAGAGCTCGCGGTCTACCGTCACCTGCAACACGAGCACAGTGCGACTCCATCATCTCAACTGTCGCCAGCATTGCTAATTGCTTACTAACTAGCAGCCAAGCCGGCTTGGATTCATGCTACTTTAAAGATAGTTTATTATTTTTTTAATGACTGTTAGGACTTTACATAGACTTATTGTAGGTGGGTTCGAATTAAGGTCTCATCGAGAGCGAGGTCGTTAGAGACGGAGCGAGTCGCCCAGAGAAGGAAGAGCCGGAAAGGAATCGGCCATTGCATATATAAAGAAACCACCATCCCAGCATGTAGTGATTTCTGGGAACCATGGAAAACCGAAATCAGGATGGCCTAACCGGGAATCGAACCCAGGTCCTCCCGAATGCGAGTCCAGTCCTGTATACACAATTTCATTTGCAATTGCATATTATTATTTGTCATGCTGAGCTGTTTATGTAATAAATCCTTGGATATCATCAGTTCCTGCGTGTATTTCACAGTCCTACCTGTTCCTGTCTGTTACTAGACTATGCTGACCGGTCTGACCAGCCCAAGTAACGTACTTTTTTGACTGACTCTCGTTTAGATACAGTGATAATTATTTCTCACATAAAAATGACAAAAATGAAAACCAACCACGTTACTTGCTTGCATCTTTACATCTTATTGGAATTTTCTAAAAATTAGTCGTATTTTGGTACGGTTATTTGTATCTTATTTTGCTATATTGCTATAGTATTACTAATACAAATGTTTACTTATTTACACCAATAACATGAAAATTGAAAACTTAATATGACCCTTACATATTACATCCTACGGTTTCAATATTTTAATCTTTTTATATTCACATGTAAAGTCACGAAGTTAGTTGATCGCACAACGTCGACTGGGTCGGATGCGTTCCGCTGCTAGTGATGCATGTTGTGAGTGTTGGCCGTAATTTGAATGTGATGGTTTCGTTTCCGTTGGTTCGTAAGGAAGTCGTTTGCTATTCTGTTGTACTAACCAGGGAGCCTATTCTAAGTTTTCTTTCCGACGAAAGAAAGTTGTTAACGAAACAATTCCTCGTTCCAGCCTACTATTTGGTATTCTTAGTTTTTAAACGACGGTAGTTTGACGTCACGAGTCGGCGGGGACGAAACAACTGCTCTCGAGCAGTCGGCAGGCTAGAATTTCGTAGTTAACCAATATGGCGGGCGTCGGTATTAAATGTGGCCGTGTATTTCAATGACACGGAAATAAATATTGTGTGGCATAAAGTCAGTGCAGCACGTGTTTGTGTTGCATGGAGTTATAATTTTCCTACGCATACATTTACGATACGAATAAGCATGAAAAGATTGGGTATAACTATTACAAACTTGCATCACACACGTCCGTCCTTCTTAAACATTGTGCACAACATGATACAGACTATTTTAGGCGTGGTATGTTATTACAAGCGCGTAAATGTACGAATACACAATTATAAATATTTGACCAATTAACTCCCATTATCTTAGGCTGTACATTTCTTAGAAATATATTTATTCGCCCCTTATATAGCATGTTTTCGGTGGGCGAGTGGTTAAGTTACGTGCTTCGCATCTCAAACATATCCATGTTTTGAGTTCGAAACTCCCTCACATCTCATTATAATTTTTTTTTTACTATGTGAAATAGAATTAATGTTATTATATGTGGTAACAACATTTCTTTAAAAGGGCAAGCTTATAAGCTGTGTGCATTTGTATTTTGTCACCTAATAGCCTACAGTTTGGAATGTTATTTTTAAAATTGAAGGATAACATTTGATAGGTAGGTCTTATGTACTTTAACTAAAACGGATCGTGATTAACTTTAAATATTACGAATATGAATATATTCTGCAACAAAATGACAATTCCTTGCATTGATTCCAGAAAGAAGAGACTAATAAATTCCACATCATTTAATAATTTTAAAACTAACTTTGAAGTCAAAATGAATAACACAAATACATTCAAAATCTACGTATTCTCCTTCTGTACAAAATAAATATTTTCTGCGCTGAAAGATTATCGGCGTTTTAAAAACCATAGGCTTATATGTGGTAAAAAGGGAGGGAAGGTTATTTAATTCACACCAAATTCAATGCCTGTCGCGTAAGATATATCAACCAGAGAACGCCAGTGACTCAGTCAATGTTACTTATTTTATATTTATTCAAAATTATCACCTTCCATGGCTCCACAGTACACTTCAGCGGACACCAAGGTTAGGAATATTAATATAATCGTTTTAAGATGCGTACATTTCTTTGTTATTCAGGACAGCGTGAAATCTATATTTAAAATCTGTTAACTTTCCTTTACTTAACCATGGCGAAATATTTTCTTTTCCACAAACACAAATGATTTGCTAAACACCCAGGCCACGTCTTTAATAAGTAAACATCAATATCTCACGAAGGTACAAAAAATGCTGTTCAACATGGCCACCAACCACAGTTTCTCACACTCCCCACAAAACCAAAGAAAACTATACACTATTATTTTCTTATAAAATACATATTTCTAATGATATATTATTTTTAACGATCTAAAAATATAAGGCTTACTATTCGTGTCTTTAAGTAATGCTTTTTAAACAGATTTGAGCAATTTTAAAAATGAGTACTTCTAGTAATATTTCGTTTGTACGTTGTCGACCATGCGCAGAGACACTAACGCTCGTCTAGCTTGGAGTGGGGATAGTCGGTAAGCCGAAGATGCCCGAATGTGCTTGCCTTCGAAACGACTCCGTACTCTGAATACCAATTTCATGACGACTTGGTTTTCGTCGGCTGAGAGAGAGTGGGTTCGTGGTGACGTGGGCCGTTCCCGACGAAACTTAGAATAAGCCCCCAGGGCAACCTGGTCTTGATTAGCATCATCTAACATAACATACAATACTCGACGCTTGTGCAGCATATGCTGGTTGGTAAGTGCTTATAACTAGTTTCCTTTACATTATATTTTTTCTATCTGTTTGCATCGATATGTTGCAGTGTCGACCTTGTCGCTCCCACTGCTTATCGACTCTGCCATAGTATAAAATTCTACCATATTCTAGCCTAATGCGATGCAAGTTGCACGATGCTCACACATTATGCATTGTTTGGTAGTGCCTCTGTACTGTAGCATAGCTCGGTCGGAGGGTGTACATGGGGGAAAATAGTTTTCTATTCTGCTGTACTAACCAAGGCTATCACATCAATTTTCAGATGCATGGTCTTGTCTAGCACCGACTGATGGGATGTACAGTGCTCATCACTTGTGCAATACGCGTTGGTTGGTAGGTGTTTATAACTATTTTCCTTTTTTTATTTTGCTGGCATTAGTGTGTAGCATTGACAACATAATATGTTACCTTATCAGGTCGATCGCTGTCTAGCCTGCGAAGCTGACAATTCGAAATCTCAACTTCTTTACACTAATTCATCTTTCCTGTTGGAGGTACCTTGTTTTTCTTTTGCTGCTGCTGCTGCTCCTCGCTTCCGATGTCTCTTACACCAGATCCTGGAATGTGGTGTCTGTAACGGTAGTACTCCATTAAAAACACTCTAGGCGTGGGAGACAGCCAAGAATCTCATTGTCCTGTTGCAGATAGAAAGGTAGGTGTTTGTAGACAGATTTTATTTCGTGTTGTGCATATGCAAGAAGGAATTCATTAGGCATGTATGGAAGCTCGGCATGTTTGTCGAGTGCTGCAAGTGATTTAATCTTTCCATATGTCATGATAGATGAAAAATGTTGCGACCACTAGAACACTATGTCCTCTCGAAGAGAGAAAGAAGTTCTGGGCGATGTGTGGTGGTACGAACTGATTTGATAGACCTAAAAGTGAGTAGGGTGGACAGAAGCGATATCCTCTACCAACACCAGTTTATTCGAAGCGACATTTTTAAGCGAAGTGCTAATATTTACAGCTTGATGTCATGTTGAGGGCATCTGACAAGAAGCTTTAACTTCTGACTGATTGTAGGTACTTGTTTCTTGGAGGTGGTAGTATGTGTTACGCTACACTGTGCTGCAGACAACCCTCGCCTGTGGGGTTCGTCAGTTAGTCGGTGGATGTGTTTGGATCACCTCGTCTAGCTGTAGGGCTTCGGGAACTCCAGAACTAATGGGACCTACGCCAGTGCCATCGACGTCTTGGATCATACCATCGACTACTTGGGCCCTGTCTTCTTCCTCTTCAGCCTTATCATATGTGTCTTCAACTGAGGTGTCTATGTCTCTACCAGCCAATTCGAGTGCTCACAACATTACCAGGGCCTGCATCATGTTTCAAAACAGTAGCTGTTGAAGGAAATTAAATTGTTGCAGAAATTTATTAAGGGAAGTGCGAGCCATACAGATCTACAGAAGTTGTAAACGACAAAAATGTACTGCTAACATGTAAAGTGAAAAAATGAGGATGTTACAACTAGACAGGAGGGTGAGAATGCAATTGTGCCTCCAGGACTGCTTATGATATGAAAACTGTACTGGAATGTACATATTCTACTGATGATAAAGTCGGTACTTAAATACTCAGATATATAAAACAGAAGTTTTTAATTGCGCATCATGTAGTATTTTTTCCTGTGAAATGATAGGGCTCACTATGGGATTGGACCTACACTACCATATTCTCAAAGTCGGTACACTGTCTCCAGGGCTGTCTGGGTACATATGTTTTCACATGACAGAAAAGCAGAGTACATACGTAGATTTTAATATTTTTAATGTTGTGTTACTTTCTTACTCGTCATTACAAAATTCATACATTTACTGTTATTTATATATATACATGGTACATATTAGAAATATGTATATGTATATAAAATTTAAAACTAAATAAACTGTACCTTGTAATGTATAACTGAATTCCGCTCGTAATGGAAAGTGCGTGAGTTACTCGGATGGACTACCACCCTGGAGCAGGGTGCGTTTCTCTCTCTCTCTCTCTCTCTCTCTCTCTCTCTCTCTCTCTCTCTCCCAGCTAGTGCTCTGTGCCATCCCTTCGACTTGCCGAGACCTGCACGATGCCTACGCTGCTGGCCGACCACCTGACCTGCCTTACAGATTCTCAAGATGCCAGGTGATCATACAAATTTGGCCGGGTCAGATGTGTTCCGCTGCTAGTGTTGTGAGTGTTGGCTATACTCTGAATGTGATGGTTTCGTTTCAGTGGGTTCTTACGGAAGTCGTCTGCTATTCTGTTGTACTAACCAGGACAGCCTGGTCTTGTCTACCATCGTTTAGCACAGTGTACAGCACCCGACGCTTGTGCAATATGTGATTATACTGGTTGGTAAGTTCTTATAAATATTCTCCTTAACATTTTATTTTTATATGTATTTGAATAAGTGTGTAGCAGTGTTGTCCTTATTGCACATGTGCTTCTCGGCTTCGCAAATGTTTTTTATAGACTAACTTGATGTACATTGTTCGATTCTAGCGCAATACACACTGGTTGTTAAATGCTTATAACTATTTGGTTTTATAATTATTTTTAGATCATTTTGCATCAGCACATAGCAGTGATTTCTATATTGCACGCCTAATGGTTTAAATTTATGATGTTTTGTGTGGCAAGCAAAGGAACAGTCTTTATAAGTCGCGTAATGTGTATCGCCCTTTACGCATTGTAGTCATTTTTGAGGTTGGCCCTTGTGATCATTCGTTCTTTCTCATGTCGGTGTGCATTCAAGCTTTTATTAATCTTCTTGGCATGATGGCAACACTGGTATCACTATTATGGACGGTGGCTCCATCGGGTATTTTTTATACATTGTGACTCGTTATGACATCATGCTCATGATGTACTTGCATATAACTATAACAGTCCTTTATTGTTTGTTACGTGACTGATTTTTCATGTACAGGGCGGTTTCATATATTTTACACTTGGTTTCCCCAACCCTTGCATTAGGCTGACAGTGTTTATTTATATTAAAGCATACATGTTTTAGAGTAACCTGCGACTATGTATGTGTTATTTTTGGCGCAATTGTTTATCGCTTTATTTTTCAATATATGGCTGGTTATTAAGGGTTGCCCAAGCTAACGATAACTCGAGCCACCAGCCGACCCTTGTGTTGGACTGACAGTGTTTGTTCATATTACTATATATGTATTTTACCGATATCCACGACAATGTACATCATGCCTGTAGCGCAATTGTATGTATCATGATTTTTTCGCATATAGTTGTTTGTTGAATGTTACCCATGCTAGCATTTATTTATGTATATTATGTCACACTTATATAATTATATATATACAACCTGAATGATGGTGGACAAAGGGAGGCTGTCTGTCGCTGAGGGGGATCCAAGTTGGTAGGCACCTGCGGTAACAGACGACAAGGATGGCGGTGGGCGATTGTCGAGTGCATGCGAGCCGATGTGTATGTGTATGTTATTTCAGAGCCTACACTCCAACATGCAACTGTAACTTTTCAACTTACTTGTATGTATAACCACCTCTATTTTTCTTTAAATGTGTGGACGGTTGTTACATGTCCCCGAAATTCAACAGTTTGGGAATGCTGACCAACAATGCTTATAACAAGGCTTAGGACCTACTTGTACTTGTCTCCTTGATTGCAGTCGGACGTGATGTCTGTGATGTGAGTTTGGTGGTCTTAGCTTCGGTGGGTGCGAAATGTCGAGCAACTATGCTTATAAGAGAGCTTAAAGTATACCTGTCCTACCACCATGTTTGTCATCAGAGGCGATGTCTATGATATTAATCTGGTAACTATATCTTCGGTGGGTGGAAAATTGTAGCCAATTATGCTTATACGAGGGCTTAGGGCGTACTTGCACTACCATCCTGTTCATTGTCGGCAGTGATGTCTATGTTATGGATTCTGACGACTATAGCTTCGGTGTGTGGGAAATGGTGGTCGAATATGCTTACAAGATGTCTTAAAGTTTACTTGACCCTACCACCCTGTTATTCATCGGAGGTGATGTTTATGATACGAATGTGGTGCCTACAGCTTCGGCGGGTGGCAAGTGGTGGGCAACTATGCGTATAAGTGGGCTTAAGGTATACTTGACCATGCGACCCAGTTTATCGTCTGGGGCGATGAATATGTTATGAATTTGGAGACTGTATTTTAAATGGTTCGGAAATAACAGCCAACTATGATTATAAGTGGGCTTAAGACATACTTGACGCACGCGTAGTGCGATGTATGGTAGGTTCTGGCACGACAGGATGGATGGTGCTGGCATGACATGACACAGCATGAAGTGGAGAGTATTTTATATGTGAGAGAGCGACCACGCTGCTTATAACAAAAGCTGTGTAAGTGTAATTAGTGTTTTTTATCCTACTGCTAGTTGTTACAGAACAATAGGAAAGAAATATTTCCCACGCGCGAGTGGCGGCTACGTCCTGTACCGCGCGAGAGCAGATAAGTTGAAGTTAGCAGCAGTGCGCGCACTCTTTCGAATGCCTGGACAAGTTGGAGAGACAGGCGTGCTCGTGTGATCGATACACATGTAAGTTTTTGCGCAATTGGCTCTGTATGAATGCATATAAATTTTATGTAGATATGCGATCGGCCCAAATTTTTTAATGTATATATATTTTTTTTGTATGCTAGAATGTCGGTATNATCTCTATATATATATATATATATATATATATATATATATATATATAAAACCCAAATAAGAAGTGTGCGTACATGCATGCCCACGCGGTGCCTGCAGTCTTTTATGCGATGATGATGAGTTGATTGACTGGAGAGTGCATAGGCCGATGCCAGTATTTACTATATTTCTTCTCATAACCATGCAATGGCTATTTTATATATTATGTTGAGGCCTATCAACATTATTTTTTCCTACATGTCAGGATGGTAATAAGCACATGCATATGTATTCGTCGTTAAACATACTCTTTTCCTAGATGTCGCAGTGGTCTTGGGGTCAAGATACCCGATTAGTGACCCAAGGAGTATCGAAACGATCTCACACGCCCCCCAAGTATCTTTTGAGTTCCGAAACACCTGCCGACTAAACAAAATTCCCAGCACTCCTGTTTAAACTACAAACCCCCTCCACCCCTCGATTATAGCATGCCCCTGCTGGCAACGAGTAAACCAACACACATGCACAAAATGGCTGCGCCGATACCAACGCTCCTAGTTGCGAACTGTAGAACTTCAAACACACTGGTGGCGGGCGCGAGAGTCAAAGATGGCCGCCTACAGCAGCCAACTGGCAGCAGGCGCGGGAGTAAAATATGGCTTAGCACACTCTTGTGGCAGATGCGGAAATCACAGATGGCCGCCTAAAGGTGATGTCGATGATGAGGGAAACTTCCAAGATGGAGGACTCGAAAAGCAAGAGAGTGGAAAGGGTGAAAAAAGGAGACCGGGAGGAATATGAGGAAAACCCCAAGGGATATAATGGAGGAGAGAGAGAGACAGGAAGGAATGATAAAGTCACAAGAGAGAAAAAAAGGAGACCCGGAGGAATATGAGAAAACTCCCAAAGGGAGAGAATGGACGAGAAAGAGAGGCAGGAAGGAATGGCAGAGCGTGAGAAAAATGAAATCGGAATGTCAGAATGTGAGAAAACTAATCGGAATGCAAGAGTATGAAGTTCCAGAGTGGAATAATAGCGCAGAAGGGAAAACAGATAAATCCAAGATGGCCGCTGCCGACGAGGAATGACAGAGCAGGTGTTTTCCGCTTAACGTCATCCACGAAGGACGCCGTGTCGCCGCGGTTCCTCGTCCAGCATCCAGATGATGAGGAACATACTATTTCTAACTACTACCGTCCGGCAAGTTTCCCACATGCGAAGTTGCCCGGCCGGGGATTGAAGCCGGTTTGCCTTGGTGGGAGGCTAACAGCTCAGGCATAGTTTTCTCCCAATGCGAAAGGCAATGGCACAGAATGTGTAAGAACTAAGAAACGAAATGTCATGGCGGTTCCTTTGATGCACTGAGAAAAAGGTTTTGCTGAATCAAACAAAGTTTATTTGGTGCAGCCAATTAATTGTTTGTATAGGGGCAATACAATATTTTCTTGTTGAAATAAAATTATTTTACTGTTCTTATTTGGTTACCCCAAACAAAGATTTGGTTGTCTGCTCATTAAACAGTTTCGGATAATATACAAAAGAAATTTAAGCTGGACGGAGATTTGAACCGAGATCAGCGGCACATGTACACGAAGCCTTAGTAACCTCAGCTAAATTGATCACTTACGAAATCGGAATATTTTAAATTACATGCATTTCAAATACTGGACAACGTGCACAAATAAATATTTCAAGTTTTCTGGCTTTACTTTTTAGTTTCGAGTTGAACTTGTTTTGTTGGGATGTTTATACCATAATTAAGCATCAATAAATGTGCGGGGCTATATACTGGGGCATTTTTTTATATACATTTTGGTTTTGGTGGCAGTTTGTAGATATTGTATACTTCGTCACCAATTGCTATACATATATGACTATCTTTCATGTTATGTATTTGTTGAAGTGTGTTTATTCATACTTATTGTATTTGTTGTCTATTCTCAGCAGTGCGTACACGGTATGGCCATTGCTGGCCTCTGTACTTATGTACACTGAAGAGCCAAAAAAACTGGTACGCCTGCCTAATATCGTTTAGGGACCCCGCGAGCACGCAGAAGTGCCGCAAGACGACGTGGCGTGGACTCGACTAATGTCTGAAGGTATGCAGGAGGCATTTCACACCATGAATCCTGCAGGACAGTCCACAAATCCATAGGAGTGCGAGGCGGTTGAGATATCTTCTGAACAGCACGTTGTAAAGCATACCATATATGATCAATAATGTTCATGTCTGGTAATTTAGGTGGCCAATGAAAGTGTCTAAAGTCAGAAGAGTGTTCCTGGAGCCAGTCGGTAGCAACTCTCGATGTGTGGGGTGTCGCATTGTCCTGCTGGAATTGTCCACGTCCGTCGGAATGCACAATGGACATGAATGGGTGCAGGTGATCGGACAGGATGCTTACGTATCTGTCACCTGTCAGGGTCGTATCTAGACGTATCAGGGATCCCATTTCACGTCAACTGCACACACCCCATACCATGACAGAGCCACCACCAGCTTGATCAGTCCCCAGTTTACATGTAGGATCCATGGATTCATGAGGATATCTCCATACCCGTACACGTCCATCCTCCCGATACAATTGGAAACGAGACTCGTCAGACCAGGCAAAGTGTTTCCAGTCATCAACTGTCGAATGGCGGTGTTGGCGGGCCCAGGCGAGGCGTAAAGCTTTGTGTCGTGCAGTCAATACCGGTACACGAGTGGGCCTTCGGCTCCGAAAGCCCATATCAATGATGGTCCGTTAAATAGTTCGCGCGCTGGCACTTGTTGATGCCCCAGCACTGAAATCTGCGCCAATTTGAGAAAGGGTTGTACGTCTGTCACGTTTAATGATTCTCGTCAGTCGTCGTTTATCCCGTTCGTTCACGATATTTTTCCGGCCGCAGCGATGTCGAAAATTTGATGTTTTACCGGATTCCCGATATTCACGGTACACTCGTGAAATGGTCGTAAATGAAAATCCAAATGTTATCGCTACCTCGGAGATGCTATGTCCTATCTCTCGTCCACTGACTATAACACCACGTTCAAGCTCACTTAAATCTTGATAACCTGCCATTGTAGCAGAAGTAACCGATCTAGCAACTTTGCCAGACGCTTGTTGTCTTATATAGGCGCTGCCGACTGCATCGCGTTACTCTGATTGGTTCCATACCTCTGTTATTTCCATACGCACGCCTAGAAGAGTTTTTTTTGGCTCTCCGGTGTATATTCAGTAGCTATTCCTTTTCTGCTACTCTCAGATTACCAAGGTCCTTCCTTTGTACATAGCAGTTCTCTTTTAACATTTAATTCTCCTCATATGTATACAGGTGTGACTTCCTAACCATATGAGTGTTTATGCTCAAGGTCTCAAATTTTGAGCTATTGTGTATTCTTCTTGTTTCTTGAGTAATGTGTTACATCATATGCTTATGTCCTTCAAGTTTCTGACCTGTACCTGCACCACTGTTGTGCGTGATGCTTGTTCCTGACTTCTTTCTTCCTTTTCTTTCTACCTATAGGTTCCTGTTCATGCCACGTTCTTTCCCGTTATCTTTTGTATTTATCCCCCTTTTTTTATGTTCCTTTGGTCTGCTTTCCGATTTCTTTCTTTAATTACGCTTTACATTTACACCTATGGCTGTGCGGGCGCCATAGACCCGCAGGATACCACATACACACTCCATAATTTTAAGTTTTCACTTTTTCGTTTTGTTATAGAATTTCCTTTCTCAATATACACTTTACACCTATGGTTGTGTGGACACAAAAGCTCCACGTGGTACAACATCCATATACTTCAGATCTCCTACACTTTATTTTTGTCTATTAACATAGTTCTCGCCTAAACTTCCGCTCGACCCATACTACACCTATGGTTGTGCGGGCGCCCAGTCCCACAGGGTGCTACATAACCACACATGTAACTTTGTTCTTTTCCACCCCTTTTCCAAGATTGTAATTTTCATTTTAACTTTCATTTAATTCTTTCTAATTAATACACTTATTTATTTGGTAGTGCGGGGGCTTCAGTCCTGCAGGGCTCATTGTCCACATTTTTTACACACTCTGTCGGTCCTTTATTTTATTATGGTTCACTACTCTATTTTTACCAGTTCTTTTTCTCAAGCAATTTCCTTCTTTCACATATAGTAGGCTCTGTTCTGTATTTGATTCTCTTCAGCTTTGTTACCCCTAGTTCATATCCAGGCTCACATCCTTGTAAACTTTCCCACTTTCCTAACATTATTGTTTTAATTTAGTTTGTTCCTTTTAGGGGTTTTGGTTGTTTTCCCAATATGCTTTGTATTTATCCTAGTTCCTTTTTACAGTTCATTGGTTTGTCTTCATCTGCCCGGTACTGTGGAAGAACGAAGCTCGTTGGCACACATGTATTAAGTTTTTGTTTACTGTTCCTTTTGTATTCGAACCTTTGTAACACATGTCATTCAAATAATAAACAAACTATTAAAAAAATGCACTAACAATCACCGTTACTATTGTAATTGTCACAAAAAATACAAACATACTCTCGAGATGTATTTTCGAACGAAGGAAATCACATGAGTGGCCAAACAAATGTATACAGTTGATTCAACCAAATATTTAGTCGACAGTTCAATTTCTTGTGAGCCGAAACAGAGATTTTGTTAATTCAAGCGTGCATTTTGTTAAATGAACAAAACTAATTTGGTTGGTTTTTCGAGTTTTGTTTACTGAAAAGAAATATTTTGTTGGCGCAACTAAATATATTTTTGACCCCATACAAATTAATATTTTGTTGCCAAATTGTAATTATATGTATGCTTACACAAAATTAATATTTCTTTAATATACTGAACAACAAAACATCTATTTGACAGGAACAAAGTTGTTTTAAATAAATTATTTGGTTTTGTGAAAAAATGTTATTTATCTGGAAGAACTGAGGCTTGGTTGTACCAACAAAATACCGTTTAACTTAAACAAATGCCACGCAAACAAATATATTTGGTATACGGAAACAATTCTTATTCTCAGTGTGTGGGCGTATCCATTCGATGATTGGCTGCGCGTGTCTGATTGGCCACTGCGTGCTGCAAAATATATCCAATCGGTTGGGCCTCTAGCTGGCAAGTATAAGTTACCAGGCGCTGATTGGCGAATGGTGTTCCGGCATATCGCTGACCACAGTGGTGGCTCCTGCTATAGGGCTGCAGGGCTGCAGCCCCTCCCCCCGCCACAAAGGATTATTTTTTTAAATTACAGTAAACAATTTTTTTTATGTCGCAGCTGCTATCGATTTAAAAGATTGCTTCGAGCTTTCTACTCTGCCAACGATCGTAGACCGATCCTCTCGACTGAGCAACGCGTGTTTGTGTAGCTTGTAGAGCGCTATGCTGGACTGCGGTGGAGGTAGCCCGTCCGGCCTCGCTAGCGAATGCGCACACCGGTGGTAGGGACTTGGAATGCTACTAGCAGAGAAAGGGGGTGACAGGCTGCCAGCCCTTACAGGCTGTCGTGGGACGCAGGAAGTGACACTAGATAGGCCCTCCCGATCCAATATTTTCTCGGGTCGCAGCCGTATTACCAACACCAAAAATACAATGAAAATGTATGTTAAAAAAAATATAAACTAGAAACAACCAAAAAACCTGTGCTCAGATTGTAACTACGAAATGATTAGAAATATAATTTCCCTTTTAATATATAGCAAATTATACAGCAACAATATTGTAACTTCACTCGATAGTTGCACAGTTTCTGCCCTGTCCCACTTGATATTTGTGACTTGCACAGTGTTATTTTTACCGAGTTAAGATCGTTGATTTTCGATTTGCTTTTTTAGAAGGACGTTTAAAATACAAAGGTGCTTGAAAAATGAGGACTACCAGTAATAAATGCATTTACAAAGAATTGAAAGTCAACCCCGAAATAATGTATACCACTTTCCAACTCGATGAACAGTAGGAAAAAAATCTTAAGACAAATGGGGTTACCTAAACAATGTTAACCTTGACGGAAATGGGTTCCCTAGATTATCTCATCAGGGTAGCCAATATCTGAATTCATAGCTTTTCATTCGTGTTGATGTTCATTGACGAATGTTCTTGTGTTGGCTATATAACTGCGACCTGTTTACATTTTGAAGCTCAAAATAAGAGCTCGACATAATACATGGAAGTGTCGCCCCACTACTTTACTTGCTTTGTGGTGGGACAAGCAACTGACGCGCACGTTTATATTGCTTTGCTGTCGTCAAGCTAGTGATTACTTCAGGTGCGAAGTGAAGCATTTAGAGGTTTGTAGCTATGCTATTTTCACTACACATGAATTTAATTTTACATGAACAAAATGAATGTGACGGGTTTACAAGCTATTTCTTTTTCTCAATTATCACTAGAGAAGAAAAATTAAATTAAAAACAAAGGATGACCTTTTCCTTACTTAATAATTAATCAGCTGCAACTGATAGTCTTCGAAGATGAGACAGGCGATATATGTATGTTATCTAAAACCAACAAGGTTATCACACACAACTTTAAATTCTGAAAAAAATCTTTAACAACTGTAGTAACAATTATCTCAAAACCCCACAAAAAAAAAGTTAAAACTCACAAGTATACAGGTACATATATTTTAAGTTTTCTTTCTTCTTACATCCCCGCTCCCCCATAGCAATTTCGAAGGGAGGAAAAATCCCTAAGCCCCGAAAATGTCTATTTATACAGAATTCCACGATTCTAGAAGCACTTGTTCCTTCGATCTCTTCTTATTGGTCCATTCAAACTGCCGCCATGCCCGGTGGCCGAAAGTCGTCTGCTGGAGCTGGCGTAGGATGAGTATGACAGAGGGGGGAGGGTTATCGCTGCGCCACATGCCATCCGCTCGTATCAGTTCTTATCCGACCTGCTCTGCAGCTAGACGCGACCCTTGCTGCTCCGATGAGGGCCCCATTTCAACACTAGGTATGGTAATTCCGGTGATCATTCTTGATGGTTGAAATTTTGTATGGGGAAATGTGACAATCCATCACACAGCCTTTATCAAGTAACCAGCAAACAAATAAAAGAAAATGTAATTGTGACGTGTATGATAGGCACACATGGCTGTGTAGATGTTATTTAAAAATGCTCTATTTTGTTTTCATAATAAGTAGGGTAAAAACATTTTTAACTTATTTAATTTATTTGCTTATTTGTGGTGTTGCAAATATTTGTGGTTTAAAAATCAGAAAATAAAGTGGCGGAAATATTTGATTGGTACAGCATTCTAAATGGAATGAGAAAGGAAATTACCATGTTAAAATAATTTTTATCAATAAAAATAGTTTAGACGAAAACAATTTAATACAGGATTATTCACAAAGGGCGGTGCGAAAGTAAAGCTGATTTATTCATGCACCATCCTTATTGAATATTACTGTATACTTGTATGATAAAGAGAAATTAAATCTTTTATTTTCAATTTCAGTAAGAAATTTAAGTACTTAATAAAAATCTAAGCGAAACGGAAATTTGAAGTTCTTTGAATATTTAGTGCATGTCAAATGTTCGTTTAGGTGAATAACAATGACAGTTTTTGTTTGTCTGTCCATTTGTTAATTATTTTTTACACGTACTTTAAGGAAATATTTAAGAGCATATTGTCATACTGTATAGCTATTACTGACACTGGGCAACTTTGATTTCACAATTTTAATTGAATTCAGTTTATTGTGTGCGAGTATTCACTTGACAATATATATTAATGAAAAACTTGATGAAATTTATAGATTTGTTAAAGATGTGTTTTCAAAACATTATTTATTTTTATTTTCTTCTCAGTTCTATGAAATCCAACAATATATTTTCTTTTTCGTTTTGTGAAACAAAACGTCACTTTCGCACAACCCTAGAATATTGTAAAGCTTACATTGACACTTAAAAATTAGAAATTGTTATGAGTTCATTAGCTCACTCTCTCTGTGCAGCCCTACCTGAGCTGATACACACGAGCCGTGACTGGCTGACCAGTAACGCCATTATGCTGGCGGGGCGACTGGAGTTCGCGGAGTATTCTTTAATATTCTACGTCAATCGCAAACATCTGCACAATCATCCGTCTTTATAGCAGCTTTAGTAACTACGCGGCTTCCATCACCGCGCCGTTGGCTGTCAACTTCATCATCACGTAAAACTGCGTGCACGTATGTAGTTACGTATGCTAGTGAATTCAGCTATTATGGTCCATACACGGTTACTTCCGATTTTTCTGACGTCCTGCTTCAATTCTACTTCCAGGATATTCGCCCGCCTCGTGCAAACAAAGCTTAACTATGTCTAGAAAATTACACCAGAGTGACGACGCACCGCATTCGTGCGCACTCAATGTAATAACATTTTGCATAAGGACTATTTCTTACTAGGCATTACCAACCCGCCTATTTTCCCCCTGTTTTATTCATCTTAATTATAAATGAAATATAATTTATAGCTAAAATTTAAGTAAAAGTTCAATTTTAACAAAAATAAGGTGCTTTTATTCCAACACAAGTATAAAACTTTTGTGTCATATAATGCATTAAAAAAACAACCAAACACATCATACATGAGGTGTTTTTTAAAAGGTTTGATTCAAAAAGTGTGAAGAAACCTTGAACAGACTATAGTTTTTCAAGAAATTTTCCTGTAGTTTGTAAAATGGTTTAAGATGTTTAAAACTAGTATACGCTACAATAAAATTATTACTGCATTTGATATTCGATCGAGTGCATAAAGCATAGAAATATCAAAATAGCATCTGTTCTGGTGGGGACAGATTAAGTATAGTTTTAGAGAAAATGATGAGAATTTATTTTATTCATATATTGCTCGTGGGGAAAAAATCCGCTTACCGCTGTGGGTGGGTAGACCTGATATTTTACTTTAATGAAAACCGTTTACGGAATGGCTGGCTTTCCTTTCATCGACATTTAACTTAGCAAATAATGACACAATTCGAGGAACGCGTGATTATTTGGCTGATTCTGGAGTTGAGTTAAGGAGTTATGGTCGCCGCTTAACATCAAGGTCTTGACAGTCGATGAGGGTGAAATGAGGTTAAGATGGAGCAGCAACGGAATGAAAGAACAGAGGAAACGGGAGCGCTCCGGGAGAACCAGCAGGCCAACAGAAATGTCCGCCACGTTTCCCACGTGAGAAAATCCGGGCGACCCTGCCGGGAATTAAATCTGGTGAAAGGCAAGTAGACCGATTATGGAGAGGATATAAGTCTGTATAGGATAAATAAGTCAATGTACGAACTAAATCATTATGCTAACTCACGAATATTTATTTAACAAATTTCCAAAACTAAAATTTAGATAAATTTTTTACATCTAAAGATAATCTCAACTTTACTATTTCCTCTATGTTTCCTCGTCATTAACGTCCCAACTGCATGCTATAGGATACTAGAGGGAACAAGGGAAGCTTTACAGGCAAAACCAAACCTCTGCTCTCGTCTGTAAACGACACACACAGACATACAATCTTCAAAATGGATTCGAGGCAGGACCCTTCGCGCCGAAGATAGCGTTCCAAACAACAACGCCACGGAGTTCTGTTTAACCCAGATTTTCCTCAGCTAATACAGTAGCATTACTAACAGAATGTGTGCTCTCAGTACGGGTCCCAGGGGTTGGCGGCAAGAAGGGGGGAAGCGATTTTATTGTCCTTTGCCTCTCGCTAGCCTGAGAGCCCATGCATAGAGACGCAAGAGTGCACACCACCCTCCTCCCACAACCTGCTCCAACCCTTAACCTTCATCGCCCCGTCGTCACGACCGTCATTTGAATACACTTGGCATTTGCGAGGGGGCAGATGCTCGCAAGGGCAGCAGGGAGAAAAAAAACTCCAAAGGGGGAGGTCTGAATGTCAAAACGTAACAAAATGTCAACCGGAAAGCAAGAGGGGTCTGGGGAAGGAGAGAGTGGCAGGTCTGAAATTTATCGGAAATGTTTAGAAGTAACGAACGAATTACAATAAATCTTCATTGTGGTATGCCGCAATAGGAACACAAATGATAATAATTCTGGCCACATTTATATTTCACAATTAACTCTTAGTTTATTTTAATATAAAAAACGATATACAGTGAATCAAAATAATATTAGGACAGTAAATACTAGTTCATATTTATACTTTAATCTGTAGCTATTTTGTACATAGAACAAGAATTACCTGCTCTAGGTGTTTATTAGTAAATAATGTTACCATAAATAAAGCCATAACCTGTTAATGTAGTAAACTACGCATATTAAGTAAATAATATTGATAGCCTACACATTTTTTACGTGAAATAAATATTGGGACAGATGTCATACACAAAAAAAAATATTGGGACAGTAAGTATTACTTACATTGTTTGGTTTACATAGTCTTAACAGAAATATTATATTTGAATAATATTGTTACAGTCAATAGTGCCAAACAATAATATATCATAAACAAACAGCATATTCAAAATAAACTTGCAAATAATCAAATAATTAACAAACTAAAATATGTTTTGTCGAACAAGTATTGGGACAAGTAGTAGTGAATAATGAAAACATTTTATTTCTTATCACGAAGTTAATCTTAATATTTAGCTGGGTGTCCTTAACGCATTATGAACTCACTAAGGCGATTAGGCATACGGTGAACCAATTGTCTCCCATATTACATAAGTACTTATTTCCCGGCACTTCTATGGAGATGCTTCCTCACACGGTCCACATATATTGTTTTGTTCATGTTCTCTTCACCAAAAACTACCTCTCCTGCACCAGTGGCCACCATGCACCCCCAGACCATGATACTTCCGCCACCGTGTGTGACTGCAGCTAGGAGATTGTTTGCTTCCATTTCTGTATTTGGTTTGCGCCAAACCATTGTCCTCCCATCTGAACCAAAGATGTCCCATGTGCTCTCATAAGCAAATATTACGTTCTGCCACCACTCTTCATTTTTACAAATAAATTATTTTCCGAACCTAATTCTCTTACTCCTATTTCTTTCTTTGAAAAATGACTTTCTTCGGGGCACCCGACCATTAAATCCTGCCATTTTGATAACATTTCTTATTGCCTGAGGATTTACCTTCTTTCCTGTACTTTCGTACACCTAGGCACATAATTTCGGAGCACTTAACTTGGGATTCTTCTTCACACTCCTGGCAATCGGTGTCTCTTCTCAAGCTTTAAATGCTCTTGGACGGCCCGATTGCGGAATTAAATCAATTCGGTCCTCATCTCTGTATCTCTTAATTATATTTCTCACTGCACTTTTCTTTATTTTAAATTTTTCAGCTATTTATCTGCAGCTTTCACCTTTCACTTGATTGAAGATAACAAGTTGCCTTTGCTCGAACGAAGTACTCTTACCTCTTCGCCCTATTTGGCTCTTGTTACGATGAAGGCAATACTGCTGAATTACAGCATGCACTGCCCTATGGTACGCGGTTGAAGTTGTATCGAAGAGAGATATATAACCAACCACTGTCCCGGTATTTTTTAGACGTGCAATTGTGTAGGCTTTCAATATTGTTTACTTAATAGGCGTATTTTACTACGTTAGCATATTATGGCTGTATTTATGGTAACAGTCAATTCTAATAAACACCTAAAACAATTTATTCTAGTTTTATGTAAGAAATAACTACATATATAAGTGTAAATATGAACTAGTATTTACTGCCCCAATATTATTTGTATTCACTATAAGCTACTACGAATACCAATCACATATTGTGGAACAAATGTTAATTTACAGAATAACAAGTGGAGTCACAGTAAACGTTGGTATTATACTGTATAGCAACATAAAAAAATGCACTCAACGCAGCAACCTCCCCACGGAACTCGAGCTTAGAATTTCTTCCGTCATGCGGTAAGTGCGAGTGAAATTGTTTTACTGATTTGTACGAAATAATATTTCGTAAATAAAACTCGCCCTCGTGTTAATTAGATGTTGAGGTAAATTCAGACATGTAGCAATTTAAAACCAGTATAAAGGGATTTTGCTGACTGCCAACCTTGACAGGGTTTTTTGTAAGTTTGTTCCAGTGTTTCGAAAAAAAAATAGGACAATTTCCCCAGAAACCAGAGCAAGAGAAACGGGTGGCAAAATGGGTTAATAGGGTAATGAATGGGGATAAGGAGTGGTAGGAGTAAAACGGAGGCAGGGGGTTATATAAAATAAATTTTAACAAGATTTTAGTTACAAAAGTTTTTGACAATAAAAAAATTAACCAATAATACGATGTAGGGTAAGTAATAAAAAATTGGTAAAGTTTTTATTTTTAATTTATGTAATAATTTTTGAAAACTTTCAAAGTCTTTAAAAATTAGAAACTGTTAAGTAGTGTAATTAATTTCTGAACTTTTTTCTAACTATAGCAAAACACAGTGGTTTGCTTTCGCAGTATATTTTAATTGTATAATAGATGATAAATGGAGAAAAAAGAATATATAACCTATTTGAAGGGGAAAGTGGGGGGGGGGGAAGTTTTTGCTTCACAGCAGCTTAAACAATTTTTTTTTGTAAAATTCACAGGAAATTTTTTTAAAATATTTTTTCCCCCCATTTGAGTTAAAAATTTAGAAAATTAACAATTTCCTGCAAAAATCTTTAATTTTTAAAACGGTGCCTTTTAAAATGATATTCTCAGAGGAGGGAATGAGAAACAGACATCTCGTAGTGGTGCACTTCAACGATTTATAACAAGGCCAGAATATATGGAGAATAAAAAGGAAGGGAAAATTAGAAATGTGTGGCTACTCCTTTTCCTGCTTATAGAGATTTTCCCTTTGGTTATTAAACTTTGGTGGTCAAAAGCGTTAGAAGCCATGTACGCTTATTAGTTTTAAAATGGTGATCGCAAAAATATTGCAAAAATATATTAATTATTTGATTAACGACGAAATGTTGCATGGGACCGATTATGATTCACGCATGACTGTAATACCCAATAAATACTACAATCAGTGGCGTGTGGTGAACTGTTGCAAGGTAAGCTGGCGTTATCTCTGTGCTGTATCCTGTTGCTTGCTAGTTAACACTTCCACTTATCTCGACAGCTGACGCCACAGGCCACGTGTAATGGGTCCCTTGCTGCTCGCTTGTTAGTGGTCGGAATGCATTCAGTTTCCCTAGGCTGCACGGTGGTTACTGGTTCCTGCTGCGTGCACCGAGAATGTACAGAAGTGAACAAGCACCAGCTTACCTTGCAACAGTTCACCACACGCCAATGACTACAAAACAGATCGTTTAGATTTCTGCGTAATTTTCCTTACCGTGGCACATTCCAAAAATTAACAGCTAGTGAACGAGGGACGCGATTCCACAGAACCAACATTCTGGTATCACGAAGTTTGTGGCACTGTAACCTGTCCTCGAGTTAATACACTGGTTCAACACCTGCCCCATGCCACAAGCAACGGTATCGAACGCATGTCTTTCTGAGAATCCTGTCGCCAGCTGTCGCCACACTTCCACTGCAGTTGCGAAACAGACGACGTTGAAAGGCGACATGGTATTTCCCAAGGAAAAAACAGTGAATTCAATTGACGAATACAGGCAGTTACCAGTAATGTGGGGTGTTCAGCATCCAGAATGCAAGAGTAGCAGAGCAAAATTCGACGCAATTAAAAAAATTCGCTGTTAAGTTTAACTGTAAATTAAAACAAATAAAAAAAGTGAAGAATTTGCATATTGGGTCTATGCGTGAATACAAAAAGCTTACACCAGAAATGTCCGGCTCATCGCCGAGTAAGATAGCGAAATGGTTCGCCTCCCCTGCCAGTAATCAGTTTCAGGGACAATATACAAATGCAAGAAACAAAAAAAGCGATCAACAGGAACATTACAAAGACAGAGGAAGAGTATTAAATAAAAGAGAGCAAAGGAGAGCACATATTGTAGTACAGTACAAAACGGAATGAGTGTACACTTTATGGCGAGCATGTCGTAAATGAAATTAGGAAGCTTTCGCAGATGGCACCGAGAGTTACAAAATACTTCATCAATAAAATGTTATTTGAGACAGGCATGGGAAAAAAGACGAAGTAAATAAGTAAGCCAATGCAGCTTTCTATACACTACCCTTACACTCAGAATATTAGCTACAAATGTATCTCCACTAATAATTTGCCTAATCATTGTCAAATGAGAACTCCTTCCATATCAAACCTCGGACAGAACTACCAGCCATGGAACTTACGGTGATTTGGAACAACTCTCGGCCTCGACGTCTACCATTAAATAAAAGTAATAAATCATGTACCAGTCAACACCACTGCAATACAACACAATAGGAAAAACCTGAACATCGAATAACTTCGCCCGCAGGGGCGTGGGCGGGGAAGGTGGGGAGTCATCTTGGATTTTCCATTTTTTTTTCAATAAAAAACACTTAAAATCGCGAAAAATTTTCCTCAAAATTTTCCTTGGGACCAGCAACATTTCCCGCAAAAAATTTGTTTTGCACAATACGGCTGGTACTTGCGCAATCTAGCGGAATCCGGCGGAAATTGTGCAAAACTCAGCCAGATTGTGCAACCATTTTCAAGCATCTCACGCTCTGTCATTCCATGCCAGCACCATCCATCTTCTCTGAAGAATGACCTATACCGAGTACGTATACGCTAAGGACAACTATAATAACTACACACCTATATAGGCTAATTGTAAATAAACTAATCGCACTTATACTAATCGTGCACATGTCAATCACCTCGCCATCTTGGATTCCCGACACAAAACTACCATTCGTGCCAGCTAAAGTGTAGCATAAAGGTGGTAGGACTAAGGATGCATTAAAGCCTTTTATAAACATAGTTGGACACCATTTCCGAACTGTTTAAGATACAGCCACCAAATTCATAACATCACCCCCAACGACGAACATGGCCGCAGACCAAGTATACCTTAAGCCCTCGTATAAGCATTGTTGGCCACCATTTCCGAACTGTTTAAGATACAAGCACCAAATTCATATCATAGGCATCACTTATGACGACGGCAAGGGCTGCAGTTTCAAGTACACCTTAAGTCCTCGTATAATCATAGTTGGCCAACATTTCCCATCCATCGAAGCTATAGCCCACAAATTCATATCATAGACATCGCCTACGATGACGCACAAGGTAGTTGGGCAAGTATACTTTAAGCCCTTTTATAAGGATAGTTTCTCACCATTTCCCATCCACCAAAGCTATAGTCAAATTCATAACACAGGCATCGCCTCCGACGAGTAGCACAGCAAGGTCAATTACACCTTACCCTATCTTACAAGAATAATTTACCGACATTTCGCATTCGCCGAAGCTACAGTCACCATATTAATATCACAGACATCGCTCCCGACATCGAACTGGTGCCAGGGTCAATAAACTCTCTTATAAGCATAGTTGGCTGACATTTCTCATCCGCTGAAGCTATAGTCACCAAATTCATACCATAAGCAACACTCCCAACACAGAACAGGGTGGCAAGGTCAATTATGTATTAATCCCACTTATAAACATTGATGCCTGGCATTTCCTATTCGCGAAAGCTACGACCATCAAATTAATATCACAGGTATCATTTCTGGCTGCAATAAATGATATAAGGACAATTTGGCCTTAAATCCTGTTATAAGCATAGTAGGACATCATTTCTGAACCATTTCAGTTCGACTAACATGTAACAGTCAGCCATACATATAAAGAAAATTGAGTTGCAAGCATGTCGTAGTAGTTAGTAGTATACTGGTGCATGTAGGAGTGTAGGGTCTGAAATAGCACACATTCATGCTAGACCGCACGCACTATTCTATCGCCCACAACTACCACTACCATAGTCTGCTACCACAGGTGTTATATACATAAATAAATGTTAACGTGGGTAATTTGGAATGTGGGTAATTTGGAACAACAAACCATACACGAACAAGTTGAGGTATACACAATTGCGATGCGAGCAAGATTTATGTAGTCGTGGGAGGTTACAGTATAATTAATTCATATACATAAACACTATCAACCTGACACGAGGGTCAGCGGCCCGAGGCCTCGTTAGCATGGGTAATCCTTAACAACCAGCCATACACTGGAAAAAAATTAAGGTGTATATAACAGCCTCACAGCAATGTGTAGGTAGTCGCAGGTTACATTAAAACATGCACGAGTTAATACAAATAAACACCATCGGTTTAACACAAGGGTCGGGGAGAATCGCATGTAAAAGACATGAAACCACCATTTACATGAAAAATCAGTCACATAACAAATAATAAAGGACCAACATATACACAAGTGCGCTGCAAGCACGATGTATCGAAGCATTACTACGATAATCTACCCGTCGGTTCTGCAGACAGTAATAGTGATATCATCGTTATCAATTCACCAAGAAATTAAGCAAAAAGCTGGAATGCTCGACGACATGAAAAGAGCATACGTTCACAAAGGACCAAACTTAAAATAATTCTACAATGTGTGTCACGTGCGGTACACTATCTACTTGCGGTGATAATTTGAGGATACATTACACGACTTGTAAACGTCACGTTCCTTTGCCTGCCACTAAACGACATAAATTAAAACCATTGGTCATGCAAGAGACGACACTGCTATGCACTGATGAACCGATACAAAATATAAATGTAAAGGAAAATAGTTATAAACACTTACCATTCGTTGCATACTGCCCGAGCCTCGAGAGCTCTACGTTATATTAGGCGAAAAATTTTCCATTGCGAAATGCGGGAGCGATAAGAACAACACCGATTCGTACAGAGATAAAAAAAATTGTTATAAGGACTTACCAACCATCGCAATCGCGTATTACACAAGGGTCGGGTGCTGTACGCTGCATTAGACGATGCAAGACAAGACCAGGTAGCCCTGGTTAGAACAACAGAATAGCAAACGATTCCCTTACAAACCGATTGAAACGAAACCATCAAATTAAGAGTACAGCCAACACTCAAAACACTATCAGCGGAACTCGTCCTACCCGTCCGATGTTGTGCGATCAACTGACATATTGAGAATCTGTAAGGCAACCCAGGTGGTAGGGTGGCAGCATGGGCACCATGCAGGTATCCACAAGGCGAAGGAATGGCACATAACACTATCCGAGAGAGACGCGTCAGGCTCCAGGGTGGCAGACCAGCCGAGTGACACATGCACTATCCTTTACGAGAGTAATTCAGTAATACAGTACAAGGTAACAATTTGTTTCATTTTAAACATTATAAACATGTACTTATTTGAATACATACCATTTATAGTGCTAGAACTGTAAGCACATTATGAAAAGAATTACCCATGAATAGCTCACCGCAAATTTATATTAATATAGAATTAAGATTAAATGTACGAACTTTGTAATGTCGAGTAAGGAGATATCGCAACACAAATACATTTCAACTAAATATATACTCTGCTTTTAGAAGTCACAAAACATAAACAGAAGAGGTTTAACATAACTGGAAAAACTGGTGTAGCTAGTTCATACACAGAAGATCTAGAGACCGCCAACCCCAGGGACTCGTACTGAGAGCACACATTCTTAGCAGAATAAAATCTGGGTTAAACAGAACACCGGAAACTGAAAGGTACTGGCGTCTATGGAATTGTGGATAGAATTAAAAATTCTCACCACCATGTTATGTGTTGGTCATCTTGACCTTGACCTTGATCACAGTGAACTTAAATCTTTAACCCAAAGATTCTCAAAAATCCTAAAAAAAATTATCAAATATTTATAAAGAGTTTACTTAAAAATGTATTTTAAAAATTATAAAATTAAAATTTTAAATGTTAGGGCTAAGAGGGGACGAGGGACTGGAACCGACTAGTCACCATGTTGGGATGTCACCCAAACGCCATGTTGAACCCAGGTGACCTTGACTTTGACTCATAACCTTGACCCTATAACTGTGATATTGTATGACCTTGAAAACAAAACTCGAGAAAAAATGGTAAAAATTATATTAATTCATAAAAGTCAAAGAGCATATTGCATTACTGACTACTACCATCATCTTGGATACAAGTAACTTTGTCCTTTGACATTGACACTGGTGACCTTAAACCCAAAAATTCTTAAAATGTCCCAAAATTTTTTTAAGAATTTATAGAAAACAATAAAAATATTATTAGAAATTATTATTTTTTTATTATTTTAAAAACTTACATCTTCGGAGGTCCCCTACAGCACCGTGTCAAGCAGACGACTGATTCCTCTCCAATCAATCACATTGTATTAACATTTACCTCTCCTACCCATTCACCTTTTCTCATTCTGTCGAATGCACTCCACCAGCCATATTGGATTTTTCGTTTGTCATTTGTTTACATTTTAAACACCTAGGTGGAACTGATGACTCTGATCAACATGTTAGGTCTGCATGACCTTCACCTTGACCTCACATCTGCGATCTTGACCTCATATCTACGATCTTGACATCATATCTACGATCTTGACCTCGTACCCATGATCTTGGATAACCTTATACCCAAAAAGAAATACTAAAAAATTTATAAAACCCAAAAAATTCCAAAATTAATATTTAAAAATTATATAAAGACTTGTTTTTTATCAATATTTCCACCAATATCTCAATATTTCCATCAATCAGCACCGCAATCAGCAATCCACACCAATCCAAACAACAACCCGCACCAATCCGCACATAAATCCACACCAGTCGACACCAATCCACACATATACAAACACCAATCCACACCACTCCATACCAATCCACACCAATTCTTAGCAATCTGCACCACAATCCACTCCGCAATCCTACGTAATCCATGCCAATGCTTCGATCAATCCCAATTCACAGCAATACATGCCAATCCTTCGATCAATCCAAATTCTTCGATAAACAATGTATACATAAATATGGGAATATAAAATTATTTTTAATGTATATATTTAAATATACATATGCCTGCAAGTATATTTAAATAACATATTGTTATGCAAGTATCTGCGTGTTTTTACTGGGGCGAACGAGTATGTGGGTTTTCCGAAAGTGCTCCCATATTTTTTTACACATAAATATTAAGGTGAAAGGCCTTTTGTGGGCACAAGCTAGACTCTTTGCTGTAAAAAGAACTGCATTATTAAAAAATAGCATTTGATGTTCTGACACCGTGAAATGAACATCGATTTAGAAGCTCTCTCTCGTCATACCACCAAGAATTGCAAAAACGAAGGCCTGCCTTTGACCTCAACGATCATAGAGTCGCGACCTGCATCATCTCTAACTGGTTGTCTAGTGCCGATTCGACAGATGATTATGACGAGACAGTTAATTAAAGACGGAATGAGTGCAGTAGAGTCGTTTTGTGTGGAATGTACACTAGTAAGACTTTTGTGTGAAGTCGACGAACTTCAATATAAACGGTCGTCGATTCTAAATACTAATCATCATATAAATCCTGCTATAAAAGCAAGCAAATTTAATATAGAATAAAAAACAGAAGGTGGAGATGATCATGAAGAGAGCATTGATGAAAATGGACATGAAGACAGTGATAGAACTGAAGACGATGATTACGATTTTCTCGATACACTGACACACCCCTCCAACACATTTGCTGCTACAAGCAAAATGAAAAAGGCAGAAAACGCAAAGAATACTGGTGACCTATTTCCAGAAGACCCGAATGAACTTGTTGATACTGATATTTGATTTACCTTCAAAAACGTGTGTATTTCTAGCGCATTTTTGAGATACCTTCAATCATTAGTAAACTGAAGGAACAGGGATATATTGCATGATGTAAATGAGCTGCTTTCTTCTGAAATTGTAATTACAAAACGGAAAGATCTACATATCGAATCATAATAAAGACTTTAGTATAAAATGTATTGATAGATGACTGCATACAAAACATTAATTCTGTCGACATTTACAAATTTGGGGACAGTTGGCAAACGAATGTAATTTATATACATATGCGTCAAGGACAACACCAAAAGATTGATCGAAGAATTGGGATTTATTCAAGGATTGTGATTGATCCAAGAATTAGGATTGATCCAAGGATTGGGATTGATCAAAAGATTGGCATGGTTGCTTTGGATTGTGGAGCAGATTGCTAAGGATTGGTGTGGATTGGTGTGTGGATTGGTGTGGATTGGTGTGAAGATTGGTGTGGATTGGTGTGTGGACTGATGTGGATTGCTGATTGCGGTGTTGATTGCAATGCTGATTTTGGTGCTGATTTCTGTGCTGACTGATGGAGAGACAACGAAATTGATCGAAGGATTTATAAAAAAAAACAAGTCTTTCATTAATTTGTAATTATTTTTTTGGAATTTGTTTGGATTTTATACATTTTTAGAACTTCTTTTTGGGTGCAAGGTTATACAAGGTCATGGTCACGAGGTCAAAGTCGCAAATGTGAGGTCAAGGTGAAGGTCATCCAGATCTAACATGTTGGTCGAAGTCATCTGTCCCACCTAGGTGTTTAAAATGTAAACAAATGACAAACGAAAAAACCGATATGGCGGGTGGAGTGCATTCAAGAGAATGAGCAAAGGAGAATGGGCAGGGGAGGGAAATGTTAATACAATGCGATTGATTGGAGGGAGTCTGTCGTCTGCTGGACATGGTGATGTAGAGAACCTCCGAAGATGTAAGTTTTTAAAAATAATTAAAAATAATAACTTATAATAATATTTTTATTAATGTTTTATAAATTTTTAGGTAATTTTCTGGACATTTTAAGAATTTTTGGGTTCAAGGTTAAAGGTAATCGTGGTCAATTTTAAAGGTCAAGGTCACCTGGATCCAAGATGGTAGTAGTCAGTATTGTAATATTCTCGCTGACATTTATGAATTTATTCAATTTTTACCATTTTTCTCGAGTTTCTGTTTTCAATGTCCTGCAAGGTCATGGGCCAAGGTCACCTGGGTACAACATGATGGTTACATGACGTCATAACATGGTGGCTGGTCGGTTACAGTCCCTCGTTCCCTCTAGGCCCAAACATTTAAAACTTGAATTTTATAATTTAGGAAAAACATTTTTTTTTAACAATTTCTATAAATATTTGGAAATTTTTGGATTTTTGGAGATTTTTTTGGGTTCAAGGTCAAAGGTCGCTGGGGTTAAGGTCAAGGTCACTGACATCCAACATGGCGGTTAAAATTACTGACAGAACCAGGATGACTGACGGTCGGCTCCGGCTCTGATCCCGGATTCCGTGTATCGATTTGGCATATCCTATGCACGTAATACCAATATGGCAACCACTGTTCTGCCCTCGAGAAGCGAGCCTCCCAAATCGTCCCGATGGATCGGAAAACGCCTTTCTGCGGCTAGTTTTTGCAACTGGGGGGATGGGTGATTTAAGGGAAAAAACGGAAATTTTAATGAAGAAAGAGAAATTTTGAAAGGAAAATGTCCGCCAGGGGACAGGAATTACAGAGCATAAACAGCTCCGACGCTCTGGTCCCCCGTACACTTGGCCTAAAACATACCAAATCATTCTACTTACATTAATCTTGCTTGTAGCGCAATTGTGTGTACCTTAAGATTTTCGTGTATGGTTGATTGCTGCATGTTACCCGTGCTAACGTTTATTTATTTTTTTAACACCTGCGGTAGCATACTACGATGATGGTGGGTGATTAACGAGTGCGGGCGCATCGGCGTGTGTGCTATTTCAGACCCTACAATCCTAAACGCACCAGTAACTACTAACTACTACGACATGCTTGCAACGCAATTGTATCATTTGGGAGATGGGAGAGGGAATTCCGAAGCCTCGTCCTTCATCCTCTGACTACTTGAAGTCTCTTGATGTGTGTAGTGAAAAGAATACTAAGCTCTTGTTGCGCTTTCATACATAGCCTCTCTTGTGGGTTCCTGAGTACGGAACTCGAGTCTGATATTCAGAGTGGTTAAAAAATTAAGCGGTTTCACAAAAGTGAGACATCATGTGCTACGAAATTCCTGTATTCGCACAGAATGTACAAAAATGCTGATCTATCAAACCACGACGTTCGAGGAATTAAACTTCTTTTGAATGCATATTAAACAATCGCAATTTCTTAAAGATTATGGTATTTGGTTACTGGCATGCCATGCCTTTTGTTATGTTTACAGATACTACAGAAAATGTGTTTACGGAAACGCTGTCATGAAAAGTTATTAGAAAAAAGATGTAAAAGTGACCCTTCAAACAGATGGACTAGACATGCAATGCTTGGTTGAAATCAATGAATCCTTTCTAAAAAAATGTTATGGAAAGAGCAAACAAAATAGCCTATGACCGATGGTAAGCGGTGATATACATTCACGCAGTCTCTCACGTACATGAAGTCAGGCACAAGGGAATAACAGATCACTAAGAGAATTTTTATCACCCTACAAGTAAACGATGAAACAAAGGTAATAAGAAACAACCACACAATTAAATTTAAAGCTTTGAGAGCTTATCTTGTTTAAGCACGAGATGCTTGTACGGCATGGGCAAGTTTTGACCTCCGAAGCGCCGTCATTCTCACGACATTGCCAGAACTCAAACCACGACAGGGCCAACTGCTAATTAACTACATGCAAACACGTACGCCAAGCCTCTGGATTTATATTCATTTTCTGCGCACGGAAAATTCTGACAACATGAAAGTTCTCCACGCCTGGGAAGAAGTTGGTACACTTCCACAACTTTCTCTAAAAGTTCCCAACTGCGAAGGTCGTTTAAATATCAAAAAGGTTCCGTGCTGAATTGTATTCAAGGAAACTAACTCGAACGCACGCATTAGTATATACTCCAATATAATTTTCTAAAGTTATTATCACTAGAAAGTTCAATTTCGTTTTTAATGCATACGTATGATTACAGCATATGCAAGCAAGCAAAGTGTTGTCATGACCTAAAGAATAATTGCTCCCACCACCTTTGTATTGCTTTCTATAAAAAAGTAATATTAATGTGTTATTTAAAATATACGTATTTTTATTTCTTAGTGAACTGTGCATTCTTTATTTTAAAAATAATATATTTCGATAGACTAATTAGGCCTACTCTTTCTTGGACACTAATAACTTCAAGAAACTTTAGTAAAGTACACAAAAGCTTACAGAGTAGAGTTTGTATATCAAGATCAGTGAAAGTTATTTGAATAATACAGTACATAAGCGAGACGCAAGTATTTAATAAAGAAATTTTACCCAAGTTTAAATTTCTCGTAATGTATTGCTAAATGCTGAACTTAATCTTTTAAAAATATTTTATACAACATAATTTTAAAAACTGTTAAGCCAAAGGTTTTAGGTCCGATTCCTGGCCGAGTTCAGTTTCCTTCACGATTAGGAAATTCCCTTTCCTGCAGGACGACTCTGTATCTCGTTAATTAATTTTTGCCAATCGTCGCATACTGCAAGCGGGACATTTCCTGTCAGTATATTGAGTTAACGAATCGTGCGATTTTCTACAATTTCTTTAACGAAAAATGTCGGTAACTATTCTAAACAGTTCATCAAGAAAGTATCAGTGAGTACCAAACTCCTTTCATTTGCCACGAAAGCACGCACTTTCCCTTTAAATTTTCAAACGAATACAGCTTTGTAAAGAATGTCACTGAAAATGTATTATCAAAACTTATTATCATTACGTCTATCCACATACGTTTAACTTCTATGTTTTTTTATTTTAACAAAAGTTAATATTGCAATGAATGCATTTCTTTATGTAAAGTTAATTAAATGAATTACGACAAGACGGTAACAAACACCAGTGAGAGATATTTAACGCTTCAAAATTCCAAATTTGAATAACCAATGTTTCACACTTATCATAAACGAGTTTCTTTATGTTGCTTAAATACATAATTTCATTTTAAAAAAACTACATTATTTCCCTTAAATCAAATGTAACGTCAGTGACTGAAACACGGAAAGAATACATATAACGTCAATATTATTCGTTTATGAAGTAATGAAATTTATCAAAGTCATTCAGGGATGTGTGTATGTATGTGTGTGTATATATAAACACATTTTAATCGAGATTGTTGTAACATTGTGTGTTGTGATTGTATTTAAAGCGACGCATACAATAACTTTCTTCTGGCATAAATGTATTATTTCATTGTAGCACAGTAAGAATAGGATTCAAAACGTTTACAAAAAGTTGAAGCACAAAGCGATATAAGAACAAGCAAACATTTTTTTTTTCCTGAAAAAAAAAAAAAAAAACCTTTGATGCCGACTTTTACGGGAAACATTTTACGCACAAACTGCCACGGGGCAGATGACGTGGCTGCTCATACACTTTCGTGACATCACCTTCTTTTCCTTTCTTTTTGCATGGAAATTTCAAAACTCCTAACTTTTCTTTGCAACGGATAGCGTACACAAGCCTAATAGTAAACCTCTATTTAAATCGCTTACTTTAAGCGTCACTTTTGTTGCTGACTAAATTAATTACGTAAGTTCTGCAGGATTAAGATGGTACTGTTTTTCTTTTCCGATTCACGGTATTATTATGTAATAAAAATATCGGTTCGTAGTTCCACACACAAGTGACGCCTACAGAGTCACGTTTCAATCATATGCAATCGTTACAATTGGTAAAATTAATTTCTGCACCATACTTACAAACTAATTGTTAGTAAGCCACATATAAACAAGTGACGTTTAAAAAAAAACATTACTGAAACCTTTAGAGCAGAAACTTAAACTAAATAACTATTCATATATTTTACATTTGCGTCTTAGAATATTGGCTTATAGACGTTTCTCAAGGTAGAACCTTCATACAGTAAAGTAACTTCTTGACGTCGAGACTCTCCAAAATTCGATACTTAATATTCATAATTCTTGACTTTATGCTACAAAACATTAAAATAATTTACACAAGCAGTGCAAAGTACGCGATTTCGTATTTTTAATTTTATGTGAACATTATGTTTTAAGTACAGATTACTGTTATATGATCAAAATTCAATAAATAAGGGTAAATGACTATTTGTTTGTTCACATGCGTGGTGTTTGCATGCTATGTGTGGGCTTGAATAAGATTTTGTGACATAAAGGTTTGTCACAGCGCAGAAAACATTAAGACCTTAAACCATTTTTCTGTAAATTGTTTTGTCTTCAAAATATGCGAAAATAAAAATAAAAGGTTTTCACCACAGGGTTAATTCAGACCACTCGAAACTATGCCTAACAAGTGTAAAATTATATATTTACAAACACACACACGCATATATATATATATATATACACACACACACACACACACACACACACACATACCTTTCACTTGAAATGAATGGACTATCATTGGGAAGTAATAATTTCACTTCAGGACAGAACTAATCACAGAAATAATTTTCTGACCTAATGGAAGTTGCTTGTTTACTATTAAGGTGTGAATCGAATCCAAACGAGGATTGTAATTTCTAAAGAACAATTATTAAAATCACTGCCTTTTCTCATTCATTCCAACTTTACCTCTGATTTGCGTATAACTTTGTAGATATACGTACGATTCATACAGAAACACGATGATTGTTAATCCACGCTATCAAACCAAAAAATTTCGTTTGTAATATTGAACATTCAGTAACACACGCGTAATAACGAAGTGCATAATAGATTATTTGGTAAAAGGTCGACTATACATCCTCTGAATTCTGTTATCAACACCCTACCGACTGAATTCGTCACAAAGTTAACACTGAATTCGTCACAAAGTTAACGAGCTCCAGAATCCTGTTCCTCATACTGCATTAGGTGTTACCCTTTCACCTTCGAACTGCAGAAAACAACGGTGAGCAACGGTAGAAACACGCCGCAGATATGACCCCGTGAACTTGACTAGGGTAAATATCGCGTTGACTTCACTGAGAATATCACAACTGAATACGACATAAAAAATCAAGGTTTCGTATTTTGATTTTGAATTATAAGAAATTTTAAAACCGCCTATTATCCACACTATTTTTAGTTAGCTTTCCTGGAGAATCACGTACAAATAAAATCATATTAATGTTCTAAAAGAAAGTCATTCCAAATATCGTCATAACAAAAGAGTTTTAACTGACTTGAATAACACTGGTATCTTGTACCGTTTTGCAGCCATCCTCTGTTGTTATTATTACCCCCATGCATTCGGCTTCGAGTTCGGAACTTCCTAGTGTCAACGACATTAAAACAACAATAATGACTTCCGAGATGGAAAGAGACGGAGAGAAGCTGGAACGGGAGGCCAATTTTGGCGAAGGGGAGAGGAAGACAACAGGAACGTTCAATGGAGAATGATATCGGCCCCACGACGGGGACCCAACAACTGCAATTTTATTTAAAGCAGTGAGAAGCAGCACACGAAAGTCAGAATTTTTATCGCAGGTTGTATGGACCAAATATATGTTCCGTCGGAATATATATATAATTTTTTTAATAAAAACACCAACAAACTCCGGCAGGTTATTCTTTTCAAAAAAATTGGACAAAAATACATGCACAATTTAATAATTAAAGGAGTTAATCCTCCCACAAAAATCATATTTTAAAATGCTTTTCGTTTAAAGTATCAGAAGCTACATGCTATTAAATAACAAATCGGCGAATGGTGTTTTGTGAAACACAGATCTTACACCTCTGAAAACGCGGTTGATTATACGCCGCCCTTCGTGGTAAAAATTGGGGTTGGCATCTTAATTTTGGATGAACCTTTGTAACCCATAGACGTACAAGATTTTTAAGGACATCTTATGAATCAGCACGTCTAAATTAACAAAAATAGGTCGTCTTGTCGGAACACACTCAGGAAAAACGTTTTCGGTAAATCCATGCGTAACTCTCAAAACAAGGGGGTCGAGAGATTTGGGCGGTTATTAACAACGACGTCTTGAGAGAACTCTCATAACAGTATGTGTGTTTCCTGACAGGTAGGCAACGCACACTTCTTAGAAGGTATTTACGTTAGGATTTTGTGGGGCGGACAACTCTTACAGTGGACACACATTTTCGTATTATGTTTTCGTAGGTAATAACCTGCCGGAGTTTGTCGGTGTTGTTCACAATCACCCAGTGTGTGTGCGTGTGTGTATATAACACGTATGTATGTCATAGCACTACCGCGACACTACGCCTGAATCGGCTGTTTCAATTGCTGAAATGCTTCACACAGAATGCTCTGATAATGAATTACTGTTTACTGGCAAAGCTGAAGAAATTTCTGAGAATAAGTCCTATTTCAGTTCAGGTTTAACAATTTACGCACAAATTTCATGCCATAACTTTTGCTTCAGGGTAGTCAATGACAATTTGTCATTCTCCATATCTTGTTAGATATTTTTTCGTATAATTTTACTGTGAGTTATTTGGTGATCGTAAAATGGTGAAAATCATACTGATATTCTAAATTTTAATATTTATGGTAGATGTGACATAACTATAGGGGGAAGTCCCGTAACGCCGGACGACACCTAGTATCGGACACTCGTACTATCTCGGCAAGTCGCAACGCGTTCGTTTCAAAAACATGAGAAAGGGGCGCGGGGGAGCGCAGCGATACACGGTCATGGGAAGCAGTTTGCCAGTGACGCGCGAGGTCAAGGTGGGAGCGGTCAATTGCTGCTTTTGGCGGGAATACACTGCGTTACGTAAGATCGAAGTGAGTGTTACTGCTATGTTTTGGTGTTTAAATGTTTATGGTAAATATTATTACACGTAGTGTTCCATAAATATTCGAAGTTTGTAAAAGATTTTGTTGATTTCCAAACAAGTTTTGGTAAAAACACGTAATTTTGGGGTTTCTTTGCCCCCTGGTACCGGACACAAAGTCGTCCCTTAACGCCGGACAGTAAACAAGTTGTTTTTTCTCGCAATTATATATATAATAATAATAATAATAATAATAATTGTTGTATGTTGTTTTAGAGGATAGAAGAATGGAGAGAAATCGAAATGGAAGAGACGAAAAAGAAAGGAAAATGGAACCTAACAAAGTTTACAAACTGCGATAGACAAGGTTTTATCCAAATAAATTAGTTTGAGAGAAGCTTCGTTGCGCTAAAACGTTCCAAAACGCACACTACATGATAAATCATCGTTATTGAACCGTGGACAAGAAGTAACGTTGCAACCAAAGATCGGTAGATTCACTAACACCTTCTCACCCGAGTACGAAGAAGTTTTAGTGGAACACGTAAAAGATTTGTCCAATAGATGTCTGCTGCTGATGAGAAAGGAGTTTCTGAAGTTAGCTTTTGACTTGGCTGGAGCTTTGAAGATTCCTCATCGATTTAATAAAGAGAAAGGTGCTGCTGGTAAGCATTTTTACTACGATTTCATGCAGAGACATCCTGACATATCGCGGAGAGCACCATCAATCAACAGTCCCAAGCCATCGACTAGCTTTGATCCAGATGTTGTCCAGATTGTCCATAGTTTGTCGCCATTGCCAGATGCTGCCAAAAAAAACAATTAGTTGCTCGGAGGAAAAAATGTGAAAAAAGTGAAATTCTAACTTCATCACCATATAAAATTGCTGTTGAAGAAAAAGATAATGAAAAGAACGTTAAGGACAAAAGGAAAGGAATGGGAAATTTTAGAACAGCTCTACAAGAGAAGAGGAAACAAACCAAAGGTTTAAAGACAAAAGGAAAAAGTGGAGATAAAGCAAAGAACAAGGAACCGTTAATTCAAATATCTGACATAGGAACTACTTGCGTAATGTGCTTAGAGGACCTCGAAGATGTCCGGCGCTGGGGGCTCTAAGTTAAGTCCGTCCGGTACTAGGTGCCACTTGCAGTGATTGCAACTTATTTTACCAAAGTTTGATTTAAGTTTTTAAGTTTGTTTATACAGAAGTTGCATTTTTGTTAATTTATTTTGATTTTATACTTTGCTGACGTAGTAAATTCATAAATAAAGGTAATTTCTCGAAGCAGGTTTTTTTTTCTTGTCTGAAAACCTTAGGCGTCCGCCAATATGAGACTTCCCACTACAAGTGCTTTAATATATGTTACGTCTTGTGTGTAGGGTAGGACAAGTAGTTAACTATCCGAATTTTCCGCTAAAAACCTACATCAGGAAGAAATAACAGAAACTAACATGAAGGGTTGAAGCTAACCTCAACTATTAAATACACTTAAACCGGTATAATTTGCCATTTAAAGCCGTGAAATTCAATTACTGAAATCGTCATCAGAGTTTCAGAGATTTCACTGGATGGTCCGCAGTCTGATTTCATCGACTTGTAACATTATTTCCTGTTCCACCTTCAGACTGCAGATAGGAATAATAATTAAACAGGTAGGACAGGCAAACGATATCCGTTTAATTTATAATGCCACCGAGAATTTACACAGAAATAATTCGAAACCTACAAGCTGAGCACCTTAATGAACAATAATAATACCTACGAACTAAACACCATTACAAAAATCGAGTTCGAATACTCGGATAAGAGCAAAACGTACCTGTTAAATTCGATTGACCTCGTGTAACTTTTAAACAATGTCCTCTGCCCCTTCTAAAAGTGGCACGCTTCTTGTGCATTGCTATGCACTTAAAAATAGTTCCTCTGCTCGCTCTCTGGAGTTGAAAGAGCTCGATAAACTAGGATAGGCGAATGTCATCACCAAAATATTTAACGACACGTCTGGCTTGGTTACGATAGTACGTTGGTAGTAAGTTGACCACACTTTTATTGTCGTTGCCCAGACTGTCCACCTACAATCAACGTCATTAATTATAAGTGGGTTTTTTTTAACTCATTTTTTTTAAGTTAACGGGTCAACTGTAGCTACTCGTCGAAGCTAGCTACAATTTTAGTACATTTACGAGCAACTTAGATCTGTGTATCGTGCAGAACGCGCATGTTTGCAGACACACAAAACACGCGCTAGTCAATCAATATTATCTTAGATTTATTCAAGTCATATATTCAAAAAACTTCAACACATCATCATGGGTTAAATTTGTTTTTAGATTACATTTTAGCAACTGCATAACTAAACGTTTCACATAAATTTTATATTTAAGGTTTGATACACATTCCCATAGCGTATAGGCATTTTGTAGTTTAACGCACATTTTTAAATTTAATATGAAACTCGAGAACTTAGAATTGAGTGAAAATAGTCACGCATACCTAAATCGTTAAAAAAAAAAAAAAAAAAAATTGAAACAATACAATACTAAAAAAAAAACAAGCAAAATTTCAAAACTGCGCAGAACGCTCGAAGGATGGTTATCTACTGCACCTCAATTCCGATTAAAATGTAGGTTTACAAAATACAACTAGATGAGACAGAAATAAAGTTATTTCCGGAAGTTGACGTGCTCGTCGGGAAAGCTGTTCTCCTTAAGATCATTAACTTTGTAAATTTTCTGCGGCATTTCCACTTTAAATATGTCACCAAGACTTGTATAAAAACGGTAAAGTAAACCAACCCTTTAACGATAACATTTGGGTCCGAAAACAGATGGGGAAAAATCGAAGTTAAAATTTAAACAAATGGAGGGACAAAGTAACTAGATTTCGTGGTAATATACGAAAGGAACTCTCTTTCATCCCCCTTCACCTATTACCTTCTCTCAATATACTTATTTAATGTTGTCTCTTCGCTGCTTTTTGCAACACATCGCACAGCAATGCAATACGGGCCAAAAATTGTTTTAATATTTTTTAAACGTCTTAGTGCATCCCCGTGTGGCGTAAAAGCCGAACTGGTGATGGTTTGCACTTAACATCTACTGGCCTTTCTGTGAATCAACATACGGCATAAATCAAAAAACCAACCCAAACCCTTTAAAATTCGAAACTACATTGTGACTGAGTCTAGTACCGTCAGCGATCCGGCTCCACGTCATAGGTCAACGAGATACCCGCAATCAAAAGACGCTTATACGTAACAATCGTCGGTACGAACTGCAGCCGAGTGTCGCATCAGTATGACTGCTGTACACTAAGGTTCTCACGCAGCGATGACTGCGTAGGAATTCCAATATCTGAACCGATGTAATTCTCTCCTCGTCGGGATTTCAAGTGTCAGAAGTGCGAGTCTGAGATTCATAGCTTCAACACCCGCCACCATGCGGTCTGTCATGACCACTGAACCCGTAGCATCAGTCTCATCAGTGTGAGAGCTGCAGTGTGATGTTTTCACGCAACGGTCCCACATCATGTTCTACAACGGAATACAACCACACCAAATCATGTACGCCGCCGCGCACAAAGTTTCCCGAATCTATCGGTAAAGATCACACCGTAATCAACTCGCAATGGCCAAGTTACCCGGTACTTTCAATGGTCTAACGTGGCAGATCTGTCGAAGGCAAACATTCCGAACACGTCGATACGCGGTATGCCGAGTTAGAGAACGGGTCTTATTTCGTTACAGTAGCGTTCCAAATGCGATTGAACAAAAAATACTGTTCGAAGAACAACTCAAGTGTGTAGATTACATTGACACGCAATCCCTGAAATTTAAAGGAAAAGTTGAAGCCAACACAGATTAAATGGGAAAACTTGGAACTGATTGTCGCAGCTGCAAAAATAAGAGAAAATGCGTATTATTATATTTAGAAACTTTTGAAACTTCAGCGGTTCCAGGCCCAGCTAACGATCCATGGACAGGCTTACAAAGTTCATATAGCCTATGCACAAAATGTATAAAGTATTTAAAGCAAAATCTTAACTCGTTTTACAACGGTGCGTTGACATGCCCAAAAAGTAATGGACACGGTTTTTTTTAATTGTTGCATGCGTTAAAAATTATTCTCAATATGTAATTTAACTTTTTGTAATAAAAAATGGGTGGTTTTTATTAATAGTTTTTAAATTATTTAATCACATGAATGTAATTTTTTGGGTATTTAAAATTTTTTTTTAATGAGTTAGTCATTGAAGTTAGCTGACCAGACACGGCCAATAAGGAGTGCGCACCAGTGTTTACGCTTACATTTATATCACTCAGCGATTTAGATTTATTTTCCTTCAGACATTCACTAAGGACACAAGTAAGAACCTTAATCTGTTTACGTATTTGTATTATTAAACGGAAAATATAACACCAAAGAAATGCATGTATGCACAATAGCGAAAATTCAACTGGAATACACGACAGCTGTCAGCTAAGTAGAGAATTGACATTATTCAGGCCGGTATAGGCTGTTCACGGTAAAGTAAGCACTTTTCAGGCTCTTGTTACTTTTTTCCAGCCAATTTTTATCCTTCCATCACTTTCTAAAATACATATTACCATGTAAATAATAAACACAGTGTATACACATTGGAGAGCCAAAAAACCTGGTATAGGCGTGCGTATGCAAATAACAGAGGTATGGAACCAATCAGAGTAACGCGATGCGGTCGGCAGCGCCTATATAAGACAACAAGCATCTGGCAAAGTTGCTAGGTCGGTTACTGCTGCTACAATGGCAAGTTATCAAGATTTAAGTGAGTTTTAACGTGGTGTTATAGTCGGCGCACGAGAGATGGGATATAGCATCTCCGAGGTAGCGATAACATTTGGATTTTCACGTACGACCATTTCACGAGTATACCGTGGATAACGGGAATCCAGTAAAACACCAAATCTTCGACATCGCTGAGGCCGGAAAAAGATCGTGAACGAACGGGACAAACGATGACTAATGAGAATCATTAAAGGTGACAGACGTGCAACCCTTTCTCAAATTGGCACAGATTTCAATGTTGGGGCATCAACAAGTGCCAGCGTGCGAACTATTCAACGGACCATTATCGATATGGGCTTTCGTAGCTGAAGGCCCACTCGTGTACCGGTATTGACTACACGACACAAAGCTTTACGCCTCGCCTGGGCCCGCCATTGGACTGTTGATAACTGGAAACACGTTGCCTGGTCTGACGAGTCTCGTTTCCAATTGTATCGGGTGGATGGATGTGTACGGGTATGGAGATATTCTCATGAATCCATGGACCCTACATGTCAACAGAGGACTGTTCAAGCTGGTGGAGGCTCTGTCATGGTATGGGGCGTGTGCAGTTGGCGTGAAATGGGACCCCTGATACCTCTAGATACGACTCTTGACAGGTGACAGATACATAAGCATCCTGTCCGATCACCTGCACCCATTCATGTCCATTGTGCATTCTGACGGGCGTGGACAATTCCAACAGGACAATGCGACATCCCACACATCGAGAGTTGACACCGAGGGGCTCCAGGAACATTCTTCTGAATTTAGATACTTCCATTGGCCACCTAAATCACCAGACATGAACATTATTGAGCATATCTGGGATGCCGCCTCGAACTCCTAAGGCTTTGTGGACTGCCCTGCAGGATTCATGGTGTGAATTGCCCCCTTCATACCTTCACACATTAGTCGAGTCCATGCCACGTCGTCTTGCGGCACTTCTGCGTGCTCGCGGCGGACCTACACGATATTAGGCAGGTGTACCAGTTTTTTTCTCTTGAGTGTATTTAACCGAACTTGAAAATTAACGTCTAAGACTACAATAAAATATATTTATTGACTATTATTCAAAACGAGAGGGCTTCAAAAAGTGGTCACTTTACCGTGAGTAGCCTATAGCTGCCAAACAGGTATGACAGAGCTTTAACAACTGGCCACGGCTGTTTCTTGCCTCCTGTGTGAAATGCTTATGCGCTAGGACAAGAAAAAAAAATACTTAAAATAATACGCCAAACAGTAAATTGTAAAAGGAAGAAGTATTTTCTTGCGTGTGTATAAAAAAAGGAGTTTAAAGTTCGGGATTTATGCCGTAGGGTTATGCATAGAAAGGCGAAAAATGACGAAACCTGATACAGCGAACACGAACCACTAGGGTTACCAACTCAGAGCTCATAAATTAGGTCGTGCCTAGGGTTGCACTGACTGTATAAAGTTTCTTACTCTCTTTCACACTCTCTTCCTCTCTCACATTCCCGCTCCACTCCCCACTAATTTNCACACACGTACTTACACACCTCTGTAATAACTGAAGCGTCGTAAATTTTCAGTCCATCTTCAGATAAGACTAACCTATGACATCACAAGCTGATGGAAAAAAACATCAGATTATACATTTTGCGTGATTATTTACAATAAATACCATTAATTCAATACACGATTGACATGGAGGACAAAACATCTGAAATATGAAATGCGAGGAATTAATTACCCGGAAAAAATCTGCGTTCAAAGAAACCCCGATTACAGAATAACTCGATGCGTATTACAGCCAAAAATGGCTGTGTATTTAAAAAAATTATCTCCATAACTTATCACTTTAAAAAAATTTTCAGTTGAATTATAAAATAATACATTTTGAGAACATTTTATCGTAGTTTATTTTAATTTTAGAAAATCCAACTGCTGATATTCATAATTAACACGGTTTTCTTTTTCTTTTTAATAAATAAGAGACAAAGTGTGCATTCGGGAAACTGAATAGGGATTCATATTGCTTTCAAGTTATTATACTTTTCAGAAAATCTAACATTTAAACATGCATGTACCTTTTTCGTAAATGTTACGGAGGACGATTAGTAAGCTTTTCGTCACAACATAGCAATGCAGATTTTGTAGGCGTAGGGCTACTAAGGTTTTGTTGCACCACTGCAGTCGCCCACACAAAATAATTAATTCGTCCTTGACGTTACACCTTTTAAAGTAATAAAGATAAAGTAACAACGCTATAAAAATTAAAGCAAATTTTGGAAGCCATTATTTATAATCTGCAGTACCAAAATTTTTACACACATTAAAAATATATCTCAAGTCTCTAATCAATCAGTATTTTAGATTTCTCCGATTAACTGTAAAATCAACCACTAGGGCGCAGATACTTTTAACCAGAGGCATGAATGAAATAGGAACTGTTCGAGAACCAAAAACAGTTGATAATGTGATACGGATATTTCTTTCCCACAAAGTGCTTTCAAAACATGTGATGGATGATCATTTAATGAACTATTGACGCTTTTTTGGCGGCCTGTTCCAGGCATAATATTTCAACACAAACAAAATTTATTTTCAGCTATGCCATCGCAATTTGAAAACGAAACATCAGAGTGATGCGAATAACACAAAATTTCTTAAAGTCACTCATTTATTTTAAAAATTTCCTGTTTCTTGAAAAACCATACACTACAAACGATATAATTTTTAACCATAACATATTATCAAATTAAAACCTTAAGTGGGGCCAGATTTGCGATTGCAAAGTTAAAATACATGCAAATTTTAAAATCAGTGATTATATCACAAATGATAATGAAATAAAACAAGATTAAAAATTGTAAGACATGGACATTTGCGTAAAACGCACTAGCCCACAGAGAAGCGATGATATACCGATGATGTCGGTTTCGCCTTTTTGAAAGATAGCCGAAATGGGACTTAGTTTCTTAGCCGCGACTTGGGCTGTAGAGACGTCACATTTTAATTATCTTTATTATCTATGTTTATCCTACAAGATTTAGTAGTTATTTAGATGCGACGCATTGTTAAATAAGGTGATTTGCTACAGATAGTGCTGCAGTGATATTGCGCAAATTTGGAGCATGTAACAAATAAATTCAACGAAGTAAAAATTTATCGCAATTCTTCTGTAATTGTTGGATGAAGTTTAAGTAATTTAAAAATGCACGGTTTGCCATATTCACCTGGTAATACTATCAGCACACGGTTGAAACTACTAGAACTGCAGCCTTTCACATATACATATTTTACTTTCATTTTAAGATTCCCGTTTTACGAAATAGCTTTATTTTTCTCATTAAAAATAAAACTGGGCACGAATAATAACATATTCGCATTCGCGTCGCCATTAAATTTGCACCATTAAATTTGTATTAGACACCGCACCGATGACTCAAACTTAATGCGACGGGTGAGTCTTACTACACGAGGGTTCATCGCGAACATGTGCCTCTCCAGGTGTGGTACGACGCAGTCATTCCGACTTCTTTAAAGCCAAGGTAGTTAGAAGAAAGTCGGTCGTATTTTACAACCTGGAATAATCAACACGCCTCCTCTTTATTTGAGTGTCGGGAATGTGAAAACGCTGCCAAACATCTACAGGTCGTCTGAGAACCTATTTAGGGGACCCGCCTACCCAGAGATATTTTCCGCATCCGAGGCCGAGATGCGTGGGTTACAAGGGCATCATGTGCGTCATCGCCACAAACCGCAAGACTTTGAACTGGGGAGCAGCGTTCGCGTCATGCTGCGTGTACCTGTGTGACTACACGGCGGCGACCCTATGATTTATTGGTGGAAACCCTGTGGCAAGGTTCGGTGAAGGGCCCTTCAGTATTTTTGTATGTATCTGGCACATATATTTCGAGATACAGCGCTTTGAAAAAGCCTGTTTTAGATATGTCTGAGTGCTGTGAAATTGTGTTTGTAATGTGCGTCCTGTTGAATGCTTTCAAGACGTCACGTCTTGAAGGCATTCAACAGGCCTCGTCTGAAGTTGTGTTACTTTCGTAAATCAGCACATTGAACTCATGTTTAATAGTTTCCTAGAAAAACGCGTATTACAAACAGTCCGCAACGCAATTCAAGCGCCAGGCAAGCGGGCCTCTTAAGGAGGGAGGTTGAACACCAAAAAATTCATTATTTTATAATTGTGTCAAACATTTTTTAACTTGTAAGCATTGTAAGAGATGTAATTCTTCTAGAGAGAAAAAAAAAAAAGAAAAACAATTTTACACTTTATTTTTTTTAAATAATTTGATGTCAAATCAAAAATGTTCTGTTTTGCTACAGCCATAATAACCAATACTAAGTTGTTCAAATGAAAAAAAAATTACAAAATAAACTATTGCCGTGGGTTATCGCGTGACACATGTTGTCAATAAATAACAAAACATATATATGAAAAAATGTTAAATACAAATTTTTTTTTGTATATTTTTAACTTTTTTTTTTAATGCATGAACTGTTAGTAGGTGATTACATACCTGTCAATCAGTAAGCCACGACATTAGTTTATTTTGTAATTTTTTTCACTTGTACAACTTAGTTAGTATTCGTTATTATGGCTGCAGGAAAATGTTATCACATACAATGCATACAAGTTGAACAATGTTTGGTACAATTATAAAATAATTTATTTTTTGGTATCCAACACTCTCAAGACGTAACCGTTCACACGAGCAGCAGTTATTGAGCTCGTAGTTTGAATGTGAACCGGAGATCCTCTTCGACAGGCGAGACAGCAATTCGCAGTCCCAAGTCGAGGCGGATCTGATAGCAATGGAGCGTGTCTGAGCAGGAAGTCAACGAACTGTGTGAAGTCTCGCGGTGACAAAGCAGCCGACAGTGGGAGTCTGCTTGAGGTGCGAACAGGTGATCACGGGAGACTTCTATCAACCCGAGAGACTGAGAAGGCGGCTGGAGTCCAGTGATAGAGCCGAGAATAATTCAACAGACTATTTTCTTGTACCGACGAGACTGAATAAACTGCCGTAATGCGTTAAGGGATACTTTTTTTTTTATTGCGTCCAAATGAAAACCTCCAACAAAATAACAATGAGGGTTAAGATTACGTCTTGTAACAGTGCATTAGTTTCGGATTTAATTCGTTACAATTACTGCGATACAAATTTGCACAAGAAGGAAATGTTGGATGCAAACAAAATTTTAATAGAGTAATGGCACAGAAAAAAAATGTGATCACAATATAATTGCATCAGGACAGAATTCTGCCCGCCTGCAGCAGAGAAGAAGGGAACTTTTTAGAGTTCCGCCAGACCACCTCGTGCCTGAATACATGTGTTGATACGATACTATTGAGCATGGAATCAAACATACGCCGTATTTCATCCTGCGGCACATTTGTCTACAGTTACAATTTATATGCCAAATCACCAACAGACATATGGAGGAAGCTGGCACCCCATCTAATCCCACAAATGTTCGATTTGCGACAAACCAGGCGACTGGGCAGGCCATAGGAGTGTTGAAAAATGATGAATCATTACTGGGAAACCAGAATTGCGTGCGGGAAAGCAGGCAAGCGTTATCTTCCTGTAAAATGTATACTCGGCATAGTCAGTAAAAGCAGCACAATGGGTCGCAGGATGTTTCTAAAGTAGTCAAGTAATCAAATCAACCACGTATCACTCCCGCGTTTCAAATAAACAATCTACATAGTTGTTGAAGAGCCACGTGTTGTACTACAATAGTTCGAAAGATGCACATCACATTTTAAAACCTACCTTGTATCAATATTATCTTGTGTTTTCAAATTAATGAAAAAAATTATTTTGCTACATGCGAAACATTTAAATACTTTAAATTATGGCATGCTAGAAAGTTGTCAACAAATATTTTCTACGTATTAGCTGAAGCATGAACAAACATAATCGTCCATACGGTTATGATGTCAAGTTATTTCTTTCTTATTTCGGATTCAATCATGACATTAGAGTTTTATAACAATAGTGTTACGTCTTGCTGCCTTGCATCACTTCACTAGCGCCGTCCGGCTCTAGCATGCGAAGGAGTGTGTCAAGGGCGTCCTGCTACCCCAAGGAGTGCACGGCGATTTACAAAAGCGAGCCACCACGTGAGCCGCGAAAAGCCTATCGGGACTCGTACGCTCCCGTCCTTGGGCGGATTGAATTCCTGAGGTTAGCATTGCAAGAACGTTCTGGTCAACGCTCCTGCCTCTCTCAGCGAGACTCGGGGTGCGGGGAACCTCCTAGATCGGACCAGCGAAACTACTTAAGACGCGAAGGAACTCTGAGCCGACAGATTTAGAGTTTGGCGGATTGTGCGACCTTAAGCGCCATTTGTACGAAGACAGCAAAGCAGCGAACCAGCAAAGCGACGAGTGGCGGCGAGAGTGACCAGCGAGAGTGAAGTCTGCGGACTGCGAGCATCGGTACAGTGGAGAGTGAGACTGGCAGGCGGGACTATTGAACTGGATGCGTGAGTGACAGACGTTTGGAATGCTGGCAATATACAAATTTAATATTTAAAAATAATGAGTGTGAATTAAATGATTCTGACCAATATAGACAGTATTAAGCACTGTAATTAAAATTGAGATAGACGTTACATATTGTGCTTACTGAGAATAATATTAGTAATAATGGAGAAAACGTAGTTTAATGTTTTAAATAATAGCTGTGTGAATAAATAAAAAATTTAATTTAGTTATTTTATTTTTATTAAGACATCCATTCCTTGCGAACTCTGATACGCCCCTAGCTTCTTGTTTCTACAGCAACAACTTTGCATAGTCATTCAGAGTTATTATTAGAATATTCTACTTATTTATATTTATATGTATATAATTTCAAGCTCCAACAACTGTACGAAAAATACCCTTTTTTTTACTCCATGAATTCGGTAAGGAAACGTGAACTTAAATCCAAATTATTCTTGTTTATAATTCGTAATATTAAATAAATCCACTTTATAAACTGAGTATATTATAAGAGGATGAGTGAAATTAAAATCCTAAACATATTTGTCATGCAATTTGTTGAGCACAGAAGTTTTAGAATTAAATTGCGTTAACACGCAGATTTCCCTCTGTGCAAGATAAACGCTCCGTTGGTTATACAGAGCATGGATACCTCGATAAAAAAAATTATTTTCTCATCGTAATTAGTTACTTATGCACTGCCAGCTTTACTTCTTATAATTTGAAACATGCATAACCATTCGACACTTTCATTCTGTGATGAATTTTGATAGGTTTACTTCCTTTGATGCTTAATAAAAAAATAAAAAAAATAAAAAAAACCAACTCTCTTCCCATGTATGGTGCATGTTGATACTGCAGCTACCATTTTAACACTGCTGCGTCCTCATGTAGCGTGCCATTGCAGAGTCGTTCTGCTACCTGTCGGTTGTGTGTTATACTGTGCCCCTTTCTCGTACCATCTTACAGAATATTTAAAGTGTGTTTCGATTATTGTCATATTTTTACAGTTTTCATTTGTCTTAACCTCGTAAAAGTGTAAACCCCACATACCGTACATTGCTGTTATGCGAAACCTTGGTGAGCATCCTTCATGTTTTTCTCTAAGTAAAAGCTGCTGCTGACATGTCATCTCACAGCTGCAAGCGACCCAACAACTGTCCAGAAGCTAAGAGTGATTACTCAGTACCCGGCACGCACATTTGAAATTACATCAGGTACCTATTGGATGCAAAGCAAGCGAAATAATTTTTCGAACACGGATAACTCTGGCAGTTGCACAAAAGTAAGTACACCGAAGAGCCAAAAAAAAACTGGTACAACTGCCTAATATCGTGTAGGGCCCCCACGAGCACGCAGGAGTGCCTCAAGACGACGTGGGATGGCCTCGACCAATGTCTGAAGGTATGCAGGAGGCATTTCACACCATGAATCCTGCAGGGCAGTCCACAAAGCCATAGGAGTGCGAGGCGGTGGAGATCTCTTCTGAACAGCACGTTGCAAGGCATCCCAGATATGCTCAATAATGTTCATGTCTGGTGATTTAGGTGGCCAATGGAAGTATCTAAATTCAGAAGAATGTTCCTGGAGCCACTCGGTAGCAACTCTTGACGTGTGGGGTGTCGCATTGTCCTGCTGGAATTGTCCACGTCCGTTGGAATGCACAATGGACATGAATGGGTGCAGGTGATCGGACAGGATGATTACATATCTACCACCTGTCAGAGCCGTATCTAGACGTATCAGGGGTCCCATTTAACGCCAACTACACACGCCCCATACCATGATAGAGCCTCCACCAGCTTGAACAGTCCCCTGTTGACATGTAGGGTCCATGGATTCATGAGGATGTCTCCATACCCGTACACGTCCATCCTCCCGATACAATTGGAAACGAGACTCGTTAGACCAGGCAACGTGTTTCCAGTCATCAATAGTCCAATGGCGGTTTTGGCGGGCCCAGGCGAGGCGTAAAGCTTTGTGTCGTGCAGTCAACAACGGTACACGAGTGGGCCTTCAGCTCCGAAAGCCCATATCAATGATGATCCGTGGAATAGTTCGCACGCTGGCACTTGTTGATGCCCCAACATTGAAATCTGTGCCAATTTGAGAAAGGGTTGCACGTCTGTCACGTTTAATGATTCTCGTCAGTCGTCGTTTATCCCGTTCGTTCACGATCTTTTTCCAGCCGCAGCAATCTCGAAGATTTGATGTTTTTTTTTTCTGGATTCCCGATATTTACGGTATACTCGTGAAATGGTCGTACGCGAAAATCCAAATGTTATTGCTACCTCGGAGATGCTATGTCCCATCTCTCGTGCGCCGACTATAACACCACGTTCAAACTCACTTAAATCTTGATAACCTGCCATTATAGGAGCAGTAACCGACCTAGCAACTTTGCCAGACGCTCGTTGTCTTATATAGGCGCTGCCGACCGCATCGCGTTACTCTGATTGGTTCCATACCTCTGTTATTTGCATACGCACGCCTATACCAGTTTTTTTTACTCNATACGCACGCCTATACCAGTTTTTTTGGTTCTCCAGTGTATAACGTGACTGACTGGTACGCTGTTTTTTACTAGCACTATTGTCGACAGTAATTACGTCACCACACTGTAAAATAGAAAGAGTTGAAACTGCTCAAAATCAGTGAATTTGACTGCAGATCTGTTGATTGAAACTGTTCCACTTGAATCAGTAAAATTCTACTGATCATTTTAGTTGCTGGTATTCACTGATTAAACAGTAATTTCTACTGATTCCTAGTAAATTGCACTGGCCTGACAGTAAAACCTCAGCGCATTTCATTTATTCGCCAGTATTGATAACAACTCATTAACTGAAAATTCAGTAAAATAATTCTACTGATTGAAATCACTGATCCAGATTTAGAGTGCAGAAACCAACAATGGTAGCACAGAGAAAATCACAATCGAAAAAAAAAAAATCAACCGAGAAGCATTTAAAATTTGCTTTATAAAATAGCATGAATGATGATTTACGAGCGGTGGTGGTTAGCTTTTCGAATATTTCCAAACAGCTCACTTGTCTAGATTCGCTTCGAACAAACTCAACCGAAGAGCCAGTTTCGTCAGCACTTTGTACTTGTTTTCCCCGGGATCAATTCACTAAGCAAACATGTGATGAGGTTTAGTGTTAGCAGTTTTCGTTACATAACAATGAAAATAAACATACAAAAAAATCCCTTGCTGCGAGTATGGCACAGTCGGGCACTGTCCTGGGACTCGGTGTGATGTGTGACGAAGAAATATTAGGTCGAATTTCATAAACGTACTGACATAAATGTACGGGTACCTTCGATATTTACTTAAACCGAGAATTTATTTTGTAGGAAGATATCGGCATGTGTTTCATAACAGCAGGAACGTCGAAAATCAAGATAAAGTTAAATTTTTGCGTAGAAAATTAATTATGTAACGTCGCTAATGCGAGTATTTTCCTAAAGCTGCTATAAATAGACAAAATACATTTAGTTAAAAAATTCACAGCGTTTAGTTCCATTCAATAGACACGCATAAAAAAATAATGAAAACAAAACGAGACCGATGTCCCAAAGGGTTAGTATGCAGCGCGTATTAAAATTTCAAGCACAATTGTTTTGATAGTCATAAATTTCCTAGAGCGTAAAAGAAAAGGAAAAGGGTTAAATGAAAAAGTTACGACTGCTTAACACCAAGTGAAGAAACTCACTTCAACCGACATAAATGACCGGCCTTTTCCCACAGAATGTACAAAGTAAAGGGAGCGAAGCTGTTTAAGGTAAAGCCAGCTAAATTAACGCTTGGAAAAAAAATGCCATAAACTGCATTGTATGCTGTTGTACACATCGGCAAGCAGGTTCCCGGTTAATTTCACAGTGAATACCGAGTTTTTAGTGTGTATTGCGAGTGCGATGACAAATCAAGTTGTGTACGGATTGGCATATTAACAACACATTTATGTTACTTGCAGTTTCACGTATTTACTTGAATGTCCCACGAATGGAGTCATTAGGCTCATGGCAATGTACAGTTTGCATATGGCGGAAGGATAAAAAATGAGGAGAAAAGTAGATGAATACTTCTCAATTAACAGCGAACAGCTTATACGTGTATTGCCCGAGTTTTTTAAGCTGTTTTCCTGGCCCGGCACACGATATATTCAATTTATGGTTTCTTCCAACTTTTCAGAAGCCTTGCTAGAGTTATACTTTCAGACTATTCCTCCGCCTCATGCAAACAACGCTTAAGTAAGTCTAGAAAATTACACCAAAGGGACAACGCACCGCATTTTTGCGCACTCAGTTTAACAATAATTATCATGAGAATTATTTCTTACTTTTGTGACACCTCTTGCTGAAAACTTCTCAAGCCAAAAGGATCGATAGGCCGTGATTTCGCAGTCCTTACATATACTGAGTGTCGATATCAAGCCAGTTTTTACCCTTTTTCTCCACGCGAGGTTCCTGTTCTCGCTAAACTGGCCTTAGGACACCTGCGTTATCATTTGACAGATGTACCGCCCCAATCAATATCCCCGCCTGGCAGAGTCCTTGGATCGGATCACGTGGAGGTATATGCAATCCTAGTACACACCACGATACCACAAGGACGAAGGACAGCATCGAGTACCCTTGAGCGCTTGTTACCAGAAAAACGGTGAAGAGGGGCATGAGAGGTCCAAGACCACGCGCTCCGCTCAACCAAGTAAGTAAAGAACACACATACACACAAACACACATATTTTCTGTCTGTTTTTATTCATTTGAAATATAAATGAAAGATTATAATCTATACATAAATAGTTAGTAAAAATTTGCCACTGGCACGGGCATGAAAGCTGGTTTCGACCTTGAACTTGCAGCCTCAAGAAAGCAATCCGGCATGTTACTTTCTGTATCACAAACGCAAGCACTTCGCACGTATGCAATACAGCACACTGCATAATATTTCAACCCAAAAATACTCGTACAGGGAACTCTAAAACTGCACAGATTCCGCACATGCACAGTATATATCCGTAAATTAAAAAATCCAGGTTCAGGGATGTGTTGTAAATGAACCGGACCATGCAGCAACGGTCTCAGTCATAACTTTGTTCTGAGATAATCAATAAAAAATGTGACTTTAATTATAATAGCTTTCCAGGAAAATGTGGATATAGTAACATTTTTAATTGTTTAAAGCAATGTTATAGCGCACCAGAGAACATACTGTTGCAAATTCTTAATTTGAAAATTTGACTGAGAATCTTCGATCATATTGTGAGATTTTGTCAACACGACATGAATTTAGTATTGTGAACAGTGATTTAACGGACTTTACAATAACGTATTGCGAACTGATACAATACAATATTAAATACAGAAATAATAAAACATGTACGACATAGTATTTTCTTGTTATAGGCACAGTTCGTGACTAATGAGAACGCCCCTAGCAGGAATTTATTTCGCTCGACAGCACCAAGCTTTGAATACGGAACCGATGTTTGCACATGATATCACATACTTCTGGCTAAGAGTTAGCAACTGCACACCGCCCTAGGTTTTCCTGAAATTGGCCTGTCCCGACACAGCCCCACATTTCCCACATCTAGGATTGCTCCCATCAGACATACACTATATCCCAAGGCACACAATAAAATGCTAACAAAACGAAAAAATTATTATTATTCATATTGGTTAAACAAGCAAATATAATTAAATAACAGTGCAGATGTGTTGTCTGGTACAATGCTTTGAAAGAATTATTTCTTTTTGCTGTTAATTATTCCAATTCCTCTCTACCGGGGTAATGCTGAATGGTAGGCCACTGAATAATCTTTGATAAGATGTCTGGTACTCACTAGCAATGTATGGTATGAGTTTACTAATGTGCATTATCATATATCGTTTTACTTACAGTTCGACTGAGGGATAAGCCAATACTTTTGTAAAGTTAGCGTATTTTCACGTCCTGGGTGTGAAAGCTTAAAGGTATGGTATAGCGTCCAACGACCACACTTTGACCTGCTAAAGACCATGACAAATGTAAAAATTAATTTATACCAAACTAAACCTTCTGAGTTCTCGGAACATTCCTTTTTGATTATTCTTCTGAAATGCACGTCTGCTTATAATGTTTTGGTTACCAGTTCTTAAAATCGGACACGTCACCGCCTTTAACATCTTTGGCGTTAAACTAATGGAAGTAAATGTAAGTAATTTATATTATAAATTATTTTGTGCAAGCATTAATTAAAATTGATGTTCTTTATGCTTATCTTTAAGTTAGAATCTCTGTCACAAGATAAGTATCAATCGCAGGATGTGGTCCTGTTCATTTCAATTATATTAATTTATTTTTCGTGTTCCTTATTGATTTTTGTGTCCCCCAAGGACCTCGATTAGTGTATTAGATACTACATTTATTAGAGTATTAGATACATTTATTAGAAAAGAATAAGGCATAGCAGGAAAATGGTTATTACTATGTAATCAAGAAACTGTGGAGCTGTATATATTTCTATCATTTTCTAAGTGCCAGGTCTGCCACGCAGAATTTTGACCAAACAACTGGAATTATTTAATAATACGTATAGCTACTGCAGAGTTATAAATTCAAAGAACACAATACAACATTTTCAGAACTACCTTTTTGTTACTGCTCTTAAAATATATTCAGTGGATACCAGGATTGTACAGCAGCCTGGAAGCTAAGTTCCTGTCACACAAAAATTGTTCTCGATTTTCTTCTGCCAACCTATTTATATCCTACGTTATGAAATAGATATACTTAATCTTAGATGATTTCCAGTGACTTTCTACTAATTCAAAGAGTCAAAATTATTATTTTTCCTCGGAAAATAGGTTTTGGTATATTTAATCAGTATAATATTTTAACAGCAATTGATCACACAACACAAATTTTCAAATGTTTTATATTGCGTTTTGTTCATATAATTTGCTTATTCGGCTTCAACATTATGTCAGAGTGATGAATACCAAAATAATTTAAAGTGACTATAAAAAATTCAGATAAAAGGATTGAATTTACAACCACAAACGTTTGAAACAGTCGCTCAGACACAAAACATGTGAATACTTGCTGTATAGCTTGAAATGTGGCTATTAAGAAATAAGATTGCTATACATTTAAATGTATCATGAAACGTAGCTTACCGTTTACCACTATAATGGGAAAAAAATTATCACCTCCGATCGAAAAGAATTATTACTAATAATTTAATCAAAAATATCAACTACCTTCCAAACATATTTAATGGTGTAAAATGATGTATTTTATAATATTTCGGTACAGCTCGCCCCTGTTGTAAAATCAGAGTAACCTACAGGCTTTGACTGCCAGAGACTGCAATTATCAAAACAAAATATTGTATAAATTTGCTGTGAAGTGAAAGACTAGATTGGATTACAGAAAAAAAGTATAATGGACAAATGTGATGTAGGTTTTAGTTTACGCTACTGCACACAACATGCCAATGTTTGAATAGCACAAGACACAAACGAGGATATTTAGAGAAGCTCAATAAACAGCACATATCTGAGCGAATTGTCATGAATGGAGCATTACAATGATGATGAATTATTACCACCATGTACAAATAAAAGGAGTCATCATAAAATACATAAAGTATTTTATAATAATAGTATCATCGACAATTTTTAATACCCTATGTGTTATTTGCAAAAAGGAAGTGGGAAGAAAAACACCATATATATATATATGTGTGTGTGTGTGTGTATGTATGTATGTATGTATGTATGTATGTATATATATATATCTCTCTCTGAGCCAGCGGACCAAAGAACCGTTTCGGGCAGTGATGCGTCTGCAAGGCCGAACAGTCGCAATTCAGCAATCCGACAAGGAACCCCGCTATCTGAACGCGATATAACAACGTTGATGAAACGGGGACGAAGAAGTGTCTTCTGCTCTCTGCGAACTAGGGAGTACTAGCGCTCCTGTAGGAAATCCCTCACCACTTTCCACTATAATAATGGGCTGTAAGTTTTCCATGTTGTACCATATCCTCGTTGGTGCATCCCTACTCAGCACACTAGCTGGCGACTCGGGTGGGCGGACCCCACGTTAAAACAGCGTGCGCTCACTGCACGTCGCTGTCACCAGCGGCGAAGGCCTCGGGTTCGAGGCCCACGCCCTACGGCGCCTGCGCACCGGCGCGGCGTGTGAGTTCCCGAGCACGATACCCGCGCAGTCGACACTAACAAATGCGCACGGTGAGTTATTCTGACCCCGTCCATCACGAAACGGAGCGAAAAGTCACGCCAAACACCCAGCACCTCCAGGCTCAGGAGAAGATAAACGCACGACTGTTGTTTAGGTGTTTACTGGTATGTGTGCTTGGGATCCTTCCGGGAGACGACATGTGGCTCATATTCAGGCAGTCTTCTACTGTCTCCTTATCAATAGTGGTAGTTAATAATAATAGTAAAAATGTAAGCGTAGGCCACCATTAGATATATAATTCGAAGTTCAGTAGTGCAGATAATAAACTAGCACGCCACGTGAATCTCTTTTGTAAGAGGTGTATGAGAGAGGCGTCATGCACGCGATGACAGGAGGCCGGCGGAGGGCGTACCTACCAGTAGCAGCGGCCTCATGCCCCCGGGCGTGGTCGCGAACACTCGCTACGGCACTGCCGCGAGCACGGCTGTGAGAAGTACGCCCCGGCCGCGCCGAACTACGCGCGCCCCAGCACTGGTGGGGCNCCAGGGGCCGAGGCGCGCTGGGGGCCGGGCGACGGCAGAGCAGTCTGGCGGCGGCTGGATCAACTACTACTCCCCGCCCTTCCTGAAACATCCTCAGGCATGCCGCGGGCACTCCGCGCCTCGTCCAACGTCGTTACAGACGCAGATTGAGGCCTGGAAGTCCCTCTTTAGTGGCGGGTGCGTGGGTGCGGAGAACAAGCGAAAGCAACCATACATGGAAAATCAGGTCAATTTTCTTCATAAAATAAACCACTATGATTTCTCCCAAACGGAAATCTGGGAAAACAAACTGCATATCTCCATCGATATTTATCTTTTTCTCTACCTCCTCATAGAATCATACAATAACGTCTTCGCTTCTTTATAAAATAAAATTATATTACAAATATATGATATGAGTTCGTTAGCAAGTAAAACTCGTAATCAAGTTTTGAAATGGCGGTAATTTAATTCAAAAGAAAATTTTACATCGTTAATAACTGTTGTGTTGGTGAACTAAAATATGTATTGTATTCACCCACTACAATCTTTTAATATTACTTACATACTCGCAGTATTCGAGAACATCGGGAAAATATAATTCGTCCATTTTTACCCTCCATGACAGAGAAACTGCGGTCACCGTGCGTACCGTATACGTAAGCGAAATATTTGTACGTATAGATTACTATGCCGTGAATTGTATCATGTACAACATTGGTAAATTTTAGTAAAGCGGAAATTTATTTGATGATATTCTTCAATGTTGTATTCTGCTGAATTTTTTAAATCGTCAGATCTATATAATGCAGAGGTAGTTCAACAAATCAACTCCCCCAAATTTTTTAAGAACTGCAAAACTTGGGCCATTTTTTGATAAGAGCAGAAATTTCAAACACCTGCTTTTCTAACATTGTTTGCTCTTTAGCCAAAGCTGGTGGAACATTTTCCGGAAGACTCTCGGCCGATGAAAACCACGTGACACGACACTAGAGCGACCGGATGTGTACAGCCGAGTTGGAAGGGCTTCTCTCCGTGGCGACATTAGCCATCGAACAAATTGCACTAACCCGAGGGTGTGTGTGGACCACACCACTGCGGAGCCGAACCTGTCACCTATTCAGCAACACGGATTCTGCTGATCTACAGCCAATGGAATTGAATTTCGTGTATTTTTGTCCAGTCGTTGCCGCCTAAAGATAATACCGTACAACAATAGCTCACGCCACTAGAAAATAAAATCAGTTATCAGAAACAAATGGGTAGCAAATTACCACCATCGCCAAATTTTTCTCATATCACATTGGCTTCCAAGTTACCGTGAAAGACAAAATATTCAACACGCTAGTAAGAGGATCGTCCACCTACTAAGTGAAAACAAACATAAATACTGATGATCTTCGAAGGCTGGTGAAATGCACTCTGGCTTTTAGATTCGTCGATGCTCACATTCAGGATAAAGGGGTTTCTTCTAAACTTATACACAGCGGCAGACTTACATTTTAAAAGTATAAGTATCAACGAGTATAATATCCGAGTCTTCCGACATTTAAAATAAGATCGCATTAACGCATTATTTTTCTTTTTCAGTGAATATTTTGTTTACGATACGCTAATAATACCAAGACATGGGAACCGAAATAAAGAATGATTATCGAGATCTCTGAACGCACTTCAGCTCTTAAACTGGCTTGTCAGGTTTTCCAGTTTTCGTGTTCCTTTTACAAGAAAAATGCCAAGCAGCACCGCCACGGTGCTGCTTGGCATTTTTCTTGTTAATAAATCTGTTTACTTTGAAAACGAATACGCTGCCTAGTGTGAGATTTTTAAACTACAAACACTGACGAAAGCTTTCCCGAAACATAATGCGACCAAAAAACGTTATATGAAGAAAGGGTATAGAGCGCGGAATCAGGATAGGGATGTTTCACTGTCCCCTACCAACAAGTCATAAATTCCAATCCTAACCTGGTTGCAGGGCAATGAGTGACGGTATGTTGGTCTATAGGTCGTTTTATACACAATTTTTTAAGCAATAAACAAGTTTCGTTAAGTGCTTAAGGTTTTTGTACATCGGAGACCAGGTTATTCCACCAAGAGATATTATTTACAAACGCCAGTTTTGAACAAGCTGGTATTACACGCAAGTTTAAAATGATGGATTTTAGCGTGCAGTATGATAGGTGCATTTTTTTCGTCTCACTTTGTCCTAAAAGACAGTAATATTACAATACCTAAAAAGAATGTAAAAAAAATTTCGTCGTCAATGCATGTCAGACATGCACGGGATTGATCTTGATTCTTGATGACACTGAGCAGTTTCGCGAGGACAGAATGGGTTGAGACGGCAATCTCTTGTTAACGCGTGCATCGACTCGTCTCCACCCTCCCTCGCCCGGCTATCACATTTCCTGGGAGCACCTTGCTAGTTTCTCACATTCAGGCTCGCAGTTGACCACGACGACGGCCGCGAGCTGCAAATGGGTTTTCGGTGTCCGACACTGCGTTTTTGGAAAGGAGTCGAGTTGGAGGCGGGGCAGGCTAAATAATTCGCATTGCGGGTCAGTTTGGCTGGTGAGCTGAGATTCGCTTTTACCGAGTTTTACACGCTGGAACAAATGCGGCCTGCATGCATTCGCCACTATAACGTAGTGTTAGCCGAGAGCGAGCCAGTTTTCTTTCCTCTTCAGCGCATCTGAACTGCTCCCACTCGAGTCTCAATTTGTCATAAAGCGGCCACAGGATTCCGACATAAAAAGTTTTCCTTTTTCAGAACAGTTGGCGAAGTGGTAAAACACTGGAATCCGATTTCCGATACAGACATTCTGATTTCGGTTTTCCGAAATCAGTTTCGGCCAATCACGGGATGATTCGTTAAGACAAGCCATAGTATTTCCTTGCTCGTGCCCGATTGTCCCAGTAAATGGTTTCTCTCATATGACACCGCTTTGACGAGACGTTAAGCCATACATTGTTTTAAACGCTGCTAACGGTAAAGTGAGTACTTTTGAAATAATTCTTCGAAAAAAGAATTTTCTACATTCGAAGGGGATTATATTAACTCTAACGTGTCTTGGTCTCCATAATGCACTGGCTGCAATATGCTCTAATTATTTCGCAGTTGTGAAGTCTTACCTTATATGTCTCGAAGTAGATGAAGGGTGGTGAAAGAGAGCTGTATGCGCGTGTCTTTGCTTTAATTCGTATTCTGGTATAAATCTGCATGGCGGGCTAGCATCTCGAGAATAAAGCTATGTTTTAGTTCGCGTAGTTGATAACGAGTGAATATTATTGGTAGCTGCAGGCGTCGAGGCCGCATATATACATAGACATGTTCGCGTGTCACTTTTCATTCGGCTAAAGTCACGTAGCAGTGCCGTATGACTCTGGAGGGAGAGGGTGGGGATGTTTACCGCGGATCAGATATATCTCTTAATGGAGCGAGCGCACACTAATGTATGAAAATACAGAAATTTTGTTTTCTGAAGGTAATTCTTCTTTTTGATTTTGTACTTGTGGTGGGTGTACCTTTACGCTAGTATCTGCTCACGGTATATAATTTTTTCTCCCCCAAAACTTACTATACGGGCATTATTTGTGTGTATACAAAGTTTTATGTCCGGACACTGGGAGCTAGAAATATCGATGCACCTGGAGTAACAATGTGGATATTTTTTCCCGCTGCCTAAATTTCCTAATGTACTGATTTTAAACTTGGAAGGAAATGTTTTTTAATGATGAGAGTCTATGCTGTGGTGAGGGGTAATGCATGGGATACTTCACTGTGCATATCGCATACCGTGAGGGGTAGCGAAGTTGTTTTAACTCAGTTTTTTTGATTTTTCGAGAAATGATTACTTTATAGAAAGCTGCATAACGCATCCTTACACGACTCATGATTTTTTTCCAAAATGAAATTTAAACAAATGTTTTGCTGACGGGGGCAAGCATTTGGTTTAGAGGGGACGGGGCACTCGGTGATAGATTTTTCGTTAATATTTACCGCGAAACACGCTGTTTGTATGCATCCTTCTCGTGACGTATATTTACACCATGAGATTTTACAGTGTTTTCGATATCTTGCCTTTCGATTCGAATACCTTTCTTTCGTTGAATGGGGTTAGTTTTGCAAAGCTGTGTTCTAACTATACATTGAATTTTTTTGGTGGCGTGTTTATGTGGAGAGCTAACAGCGATGTTTTGCCCCATTCGAGCTAAATATGTGCAAACATCCTTCGAATACTCGCTCTCGTTGTGGAGGCATAGGTATTTAGACTGTTGGAATGCAGTTTGGACCTCCACGAAACCTTTGTCATTAACAAAACCATACCATGCCACGATTCTTGGGCGTAATGGTGCCTAGCACGATGGTGGATACTCATCCTGAACCCTTGGTTTTGTGGGAATTACCCTCTTACGCTGCGGTGAAGGAGACTACACGACGGATTTTGGCAGGTGAAGGTCCAACAGGTACGCAGGTTTTGTCATGCTTCTGCAAGTTATCTCGCCTATTAAATGCCATGCCACAGTTTCCACACTTATATGCCAATCTATCTGCATTATTCGAACATCCACACGTTTCGTGTCTTCGGGCACATTTTGGGAATGCAAACGAAGTGTGTTACAGTAGTGACACGGGTACTGAGGTAACGTAATTGCAAATTGGATAGATGGTACATTTATAAATAAAAAAAACTAGGTTCTAGTGCCGTTTTTTATGATATTACCGATTCCTACAGACACTAGCTGACCCGAACCGATACCCCTAATTTGAGCAGATTTGTAATTTCGCGAGAAAATATATGCGTATTACGTGCATGCTTGATAATATCCTGCGACCTTATTGATCTAAATATCTGAACTTACCAGTCAGAATGCTAAAATACGAGGGGTCAGAGAGCGATCTGTCGCTTCTGGCATCGGACGAGAAACTGTGCCGAAGGTCGACATTGTGCCCGTGAAATTATTTCTCCACACAAGCACCCTCTGGCGGACAATGCTGAAAACAAGAGCGGTAGTGATAAGAGATTAAGCGATGGTGAATAATTGGTCGAACTTAAGTGGTGGGGTTAGGGATAACATAATAAATAATCGATTTCAATGGTAATTTAATTAGCATTAAAACGAAATATTTTTTGGGTCGGTCTTAACTAAAGATCTTAATACAAAAAACATATCGATTTAATAATTTATGCTTGTAGGTATACTGATAATTGGAAAAATTATTTGTTAAAAAATAGGAATGGAAACTTCCAGGTTTTTGTATGACAATAAATATGAGTGCCGACATATCCCTATGCGGCTGAATTTTTAGAATGAGCGGGTACCGACAGCTAGCTTGGAAGTGAAATCGAGTAATTAACGCTACCTATGTGTATAAAATAGAATCCAATATGGAGGGCGCAAACAGGACCACTTATATTTTAAAAACATAAGCAAATATGACTGCCGTCTGATGGCTAAACAAGCAGGTCGTCCTGTGACGAAATCGGTAATTAATATACTAGCGCTACCTAGGTGTTGTAGATATAAGCAATTGGCAAAAAAAACCAAGATGGCAGAATGAATATAGATGAGGGGTGGTGGGGATGGAGACCTGCCGACTAATTGGTCGAACGAAAGTGAGTAATTGTTGACGGGGATGGGGCAATTAGCCGATGAGAAACATTGGCGGAGCAATTAAATATATTGTAAGGGGGAGTGGAGGGAATAAGTCGTCTGCTGGGCTGGTGCTGGAGGACCTCCAGCGATGTATAAAGAAATGACAAACGAAAACCAAGATGGCGTCCTCCAGCAATGAATAAACAAATGACAAACGAAAAAACCAAGATGACCGCACACGATAGAATGAGTATTGGTGAGGTTTTGATGGTGGTAAAGGGGGACTTCCGAAAATTTATGTTTTTTTTTTTANAATTTAATAATAAATTTTATACGATAGATTTGTAATAACAAATTTTTAAATAATAATTTTAATTAATTTTTAAAACACATTTTTATACATTATAAAAATACATTTTTATAAAAAAAACTATTTTTAATAAATTTTTTTATAATCTTTGAATTCTTTTAGTTTCGAAGTCTAAGGTTACCGGGATTAAGGTCTAAGGTCATCAGGGTCAATGTCAGAGGTCATCAGAGTGAAGATGAAAGGTCAAGGTTAATTTCATATACTATGGCCGCCGACCTACCGGAGTGACAGTACACGAACAGCTCCGACGCTCCGGTCCCAGGTCCTGATGTGCCGAAGTTCCCATAATTCCTCTACTAACATTCTATAGTCCATAATGATTACTACCAACTTTTCTGAAGACCTACTAAAGTTATACTTCCAAGATATTCATTTGCCTCAGGCAAACAAAGCTTAACCGAGTCTAGAAAATAACACCAAATGGACAATGCAGCGTATTCGTGCGTCTCAGTCTAATAATATTTTGCATAAGAACTATTTCTTACTACGCATTACCAACATATCTTTTTTCTCACTGGTTTTTATTAATATTAGTTATAAATTAAATATTTTTAATAAATAACATTTACGTAAAAGTTTAATTTTATAAAAAATAAGGCACTTTCATGTTAACACAAGCATAAAACGCTTGTGATATATAGCATATCTAGTAAATAACCAAACACGTCAAACATGGGGTGATTTTTCAGAGGTTAGATTCAAAAAGTGTGAAGAAACCGCGAGTAGACTATACATCATTGTTTAGTTCGGCATTCTCTATATTCAGCAAAAATGGTACATTGTGAGTGGTGACACTGTTTCTCTAAACAGCCGAGTATATTCATACGTAAAACTTAATTCACTGGCAATGAAGCTATTATTTAGAATTTGTGGTAACATATAAGTGTTCCTAATTTAAAATAAATTATTTTAATGCTTTAAGTAGGTATTTAATTATTTGCATTTCTTCTCATTCTAACTACTTCAGATTCTACATCTAACAACAAATTTTACGTCGTATTGCTAGTAATAACTTTTGTGACACAAAATAAATTACTGCTTCTTCAAAATCGGGAGTCCGAGCAGTACGTCTTCCCCTTCGGTCGTCGAATTGTGGTGAAAATCACCCCTTTCCCATTACCATTGGTAAAGTCTTGGAAACACTGTATGAGCTGGATGTCTCATAAATGGATGTGTGGCCCGATATAACATTTCTGAATCCTCAGTTTTCCATTTGCTTGGTTATAAACGAACACCATGACTGCAAGTCACGCTTCCGAATACTTAATTTCACTCATACTTATCAATGCATCTTTCAACATGTAAACACAGACTGCATTCTAAACACACCTACCTCAGGGCTAACCACGTAGAAATAACACACCACACCGTCTAGACTCTAGTGCATTAACAGTGTTTGCTTGCCCGACCCTTTGTGAAGTACACCACCGTGTTTGCAGGGTTGCAAACCCTACATCTCCCAACCTACAAACAACAGTTTTGGCTTATAACTTTGACTAAGGCGTTTCCAGAGTTCTTTATCTCATATGGATGATTTTTCTCATCTCCATCATCAATGAAAGTTTGTAACATCATCACGAAACACTTTAGAGGAAGGGCAGCTGCCAATATTAAGTTTAAGAATATCCGCTGCATGCACAAAATGCCTGTAATTGCATACTGCGTCCTCAAAATTGTGGTAGTACCAACATAAACTAAAACCTCAATTGCAAAATATTTTTCACAGCAAACAAGACCACATCATCTTGGCTGCCAAAAGTACCTACAGTGTAACCATAAAGTGTGGATACACAAGCATAACAAGAATAGCAAACACATTAATTCTACCACTGATATAAATGTGAATACTAATAATTTATTGCATACGGAGTATGAACGTTGTTTGCAAACATGCGCTTTACTTTCACAGATCCTGGACGAAATTTAATGTACTCCGACGAGTGTGTCCAGTTCACGGATGAAACTCTTTTTATAAGTAAACAGATAGGCGAAAAAACAAAGCGTCTGCTACTGGTTGAAAAACAATCCGCCCTGGGTCTACCCTACCAAAAAACAAGGCATATTTAAGGTGACCGCCTGGTTGAAGGAATTTTGCACGTTTGAGGACTAAAAGTGTGGGAGCGCTAGGGGCGAGACAGACATGCGCATCAACTCTGTCATCGCCTCTACGCGCAAAGTACTGAACTGGCGTGCAGTCTTGTCGTAGATAACGCGCCTCATGAGACTTTCAGCGGAGAACCTACCATTTTATGACGTAATAATAGGAATAAAAGTTTGATTTACGTCCTTATTCTTTTTCTTAATGTTTTGAATCGGAATGTTTATACCTAAAAATGATCGTGGAAACACCTGTTTGAGCCATTTTCACTATCACAAAAACATACTGTACAGAGAAATGGAGAAACTGAAACACATATACAGACACGTAACGTTTCTTAAATGCTATTCGTAAGCAGACCTCACTCAGATATTTTGGACGGTTTTTTAATAAAACTTTTTCTGCTGGAGCTCTGCACACCGTTCAGCGGCGTAGCCAGGCGGCCACCTTAAAGGTTCCGCCAGCCTGGTGCTCTAACTGAGTTTCAGTGTGTTTTAAATCCTGGTTTTTAGACGAAACTATTAAACGTGCCCGAGTATGTTTACCTACGAAAAGACATCATACCCCGGATGAGTAAGGAATGGTACTGTAAAATTACCACACGTGCTGTAAATATTATTATGAAATTTTCCAATATAGTTAAAAACGGCTTTTTCAGACTGCTGTATCTTAAAACATACTAGCCTGACATGAGCCAAACTACGATAGGAGCATGTATTGTACTTTGCTTCAGACTTTTAATTAATAAAATTATATGGTAACCACTGAAAGTCCCATAGGTACACGCATCACTACGAAAACACTGCACGCCAGTTCAAAGCCCTGCGCGTAGCGGCGATGGCGCCCTTATAGCGCGTGCTAGTGTAACCCTTACAGCTCCCGCGCTTATCGGCCAAAAAGGGAGAAAAACGATGCAGGCAGACGGGTCCCTTAAGGTGGGAATCGATCACATTCGCAATCAATCAGTTTTAAAAATACAGGTGGTGGAAAATGATAGGTGTCGGGAGAATGCAGATGTGCCACAGAGCCGATCGAACCTGTGTGGTGTAGTAGTAGGTAATGTCTGTTCTTTGAATGACAGATGCGATAGAGGTAAGTGAATAAATGAAAAACTACTTCGAAAATACGCCATTTCAGAGCTATATAGCCAAGGGAAGTACACAGGCACACGTTATTCATGCACGAAAACAAACCAAGACTAGTTGTTCAGTTTGCCTGAAGAAGGGAACGAATGGCAGTTCCCGCCTCAGTGTTCACTTGTGATGTCTTCGTTGGTTCGTCTAGAATTTTTTGTGTGTATTTGTATACACCGTCTTGTCTTTGTTGCTCATTCGTTTCTTGCGTTTAGTTTGGTAAAACTCTTGGCTGAATTCCTTGTGGGATTATTTTTATGTTTTAAATATATGTTGACAACAGCTAATCTTGGCTTCTTTTCGTGTATGTTTTAATTTCATCCTCTGCGTTTTCCTTGGCGACATATCTCTGCAATGGCGTATGTTTGAAATAATTGTTCATTTAATTAGGTGACAAAAAGCGACAAAAGCTACACAACACAATTTATCAGATTAAATAAATAAAGAGAAAGAGTCGGTTGAGAGAGAGAGAAAGAGAGAGAGAGAGATGATGTCACATTATGTGCTAATGAACACCTCTGAAGCTTTCTTGGAAACGACCAATCATCTTCGAGAAAATAAAGGAGAGTCAAAAGGAAAAAAGATAAGTAAGGAAAGTCGCATTTCAGGTATGACCCACATACCAGATGTGTATATGCCCAATCAACACCGAGAGCTCATAGAAACGAAAACCAGTTAGTACAGAAAAAATCTAATTTCTATAAGAGTATTGGGTTATGAGGAGAGGTAGTGGCCATGTATACACAATTTATACCACTAATGGTGGCAGTCACTAATGGTCTACTCCTCTAAAGAGATAAGGGGAAGGGCAAAGGGTGGCGTGGAAGTAAGGTTGAGTATAAATAAATTTGAAGTAGAGGTGGATATATATAGTAAATACAGGCGGGATAATGGAAGTGATAAGGTAAGTGGGAAATTTAAGATCGTTTCAAAGTTACACTCAGGTTAATGTAAAAGACTGCCCATAAAACTATCACGCTTCACTTACTACGTATATCGCACTAGTGTAACTAATAGAGGCCTATTTGTATATTTAATACGTATTTTTAATTCGAAATGTCATCTGAGATTTATATTTCTAATCCTAACATTTTATTGTTTTTTTTTTTTTAATATCCCATGTGTTTACAGGCATTTTGGGTGTGTGTGCCTAAATGTAACGAAATTTGTATGGCTACATGAATAGTGTTTACGAAGTTCTACAGTGATATCAAAAGACTCAGTATTATATATTTGATGCCATATTTTTTTCCCGAAAGTACAAACGATGTACCAGTCTTCTCCAAGTGACCGAAAGTTAGGTGGTGATCTGGATAATGCAGATGGCCAAACGGAAGAACAAGCAGCTAATGTACAAAATAGAAGATTTAAAATTAATTACATTGATAGTTAATTTTCGCTAGGGGAAGGGAAAACTGTGACTGTTACACAAGGAGGCGAGAAAAATGTACTACCTAAATGGTTCCCTACGTACGGAAGGGTACATGGTGGATATGTAGAATAAAGGCTATGCAGGAAAAGTATGACCGTAAATCGTGTCGATATACCAGCTGTTATGTAGTACTCAAGTACAGTAAATCATTTTCCCGTAGTTTGAAAAATAAAATTTTAATTAAAACTTGTATTAATGTCGCGTACATAGGGATATCACTCAAAAGCACAAAGCAGAGCGAGCTTGTGTTGAAACTTACAGCGTACGTTTTGTTAAGGACGGTATAAATTAACAAGACACATGACTGGGAATAAGTTTTTATCTTTAGTTACTTAAAATTACTTTAAGAGGCAGTATTTCATGCTTTGATGCAGCTAGTATGTCCATGTAAATTACAACCAAATTTTTTTTTCTAATTATGTAACATCAATCTTGAAGAATAATATTTCATGCATTTTTTGCTGAAATAATTATTTTCCCAGGCATAATAATTTCAAATATTTTCTTGTGCCGCGCATAATAATATAATCGCACAGGAATATGCACGTATTCTGTTTCTCTTAGACAGACGTGTAAAACGATTTGCGCCATTGCTCCTTAACGGAAAACGACCATGATCATGGTATTTGAAATAGAATCATAATTTCAAATACTGGCAATAATTTACATACTATAAAAGACTGTAATGGAAACAAATTGACCACAAACGTTAATGTTGCTAAATGCTGTGAACAGAAGATCAGCATAATTCCAAGTATTTAAAAGGTGGATATATACATAAACTATGTCATCCAAAGTTACATGCACTACGTGGTCAAAAGTCACCGGACACTGATTCCTGTTGGTGTTTCAGTGGCCAAATGTTTAGATTGTGCCCTGAGAGATTAGGGCGTGTGTAATTTAGAAAGCATAAATAAACGCATACACAGACATAACACAATCCCACAATGACATCAATGATAGCAAAATAAATCACGGAGTTTATGTGAAAGAAAATGCAACTCCTTACGACTGGAAGAAACTTTTGAAAATCAACCTATGAAAAAATACCCAAGCCGTTAGTGACATGCATATAACATTACAAACAGTGGCGGGCGCGGATACAATTATGCCGTTAGGTTGCTAGCACAAAGAGAGGAAATAGTTCCAAAGTTTTAACGTAAGTGTTAATTTATCGCTTACAAATGGGTGTCGAAAAGAATTGTATCTTATTATGCCAATTATTAATGACGTGATGCTAACGTATTTAGATTTCAACGTTTCTTGCATAGTCACATGATCACGCTCTAGGTGAAAGTAACGCGGCCATTTGTTTACTAACCTTCGTAGTCCTTGTGCTGTTGACACACGTGCCAGAGAATTTGTGCGATTATCTCGTTTAACTTATAATAATTCATTTATTTGTCTTTTTTGCCAATATCCGCTCTTTATTATTTGGTTTTTAATAAAGTATGATTTTAATTTGTGCTCACTTTCTCGTACTAAATCCTTTTGTTTTTGTGTGTTTCGTGCTCGTGTCTTTCCTTTGCCACTCTATTATAACGTTGCACATAAGAATTGTTTTCACATTGTTGAAGACGTAGAATCCTTCACTCGCAAACTCTGCCGTCCTGTCGAAAACCGTCACAGCCATTTTTTAATAACGTTTTACAATTGCGCGAAACATCCGACTCAACCACCACGCCATTTTAACGTCTGTAGAAATTTCTATCAATACTGATGATCTTGTCTTTGATGTACAGGAATTTATTGAGTCACTAACAATCGATTGTAAATAGACAACTACTATCGATTCATCAAAAAACTCGCATTTTGGGTTTATAGAATGAAATGTTTTTCGCTGGCATCACATATTCTTTTGTGTGAAATTCTCAAGATTAAAAACTTTACGCTTGTGGAATATCCATTAATAACATATACATGACTTTTATAATGGGTACGTGCATGTACGAACACATGTACACACACACAGTGGAATGTAAACATTGCATGTAAACATTGCCATGTGACTGCCACATGGCAGTCACATGGCAATGTTTGTTTACCTTTGGCGGAAGGATACGAAATGGGCTTGAAAGTAAATCTTTAGCAGGGCTTCAAGAAAGTTTCTTCCAGTCGTGAACAGACTATAGTATTGTAATAGAATCAACACCGTGTGTTTAAATGTGCCGATTGTTGGTGTTTGACAGGTTCAGAAGATAGTGTATCGAGTACATGACACAATAATATGACATCTTCAAAGAAAAAAATTCCATTTATTCAATAAAATCTGGGAAAGAAAGTATTTTTTTTAAATCTGAAAACATTTAATGCCTGGTCCGTCTTTGTAAACGATATACCTATATTATTTTTATTGTCTAGTCTCTTTTCATCACCGTGTCTTTAGGAATCAACGTGGTACAAAATGTTTGTTGTTAAAAACATTTACCTCACAATGTTATTGTTAATTAGCTTACACATTAGAATTTCTCAGGGTGAAACTGTCTTAGGGATTGGTCACACATATTTAAATTATACCCGTGGAGAAATATCGCCGGAAAGGTTCCAGTGCTGAAATGAAAGGAAATGAACGTCTAGAAATGGGTATACTTTACCAGGCATTCTTAAAAGGACGCCGCATTTTTTTTTTATTGACTAATATTCTAGGCTGCTTTTACTACCCTGCCCGCATAAACGAAAACTGTCACTCATATTGACGTGTTTTATACTAATTCTTTTAATTAAACAAAAGTAAAAGGGAGCCGCACTTTTTGCGTGCACTCACATTCTATGTTTGAAATCATTCTATCTTTCAAGGAAGCCGTAGTCTTGCTAACGTCTCCAACATCACGGGAATAAGAACAAAACATACACATTAAAACAACTAGATAAAATATTACAAAAAAAAAAATCAAATACTAATTAAATAATATTCAAACCCATTTTAAAAAAGCGAATTAATTCAAATAAGTCATGTTAAAATATATTAAGTCGGATGGAAACGCATTTTATAAACATATTTTAAAGTTCAAGTTAATTCAATATACGATCAAATATGGCATTTGAAACAGTTCAGAGGTTAAAAATATTAAACTTCGTCACTTTTTAGCATATATTCTGACAAACTTTTCTTGCATAAAAATAAAAACATATAGTCAATGTTTAAATTGCGAACGTAACCTCTTATTAGTCCAAAAACTGTCTTTAACCTAGCTCATAAATAAATAACATACTTGAAAATAAAATATTGTAACTACTATTCTAAGGTTGCCAAATGCCTTAGTGTTACAACGTTAACTTTTATAGTAGGCGCTCACTACACTCTGGCACACAGTTGGAGGAATTTGTTTCCATTTTCTCTGGCAAACAGGTGACGTTTGTTTACTGGTCGAGTGAGTCTGTCACGCAAACGACGCTCCAGATCATCCGAAAGATGCCCTACTGGGTTCAGGTAGAACTTTGAGCAGGTCAGTTAAGCGAAGATCCATCTTAACTGTTGCCAAAATGTGGGAAGCACGTTACTGTTCAAAATATATTTGTGCATGCGAGAGTTCTACGTTCCATCGATTAAAACCAATGCCAGACATTGCCAGTTCCACAAACGTCCACCCGAGTGCCGGGTCATGTATCGTGAGTAGATATGTTTGGCCGATCCGAGGGCAAGGGCTGAAGGCTGCGGATCTGCGGATCCACCGCCATCTTGGAATTTCCAGTTTTTCACTCAAAAGTTTTTGTTTTACCCCAAAAATCATTTAATAAATTAATTATCTTATCCAAAACTCCTAAAATTTCACTTAAAATTGTTCTTCACTTAAAATTTCCCTTTTTTCCAAACATTTGTTAAAAAAAAAGTGCTTGCTCCTCAATATGGCTGACTGGAAGCCCCAAAAGTCAATTTTCGAGAAATTTGAAAGATTTGGGGGGCATACTTAATACTTGTAGGCCAGCTCACCTCACCCACCAATCATAAACAATGAAGAAAAATCACAAAAATAAAAAATAAAATCTTAAAATTCGGGTAACATATAACATTAAATGCCTTTCCATTGCTCACCCCAATATCACCATCCCCTCACTACATATCCACCCCACATCTTCTAGGAATTCTTATAAAATTAAAAAAATCGAAAAAATTTAAAACATTTAGGAACATGTAAGTTAAACTCACACTCGCATCACCACCCTAACCAACCACCCCCTCACCATAATCCACACAGTTTCAAAATTCGAGGATAAAAAAAAAAAACAAAATATTGATTCTAAAATTGAAGAACATATCATGTAAACCTCACCCCTTTCCCACCTCACAAACATAAAAAATTAAGAAAAATCACAAAATTAAAAAGTTTCTTAAAAATAAAAATAAAATAAAAATAATGTAAGATGTACTAAGATACACGAACGGTCATCGCCAAGTCGACAAGTGACCATCTTGTCAGCCATCTTGGACCCAGGTGACCTTGAACTTGACCCATGACTTTGACCTTGAACCCATGTCCATAAACTTAAACAACCCAAAAAAATCCAAAAAATCTCAAAAAATTTCAAAAAACTTTAAAAATGTATAAATAATATTTAAAAATTCTAACAATTTATAAAAACATATTAAAAATTTATTTTAAAACTTACATTTTTGGACGTTCTCACAGCTCCATGTTCAGTATACGACTGGCCTTACCAGGGTTTGGGAGGTCGATTTTCGAGGGTAGAACAGTTGCGGCCATATTGGTTTAATAGGCATAGGGTATGTCAAATCTAAAAACTGTATTTACTATCCTATAAATTTTTTTCTTCATTTGCACTGAAATTATAAGAGTATTGTGGAAACGTGCAAAAAACTTTCATTCAGTTACTACATTTCCAGTCTCCTCTCTTGAAGTCTAAGTATTATACATATGATGCCAGAATATGTAAATATTTATTGTCTTGACTGTTATGTAGTTATAAGTATGCTACTCAGAATTATGATTTTATATATGTGACAAATCCAAGGTCTTCATACGAGTAGCAACCGCTTGCCCAAGTCATGTTAAAATCATGGTATGGATCAGCATCTGTCATCACTTTTATAGGCATACTTAGCATTAATTGCAATGCCAATAGTGATAGGCCCTTAAGATTTGGAATGTCCGAGGGCGATAAACAGTCATCCTGTGCTCTTTATGAACATCAATCCATCAATCTTTCGCAATTTTTCCATAAATCCGCACCAAAATAAATACCACACACACCAATCGACACGATTCCACACACGAATCCACAACAATCCACACACAACAATCAGCACCACATGCGCCACAATCAACATCACATCCGCCACAATCAGCATCACATGCGCCACAATCAGCAACACACGTGCATCAAAATTAAGCACCATGTGCACCACCATCAGCACCACATGCATCACAATCAGCAGCGCAATCAGCTATCACACCAATACCCACACAAATCCACGCACCAATCCAAACACCAATCCACACATCAATCCAAACACAAATCCACACATCCATCCGCACCAATCCACATACCAATCCAAACCAATTCACACCAAACCACACCGATCGTTCGATCAATCCCAATCCTTGGATCTATCACAATCCTTCGATCAATTCCAATCCTTTGATCGGTCCTCCGATCAATCCTTCGGTTTGTCTCCCCCCCATATGTATAGAAATTACATTTGTTCACCAACTGTCTCCAAATTTATACACATCGACAGAATTAATGTTTTGTATGCAGTCAACTATCCATGCATTTTTATACTAAACTATTTATTGTCATTCTATATGCAGCTATATCCATTAATAGTCGAATGCTCATAGCACCACTTTAAAGTTGTGAAGAGAAAAAAAGGATAAAACATGCAAAATTTGAGAAAAACCAATTATTTTATAATAATAATAATGTATTATTATTTTGTAATTACAATTAAGGAAGAAAGCAGTTCGTCACATCATGCTATATATCCCCGTTTTTTCAGTATACTAATGATCGAAGATATCCTAACTATGCGCTAGAAATACCCACGTTTTTGAAGGCCAATCAAATATCTGAGTCTAGCAACAAGTTCATTCGGGTCTTCGGGAAATAGGTAGCCAGTATTCTCGACGTCTTCTCCCTTCTTCATGTCACTTGTTGCAGAAATGTGTTGGAAGGGTGTGTCAGTGCATCGAGAAAATTGTTATCGTCTTCAGCAGTATCACTGTCTTCATGTTCATTTTCATCAATGCTCTTTTCATGGTGATATTCACCTCCTGTTTCGTATTCTATATTAAATTTGCTTTTCATTGTAGCGGGAGTTGTTTACTCATCAGTATTTAGAGCCAAAGAGAGTTTATTTTGAAGTTCGTCGACTTCGCGGGAAAGTTTTGCAAGTGTAGATTACACACAAACCGACTCTACTTCACCAATTCCGTATTTAGCATTAACTGTCTCATTACAATCACCTGTCGAATCGGTACAAATCGACGCAGCAAGAGGTATTGCCGGCAATACTTGCTGACTGCCAGTACACGAAACCTTCAAGTTCTCGGTATGTTCTTTCAATGTATCGCCTTGCACAAACTGCATGAGACCAATGTCCAAATTCTTCATTACGCGAAAAGGCCGTTCTCTCATGCCGACAAGCATTTTGACCATAGGTGAAAATTCGATCGCAGAATCGGCACCGGCGACAACCAGTTCGTGGCTCAGGGCAGGACTTCGTATTCACAATTCATATTCGTGGTATGACGAGAGAGTGCTTCCAAATCGATGTTCACCTCATGGTGTCAGAACAGTAACTGTCATTTTTTTCCCATATAAATTCCGTTCTTATTACAGTAAAGAGCCAAACTTGTACCCACAAAAGGCCTTCCACCATAAAATGTATATGTACAAATATGGGAGTACTCTGAGAAAACCCAAACACTCGTTCCCTCCGGAAGAAAACAGACAGATACTTACATGACAATATATTAATTAAATATATTTGTAAGCATATGTATAGATATAAATATAAAAATTTAAAACAAATATATTTTTGCATATTTATATATACATAATTATGTATAAAATTATTTTTATTTACATATTTCTATACCTACACATAATTATATATAAAATAATTAGAAATAATTTTATATTTATGTATACATAATTAAGGAATGACAGAGTATGAACAGCTACGAGCTCCGATCCCAGATCCCGTTGCCTCAGACTTCCCTATTTCCTTCTACTATGTGAAAATAATAATATTTAATTTATAGTTAATTTCAATTAAAACAGGGAGAAAATATGCACGTATGTTGGTAATACCTAGTAAGAAATAGTTCTTATGCAAAATACTATTACACCGAGTGCGCACGAATGAGGTGCGCTGTCCATTTGGTGTAATTTTCTAGACTACGATAAGCTTTGCTTGCATGAGGCGGAGGAATATCGTGAAAGAAGAACTTTAGCAGGGATTCAGAAAATTTGTAAGTAACCGTGAGTAGACTATGGTACTACCAGTATAAGAAATTGTGTATAAAATAGGGGATTATGTAAACGAAGATTAGTTATCGCTTAAAAACGTTCCACACTAAAAAATCACGCCTGAAGAAATCGTCGGATTCACGAACAGTTTTCTGTCTTGGTATAAACTGCTTACAGCTAAAAAATTTTAGAAACCCTGCTTAAAATTTGCTTTTCTACATGTTTTGTATCCTTCCACCATATGTAAAATTAGGCCATGTCCTGCGTGGGATTCAATTTCGGGCGTCAGCACGAGTCAGCTTCAAGCAGCAAAATTCAAAATACATTATGAGCCATGTCAGTGTCCTGCGAGAGCAGCAGACAGCAGCACGCGCGCGCTAGCATAAACTAGCTGCAACGAGCATCAAAAAAATAAAATTTCAAGTAATTCGAGATTCTTCAAGCGTCAACAGGCGTCACTTGCGTAAGTGTCAGAGCAGTACTGAAAATGGAGAGAGGAAATTATTGTTGTGAATCGACTATCGGAGAAGTTTGTAAGAAGCAGGTATTCTGGGACACGAGAGGCAAAAATTATCATAACTGACATCCTCGTGTACTACAAGAACTTGTTCGGAGACTCCCATAACTGTCAACACAAACGATCGAATTCGCGTCTTTGCCAATAAATTTCGTGCGTTTTTTTTTCTGCTCTTATTTCTGGTAATTAACTTCAGTTTGCAGCTAATGCTCTCCTACAGCAACATTTGCTGAACTTTCTTGGACTCCATCTTGTGGCAATCCGACGCTACGAGATTGCAGCTTATACGTAGGGCACTTGACGCATGAAGCGAGAGGCGCACTGCTGCCCGCGTGACGCTGGAGTGCACATCTCGCACCCCACGTACGACGCGGCCTTGTGAGTCGATCAAATGTAACTGCGAAATTGTTACTAACGTAAATACGTTACTGATGTCCAAATTCTCATTCTTACTAATATGTGCGCTAAAACAAATAATAACTAAATGAAATAAATGTGATATTCCCAAAGTCAAACTTTTAATACGAGGTTTTGACACAGAATTACTTTGCCTTCCCGCTGCCAAATTACTGGGAACGTATTTATGTACGTTTAAATGTAAGCAATGGTTTTATTCAAAGCTGATTTCAAACTGCGAACCTACCATAGGAAGGCAGTATATTATGGCTTTCAAACAACGGCAAGACCACAAAGAAATTGAACTACTCGCTCAAATCACACCCTCAATAGCAAATGTGTTTATTTTTGCATGTAAATATTCCGATGCATCGACGGTTGACTAAATGATACTTCACCAACCACCCACTGCTGAGATAAGCAATTATATTTCACGCCACAAAGAGCCATACATTTGCTTGACTTGGATTCTCATGAAGTGCGCGGATCCCGATCCCACATTTCACTCCACCGCTAGTCTTAATCGCTATAAGGCGCCACGCTCATGTGCCGAAGAAGCAGGACCGGTTGCGTTTCGCGTTACATCTACAGCATAACCCTGATTATGAGCACAGATTCATGTGAACAAGTGGTTCGCAGCCCGAAAAATAAGGGACTCTGCGAATAACCATACGATGTTAAATCCGAAATTTAACAATGTTCAGGTGGCATCAGAAATTCGTGACTGTACTTCATACATTTCATTTTTACGTTCTTCCTTTTATTCGGCAATCCCTTGCCTTTTACGATCACATATGACCACAGTGGATGTGTTTTTAGGAAAACCTGCTCTCTAATTTTTACGACTTATTTTGTACTTATTTGTTTTAATTACGTCCCAACACCAATCATCTGTACATTTTTTTCTCTTTTTTTTTTAAATTTTATTTGTTTACTTTGTGTGTGGGGTAACATTATATTGTATCATAACCCTTTCATTAAAACTTGCTTTTTATAATTTTCTTTTCGTTTTTTTTTTTTTTTTTTTTTTTTTTTTTTNTTTACATTAGGTACTTCCATTTTTATACCATGTGTGGTACACGCAATTCCGGCCGGCGGTCGGTGACCCAGTTAGTTCAGGCCACTGTCCCTTGCCGCGCCACGCAACTTCCGAGAACCACCGCTTACCGCCGGTCCACGGCGATTCGAAATTCTTGAATAATTTCCGGCCGCTGTCGAAGTCCCGGCCGAGCGACGCCGCCGCCTCCAAGGCCGAGCGCCGGTCGATACAGCGTCAGGACGTGCGCTACACGCAGGTCGCCGGACCACGTCGTGCGGCCGCTCCGCCTCGTGTTCCAGATTTTTCGGTATAACTTCCCGGTCCTGCCATCCTGATTTCGGTTTCCCATACTTTCTTGAAATCACTCCAGGCGAATGTTGGGATGATTCCTTACCACAGACCATAGCCGATTTCCTCCCCATTCCCATTTCTCTGAGCAACTTGCTCCATATCTAATGACCTCACTGTCGACGAGACGTTAAGCCCTACTACTACCTACCTATTGGAATAACTTACGATCAGTGACGAAACAAAGTCTCCAATTTTGGAGGAGGCAAGCCTTTATGCTCCCCTTTTAAGACATGTTTGCTTCTCTCATAAATTTAAGTTTGGTGCGATCAAAACCTAAATGACACGGTCCATAAAAGGTAGAGAAAAGTCTACAACCCAGTTCTGAAGATGTACAGTCCAGTCACGGTCACTTCCAACTTTTCTGAAGCCCCGTTTTTACTATTCTGGTATTCCTCCGCCCCATGCAAACAAAGCCTAAGTCTAGACAATTGCACCACAGGGACAACGCACCGCATTTGTGCGTGATAACTATTTCTTACTGGGCATTATCGACACACCTATTTTCGCTCTGTTTTTATTCATATCAATTCTAAACTAAGTAATATATTTTTATAAATAAAATATAAGCAAAAAGTTTATTTAACCAAAAATAATATATTTTTGCGTTAACAGAAGTATAAAAGGCTCGTGATACGTGATATATAAAGGAAACGACCAAACACGTCATACAAGGGGTGATTTTTCAAAGGTCTGATTCAAAAAGTGTGAAGATGCAGGGAATAGACCTAGGGCCACCCGATTTTCGCCAAAAGAATTCCATGAAAGCTGGGACAATGAGCGTTAAATTACTCCAGTACTGAACGTCTGTGATTCGCGGCAGGTACCTAAGACGCGCGCCAGTTGACACCACCCAATTGCGAAAGTGGATCTGAGTTAAAGTGTTTTGAAATACAATATTAGAACAATTGCGATTCACAATTTTGCCGATCTCGCGCAGAGAATTACCCCTTTGGTAAAGCAAAATTACCAGCTTTCTCACCGCCACAGAAATCTGACCTCTTTCACGTTCCATGTTGATTTACGAAAGCGTACTTGGCACGTCTGGTAGGCTAAAGGTGGGGGAGGGGGGCACGTATTGTGCAGTGAACCACTTTCAATGTAGCGTTGAATCTGCAGTTGTTTCAGTGTTTTCCATTTTATGCAGTTATAGTCATGGAAATGATGCGTATCTTTATATACCCTAACAGCTGGATAGGTAATGCATTAAATAAACTGGATTACCAGTAATTTTCATTTACAGGGAATATTAATTTCTATTCCAATGTCAGTTGGTACTAGGTGTACCACTTTCACTGTGACTGACTGTATATATATAAATGCCAGAATTCCAAAAATGCATTATAATAATCAGTGGCGCGTGGTGAACTGTTGCAAGGTAAACTGGTGCTTGCTCACTACTGTACATTCTTGGTGCACGCAGCAGGATCCAGTATCCACTGTGCAGCCTAGGGAAACTGAATGCATTCTGACCACTCAAGAGAGCAGCAAGGAACCCATTACACGCGTCCTGTGGCGTCAGCTGCCGAGCTACGTTTTAGTGGTGGAAGTGTAAACTAGCAAGCAACATGATACAGCACGGAACTAACGCCAGCCTATCTTGCAACAGTTCACCACATGCCACTAATACTAATTCATTAGAGATTGTATACAATATATCAACGTATGTATTTCGGTGACGACACGGCAACTTTCACGAAAGGGAGTTTTACGTTTTACGGTTACGCAGAGAATGCCAACAGACGAAGGGTTCCACTGATTATAGTGTGCTCCGAACCACATTTATGGCCGGTTTCACAATATATTTTTAAAGTATTGGTTATCTGGTCAAATGACAAATTGAAACAAAAGTTTTAATCAATGGTTCAAGTGAAATTTTTTTATAGGCACCTCACAGTAATAAATTTAGCAAAGGTATTTTGGTTAACCTGTAAACAAAGCTTGGTCGCGAACCGTCACCGGTCTCGTCTCTTTGCAACACGAGCCTTAGTACTCAAGGCCATTGGTATCACTTGTGACCACATAAAAGGTGTGCGCATGGTAGCGAAATGGGGCAACGATTCTTTTCATATATACATACTCAATCGTGAGGATCTGCAAACGGACCATATGATACTCTGGCGAATGCATTGGTAAATACAAATTTTCATTTTATGCACACAGGTCAACCAATATCTCAACCTAATGGGCGTGGGACTGGGAAGGTTTATATGTTATGGAAATGAGACAGCAGTTACCTCCAGTGTTGATGGAAAACCATTGGGGAAAAAAAAACATTCCCGGCCGACCTGCAACGACTCCCCAAATGCCTCACTGACACGCTACCGCATGACCAACGCGATCGGTGGTTGGGTCATGGTCTGCGGAAGGTGAAGAGTTGGAAGGTCGAGGCTGACGTGGAAAGTCAGCCTATAAATTCATGGAGTGGAACAAGCCTGTGACCCAAACAGAAAACGTCGAAGAGACGTCATTAAAGTGAACCGTTCCTACTTGTTTCAATATCCGAACGCTTGTGAATCGGTAAATAAGTATTTTCTTGCCGTAAATAACAGTTAACACAAAATTCGTCTAATGAAACGAGATAATCATGCATTCATGAGACGGGACTGGCTCATGTCTACGACATGGAGAATGCTCAGTGAAAATAATTACGTTAATGCGAAGTTTTAATAGCTTGGCCGTGCACAAAATATACCAGGCGTTATATTTCATATAAAACTTTTTTTTTTCAGAGACTACAATAACAACCGATGAGCAAGCCAAGCATAAAAACCACAATTAGGGACTCCGCCTAATTGGCATCACCGAGTCGTAATGAATAGCGTGAAATTATGACAGGACACATCGCAAAGTCCGTAATTGTCCTATTCATTCCGTCACGACGTGGAGGAGAACAAATTCGCGTTCGTTGACAGCTTACCCAAACTTACAGTGCAGTAGTACATCACGCCATGCGAAATATCGTACCGACTTGGTGGATGCGTAGAAAACAGTAGCCTGAGATCAGTCAATATTACGGCGACTAAACTAGGTGACCTCGTAGAAACGTAGGGCCACGGTGACTGAGCTGTTAGCATGCTCGCCTCCCACCAAGGCAAACCGGGTTCAATCCCCGACCGGGTTACCGGATTTTCGCATGTGGAAATCGTGCCGGACGATGCCGCTGATCAGCGGTTTCTCTTGGGGATCTCCTGTTTCCTCACCCTTTCATTCCAGCGATGCTCCATACTCGCCTCAATCACCCTCCTCGGCTCTCAAGACCTTGCTGTTAAGAGACGCCCAAATATCTTCACTTATCTTGGTGAGTCACATCCATAGACATTAAACAAATGTTTCTGCAATAGTTAAAAGAATAGTCGTCTTCACATTTGGTGTAATCAGGAAGGTCAAAAAATTCTCAAGACGTTGTTGGTTGAAAAATTTGACGATCATGTGTACACAAGCGCTGGTCACAAACGACAAGTTCATCGAATTTGTTGCATGACCAAGTCACCATAATGCAGACACGACATTAGGATGGAAGCTTTTATTTTCAGTAAGTGGCGGACATTAAAAATTCTGCTAGAGTTCTTTTACTATGAATAGTTTCGGCCGTACAGTAGAATTAATAGTTCCGTAGTATTATCAAGATCCCAGCCAGGGTTCAAGACGCGTTGGAGAGGGTTAAAGGTACCAGATTAGGTTCCTGGCCGGGTTGGGGATTTTTTTATGCTCACAAATGGTTACTGTATTGCCCGGTCTACCTTGGGCGTAAAAAGCAGAACTTAGGCCAAAAATTCATCACTATAATTATCTTAATCATCGTCATCATAATAATAATCATCACAAAATCATCACTACCAACATCATCGACATCAATATTGTCACTACGACGGAAGCTATAGGAACGGGCCTTTACAGCTCGACTGCGGCAGCTGACCTATTCATCGCTGCGATCCAAGTTAAGCGGTCCGTCCTGGAATCCCGCACGTGAAGAAAGAAGCGGGCGATACTCAATGCCAGTCCACGGCGCCATTCATCTCCGCCTCCTAACAACGAACAGAATGACATCCCGTACGCAGTTCGCCGCCGTTCCAGTTCCCTGACGCGCGTGGGATGTTTTTCACAGGATAACCGTTTTGAGATTTGCTGACACTTCTATATAGTAAAACTGACAGGCTCACCACGTCACGTGGATTTTTATATTGTTTATTACCACTCACACTTTAATCTAGCTGAAACGTTAATCTAAAAGCAGCAGACATTCCCTTGGCCTGAGATTCAAACCACGTACCTAATGGCCCGAAGGTAATGTCTAAGCGACCTCGAGCACATGGGTTACTTCGTACAAAGGTTGAGTTAGCGTTCGAATTTACAGTATTCATTTACGTGTGGCCCGCGCTTATCTGAGAGCACTGTCCTTAGCATGTTTCTCTTTCCTCGCTGTCATCGATCACATTTCCACGTAGCTTGTCTTCTATAGTTCAGACCATATTGATTTGCTTAAAATTAAATTGCCCAGATGTGCAAGAGAACAAAAAAGGGTTGAACGACCGCAAAACGTTATCGATATTTATTTTGATATCACCCAAATCCTTCAGAAAATACTTTTATTTTCGCACAAAAATAACTCGGGTATAATTTTCAAAATTACAGAAACATTTTTCTTCTGATTTTAAGAAACTCTTGTTATGTAACATCTTTCGGTATGTTTTTTTTTTCCAAAGTTCACTGAAACCGAAATATTTTTGCTTACTCTTTTCTTTTTTGCCGTTTCTGGCCTGTAGCACAAAGAAACTCGTAATATGAGTAATAGAACGTAACAATTAACTAAAATACTACGTTACGATTTATGTAGGTTCAGTTTTTTCCTATTACGTTCAAACACGCATGCCAATGACCTAAAAATACAGACTAAGCATAAACCTACACACGATTTTTACGCTATAATTTTTTGTGTAAGTACAATTCGGATATTTGTGATTTTTTAAAGATACGAGACGAATTAAAACTTTATGTTAAGAAGGATACCATTCCAAGTCTACCAAGGTAATTTCATACTAGCTTAACAAGTTGAAAAAAAAGGGGGGGAAGTGATTCAGTTAATGGTAGCAGCCAATAGGTTGAAATTCAAAGAGTGTCTGGGTGAAACATGTTAAAAGAGCAGCAGCGTTTTCTCAGGATATATATAATTAACACCACTAATCGCGTTTCAATTACTACGCAAGTTTCATATTTAAGATATTATTCTCTTGAACTGTTGCGATGATAAAAACAAACGCCCTGCAGTCCACATCATAGAGGTTGACTAAGGCGCAGGTACCAAAACACGAAACGCGCGACGATGCCTGCATTGAAGACCGCGGAGTGGGAACGAACAGTTTATTTGAATAGCGACACTAATTACAACTACATTGTAAATGTCTGTAATTTATGAATGGAATCTATGAAATCTACGTTGACACATACCTACCTCCCGTAATTCATTTCGCAGTCCACGTACGCCTGACTTATCGAAGCCCCCGCTGTGCCACGCCCGCATTACAGTGTGGCGTGCATGTTACCGACCTGCCAGGCGTCACATTGGCCTACAATTTATTTTGCAATTAATGTATAAAAGACTACACAACGGTTGAATGTTAACTAAAAACACGGTGTACAATATTCCGTAAGTTTGCTTGCTGATGAATAACTCATTATATGAAAACCAATTCCTCTGCCTCATAAATTTAATGCAACATTAGTGTAACATTTGCGTGAAATAATCCAGACAATCAAGTGTTCCATTTCGAACGTATTTTGTGACATTTATAGTAAACTCTTGTTTCAGTTCCTCTTTTAAACACCTATAATATCCTTAGGAGGGTTGTAAGTAGGTTTTTTTTTTTTTTTTTACATATTTCCGCGTGCGAATATGAAGCCGCAGTTCGTCGCTGTTTATTCGGATACACAATTTGTATGTTTCAAATGAACCATAATGCGATGTTCCCCAGCATACATGACCAATAAAGATATATGAAGTTTTTCCAAGATGAACTTATTGGTAACACAACATACTTTTTTAAAATTCAAATTACGGTAATTACTGTTAAACTTTACTAATTTCTGAATGGCCAATGAAGCATCGTGCAAGGCACAAAATAACCTCTCAGCAACAATATAACCAGCAAATGATCCAGTAAAATAAGATTGGAGATGTTAACAGTCAATTATTTTTCTTTCCGACAAATACCTAACCGCAACCTAAAGTTATATATTTGCTCTCTCGCAGCAAATATTGTAATGTGTAATCATCGAGAAGAAGTTTCTTGAAGTAAAGAGCCAAAGCATCGGTGAAGAGCTATATTGCTTTCATGTTTGGTAGGCTGAAATTCTCTTACAAAGCCACAATAACTTCAAGACAAACAATCAACAATTCAGCAAAATTATCATAGCAGGCAAATTTCGGAACCCAATCAAGCTATGCGAATTTAGAACTTGTATGCTCACCATGCACTTGTATAGGCTTTCCTATGATAGTTTTGCTATCATCGTACGCAACATTAACACAATAAGTAAGAAAATGTGTTTAAAAAACACTTACTGAATAAATGACTGTAAGTGGCTGCTTAAAAAGTTACTTAAATTTACTTTTAGTGAGAAAAAAGTGAGTCAGTGAAAAAAGTGAGCAACTTTGAGACTTGCAATAAATACCGCATTGTTTATATTTGATTCGCCTTCAATTTTGTACTATGAACAAGACATATTTCGTCTCTGATCCTTATGATAACTGCACAGATATTGTATTAAACACGGAAAATAATTTTAACCTTGTTTTACTATCCAGGTCTATGCATTTTTCAACTCCAATAACAAGTACGAGTTTCAATTAAATATATTACACAATTTCATTTCTTGGTATCCAATTCTGAAAATCTGCCTTACGCTTTTCAACGTTTTGAGGTGGCTTGTGTATCAAGATTTTTCGTAATTTTCGATTTTGTTTAGTGATGTGCTTGGTGTTCTTTAAACATAGGAGAACACCGCATTTCTTTAGCACTTCTTGCAATGCGCCACCGCCGATTTCGGTGAGCAAACGCTGAGGTGCTCTAAAAGCAGAGATAACATTACAAAACTTAGCATTTGCTGAAACGACAAACATTAAATTTTGCCCGATTGCATGCATTTTCAAACGTATAAAACATCATAAGGCCTCTGTTAACAATACAATACCATACACAGTGAATGTGCGTGCAGCTGGATAGCTGTGTAGCACGCAACCACAGGAACTCATGCTGTAATACTATAACGTATGTTACTTGGAAAAAAATCAATATTAATGTCCACATATTTAATTTTCTCTAATAAGATTGATTCTGAGAAATTATTCTTAAAATACACGTTCCAAGCATTTTCACGCAGAAATGACACGCACTTTACAGAGGGCTTGAAAAATAAGCAGTTAATCAAGACACGGGCTCTTTTATAACCGTAAATTAGTTCTCGCTGTAACAATTTTAATGTGAGCTCTAGCGTGTCGGTATGGATATCACCGTTTTTCTAATTTCGGGTAAAGTTTTCACCGACATCGACCAATTGTCCGCAGATGCAATGGATAACCAGGTAAGAAAAGTTTCGCAGTAATAGTTCTACGCTGATGCCGCTAAAACATGTTAGCAACTTTTTGAAATACGACTTTTTTCTAATTAAATGAAATATTTTGAACATACTCCATTGCTACACTGCGTTGTCACATAAAACCAAGTTTGAGACATGAACCAGCAATGAAATATGAGCCAAGAGTAGCTATAGTCAAAATATATAAATAAAACGTATAATAAATCCCACAAGGAATTTTGCCATGTAAATAACAAAATAGAAAAACGAAAAATAAAATTACAGAACGAATTATCAAACAAAAAAAAAACAAAAAAGAAAAAAAGAACCACCTAAATTAAGACAGCACAGACGAGCTCAGATACGTAGACAAAATTTTTTCGCACAAGACAGAATGACACAACGACGATGAAACAGCCGCAAAGCTAGACTACACAACGATGACGACACAGAAGAACGGTTGGTTTCAATCAGACAGAAAATTTGAAAAAACCAAGGACAACATAACTAAGACGAACACTGAAAAGAAGACGAAATTTCGCACAAGACTGGAAGACACGACAATGAAGACAGAGAAGAACACAGTAGAATTCCTTAGACGAGCTTGTCGCGACGTTTCGGGAGCTCACATCTGCTCCCATCTTCAGACCGCCTATTCTTCTGTGTCGTCACCGTTGTGTCGTCTAGCCTTGCGACTGTTACTTCATTCTTGTGTCATTCTGCCTTGTGCGAAAAAAAAAAAAATTCTGTGCTCGTCTGTGCTGTTTTAATTTGGGTTGTCCTTGATCTCTTCAGTTTTTTCTTTTAATAATTCGTTCTGTAATCAAATTTTTGTTTTTCTATTTTGTTATTTTCTGACAAAATTCCTAGTGGGATTTATTATACGTTTTATTTATATATTTTGACTACAGCTACTCTTGGCTCATTTTTCGTGATTGTTTCATGTCTCAGACTTGGTTTTTTGTGACGACATAGTGTAGCAATGGAGTATGCTCAAAATATTTTACTTAATCAATCACCCCCATTGCAAGAAAATTTTTAACAACTCTACTTTTTTTTAGGGAAACCATGCTGCGCGCGTGTGTGTGTGTGTGTGTGTGTGTGTGTTCCCACGCAAGCGCATATGTGTAATGGAGGCATTTAAATTGATGAAACAGTTGCAGGTGATTATCGAAAGAAGTCATAATTGATGGATAGATACAGTGCATGGTACTTATTATTAACGTCACATATGGAATAATTTAATGATAAAAAAACGTTACATGATAAACTTGAATATGAATAATTAATTCTGTTTTTGTATTTAATCTTCTTAACGCCACAACTCATTGAGAGAATCAGGATAAGTTAATTCATGTCAACACATCTAGTACATAACTACGGACGATAATGGAGAGAAACTCGCGAACAGGAAATAACTTCCCACCAGGAATTCAGTCAATACCGTAAAGGATTCGGCCGTAGGATCATGATGAAACTTCACGGCTCTATTTCTAGAAACATAAAGAAGAAAACCGGATTCCTCGCAAACATGTGTAGGATGTTTTTATCTTCTCTGAGACGGGAATATGCCATCGAACTTTGCTGTTGAGTTCCGGCTGAACGCGGAACAACAACATATCACGTCATTATTATTATTGTTATTATCATCATAATAATAAAACAAGTAACGTACAAAACGTTTTTTTACGCCACTATGATGCCTTCAACACAAAGTTTGTGATGTCTGTGTATGTGTGTCTGTTTTGTGTATCTCTTAAGAGTGAAGAGATTTGAGGGACTCTTAACATCAAAGTCTTGAGAGTTCGCCTTAAGGGGTCCACCTACCTGGAGAGATGTACCACGTCTGAGGCTGGGAAGCACGGGAGCGGTAAGGGTTACAATTCTACCCTTATTAAGTCCGCCATCGTCACTAAGAGCAAGGCGCTGAACTGGCGAGCAGTGTTCTCGTCGTGCAGCGTGTACCTATGGGCCTTAAGCGGCGGGCTTATCATTTTATTGGTGGTAAGTCTGTGGCAAGGTTCAATGCAGGGTTCTTGACTATTTTTGTATGTATTTGATGCGTATATTTTAAGATACGACTCTTTGATAAAGGCATTTTTAGCTACGATGCAGTGCTCCGGAATGGTGTTTCTAATGTGCGTGTCATCTTGAAAACACTCAACAGGCCCCGTCTGAAATGTGTGTTCTTTTCGTAGGTCAGCACATTGAACGCACGTTTAATAGTTTCATGGGAAAGCGTGCATTTAAAAAACTCTGGAAAACAGTTCAAGCGCCATGAAGGGCGGGGGCTCCTTGACTTAAGTCTGACTCCCACTATCCCCATAATTATCTACACAACTCCGCACATAATTATGTACTTAAACTATAACTGAACTTAAATTAGGGAAACATTGTAACAAAATTACAATCGCCCAAATATACATAACTGTTTTTCAACAAACACGTTTCGGTGCAGAAACGTAAAAAACCTGTTCGTAATTCTTCTGTTGCAGAAACAATAACATCCAGCGAAATACTATAAGTTCTTCAACATAACTTTGTAGGTACAGAAACAGAAATGGTAAATAGATTGGATTTCATCCCACAAATAAATTACGGGATTACCGCAATTATCTTCATAGTCCCAGCTCACATGGTCAGTCACTTCACTTGCAAACATTAAAAACAAACCGCAACGAAATTCGGATTTTAAGTTCTGTCAAACTATACGTCATGTAGTACTGTTGGGTAAACTATTTATAAAGCTTACAGTATTTATGAGCGAGATTTTTCCGGATGTTTTATAATTACTTAAATATAAAAAAAAATTAAAGTTTTCAATGACTCTTTCACGCAGCTGATCTGCTATTACTGTTTTTCAAGCATTTACTAAGAAAATCCTCAATGAATCGACGAAATACATTAACAGACAGAATCATTTCGATTTCCGATGGTTGTTGGTAGTTCTTTAAATCACCTGAATGGTTCTGAAAATACGTTGTGGAGTAACTGACACACGTGTTTAAAAAAAAATACAACCTTCATTCGCACTCTATTTTATTATTAAATGGATATCAATTCCTGCAACACAAAAATAAAACCCTCAAGACATGATGCGCATTACAAAAAAACGCACTTGGCCCCTTCAACATAATCAAAACTGACGTGTTCCACAAGCGATATCTGAAAGTACATTAACTGAAAATATACTAAACTTGTATACGCGGTGCAATTAAATTGCTACAAATGTTAGCCAATAAAATTATGGGCCATCGCTTGAAGATACATAGTTGCAAGATCCATAATAAAGAAGATACCACGCGCAAGTGTAGTACCTTGCGATAATAAACGATGCAACCCTAATGCGTACCTTTGTCGCCCACACCACTCCTTAATGCTGTACATTAGTCACATAAACCATCTCTAGATTAGTGGGCGCCTTAACTTGCTCAAATACATGGCCTGTTAAGTAACCCAACCAAACTGGAGGAGATAAAGCAGAGCCTACATCAACCAAACTGCATGCTATGATGGGAATCATGAATCGCTGTTGCAAAAGTATATCTTTGTGAAATGCGGTGATTTCCAGCAACTAAAGTAAATTCTGTAGTTACGAGAACATACACTGCGGCATAGCTACCAAGTATTGGATCCAATAAATGTTTGCTAACGACACTATAAGAATAATGATTTTGTCTTGCTCAAAGAATTCAGTAACAAACAACGTTCACCGTTCTCCTCCATCTCGGCGGGTGTACTAGATACGGTTACAATTTTACGCAATAGGCAGTTAATAATAACTTTAATTGTTCTTTATTAACGCCTCTACTTCTTGCCGATAGGTTAAACTGGAATGGTTTACACACTAACACAAGACTAACTTACATTTAATCTAGGCACACACTTAATGGCTTATTCGTGATTCCATCCTGGAACCTCGTGGTGCGACTGTAGGAACTCGACTACAGCCGCTGCCGACAGTGAGGAATGAAACCACCATAAACTTTGAACCAAATTTAGTCCTTATATAAGTAAAGCAACGAGAGTATAAACGTATGTGTAGCCATTCAAACACATGAAACAACTCACGCTTCACTAAAAGTGCCTAACCGTAAACAGAATAAATACCGTTAGCAATATTTCAGAAAATAAGTCACGTTCATGTCACAAGTAAAATAAGAAGTGTGGAAGATTTAAATGTTGAACCATCATCAGTCTAGCTTCATCGCCACATTAACACCTTAGCGTTTATGGCTACAGAGTACCCTATTGACAAAGTTGAATCATTAGTAGGAGTTTCAATACACCTTGATTTTTTTAATAGTTTCATATTCCGTCTGCTACGCGTTTAACCTGCAAGTACCACCGTTACTCTAGATAACTTCGGCGAGAGAGCTATACAATAATTAAAGCGGAAACTAATATTTATCTATTGGAAGGTTCTTAGAAATTATGTAGCCAAGCTGATTAATAACTTTGGTCTCTAAAGTAAAGCTTACATAAAACCGTACTATCGTCGTGCGGAAATTACTCGCCAACGCTCAGCACCGAGCTGCACATTACACTGTCGAATAAACTAGGGCCAACTTTGCGTCAGATCGGTAGAAGCGCCATTGCACTCTAAAAATTTTTTTGTACTTTTACAAGAAAAATTCTTGGAAACCCAGTTGCCAAGAAAATCCTTTGTAAAACTATAAACAGTTTTCTTGTGAAATCTACAAAACATATATTTGTAATATTACAAATGATAGCCTTGTATTACAACTTGCGTTATTGAGAAGTGCACATAAAACTATTTTTTTCTTCTAGAAAACCAATGTCATGAATTAATAACAGATAATAACAAGAAAAAACATTTCAAAATATAATTTACAAACAAAAAAATACACTCCGCCAGCACGGGGACTAGAACCCATGCCACTTGTATTACCAGCCTGCACCTTCAGTCACAATATCATGTTGACTTAGATGTTTAAAACTTACTTTTACAGTAAATACAACGTAAAGTACCTACAAAATAGGGAAATTATTTGATTAAGAAGAATGTTTATTTAATTTTAAGAGTTCTGTTGTTGAGGTGAGAGTTTTGGACGACTATTAACACCGAGGTTTTGATAGCAGATTTAAGAGTTCTATGTAGCTAGGACACATTAACAGTAAATGTGTAATACGGTCACGTTTTATTGAAATTGCAGTTTTATTATGATTATTTGAGTTGCTTTAAGTGTTTAAGGTTATTCAAACTAACAATACATTTCTTTTTGCATGCAAATTCACTTTACATCCCCCATAGTTTTTGCACAAACAGCTATATACAGTATTCATTGTTTAGTGACCGCCATTTTGCTGAAGCTCGTGAATACGGGTCAGTTTAGTACAAACATTAATTCAGATATTTTACAAACACGGCCACTGTAGTTTTACAAACGAGTAGTTTTATAAGATAAATCTTTGTACTGTTACAAGCATTTGTAAAATAACCAACCATTTCTTAATAAAAATTACAATTTTTTTTACGGTGTGCCATCATTTGGGACCACCGTAAAGAAAACTAATTAAAAGTTTGCAACTTGTCGCAAGCAGCTCGCAATCTGCGGGAACGCTCAGCCGCTGTGAAATGTCAACACGCCAATAACTGGCGGGAAGGGGGGAAAAAGCACATGAAGGGAAAGAAAGATGCAGGGAAACAAACTCGGAGAAGAAAAATTGTGACGGTCATGTGGAAAAGTGAGGCATGATTCTGGATGGGAAAGAACGAAATGTTATGAGTCTTAGCTGCTCATAAACTATTAGGATAATGAGGAATAGAATACGGTATTAGGATAAGCTCAGAATAAGAGGACTTATAGAAAGAGTTAATATAGTATTTACTTTTGTTCTCCAACAGTTATAAACTGTTACATAGGTAATTGAGACGAGAGAGAGAGAGAGAGAGAGAGAGAGAGAGAGAGAGAAAAAAGAGAGAGAAAGAGAAGGTCATTAGGTTTGAGAGAACATGATAAAGACCAGGACCCGCAGCTGACCGGCCTGATGACACTCGCAGACTGAGTCTCTCACAGTCCTCGGAGTCCAGTCCACTCTTCGCGCCCCTCCACATGTGTGTTGACGTAATTCGTTCTGATTGGCTCCCGTTGTGCGCAGGAGGCGGAGTGTCCTCGTCGTTTGTTCTAAATGCCCCGGAATGCCCTAAATTAGCTGGACGCACATTTTCTGTCTCTCTTTGCGCAATTCTCTGATGGTTGCTGAATTCGATTTCGTCCCAATGTTATGCTTTACAAACTCGTCTGTGGCCTCCTTCCCGGCTTTTGCTTGGACAGGTGTTGCACAACGGGGCCATTCGTAACAGATAGTACACAGAGGAATATAGGCAGTGTCAGAAGACACCGTCTCAGTAGCACGTGCCACTTGTATTGTATAGCTCACAGCTTTCAAACTAACGAAGGTGACGGGAAATATTAGCACCGTTTGAATACTCTTAGTATCTAGAAAATATAATTGCACTTTATAAAAAATCGCTGTTAACTATTTCGTTTTTATAAGTGTATTCGTTTCCCGCCTAACGTATTTCGGATTAAATGGAGGATGACCACTAAGCTAACTATTTTAAATTCTACATTGCAAACGAATAGTTAAACAATACGTAGAATGTAAAACACAATTTCTTGCACGAAAATATGGTCTTCGCTCAACTTCAGTAAGCAAATCAAGGAAAAAGTTTAACAAGACACCGTACAGTTGAATTAACTGGTTTACAACTCTTGAAACCAGCTTTATGACAGAACAAGTTTATCAGAAAATCCGTTATAGAGTTCTTACAAAGGTATTCTATGCTATGTACTTAACGTACACGTCTTAATTTCGAGTTCGGCTTTTATACCACACTGAGATATTGATCTGACATTTTCTTACCGAGCCTTTTGGGGTCGATAACGACCGAAAGAACTGGTGGCTCTTTGCCATTCTCAGTACAGACAAACAAAGGTAAAGTAATCCAGTACATTTTATTTAAATCCTGATTTACGCCTGTGCATAAAATGAATAAAATTAACATCGTTATTATTATCGTCCTGCGTTCCTAAGGCAGAAACTTCATTTTATTCCGTAATTTTTTTTTGTAATGAAACAAAACAAGTTTGTTAAAATGCAAGTGTTTTCATTTAATCTGATGACCTAGTGAAACGATAACATTACTGCCATTTATATCGAAAAAAAAATTGTAGGGCATTACTTTTACTACAAAATCTAATAACTTCCTAGATAACGATTACGTTAACTATCATGAATACCAATGTGTATCATTTATGATACGTAAGAGTGCTACTCGACGATAAAATTTGTTATCATTGTGTAGACAACAGCCTTACAACTAACCTATACATAAATTTAGGTTATATTATAAAATTTGCCACTCTCAGTGATTCAAAAATACGTTATCTGCAGTATAGAACTCACGCATGGAGACTTATCCGAAGAGCTTATGAAACATTAAAGTTTTTCAAAACTCAACTATGACATTTTCCACACACATGCCCATAATTTAATTGTAACGACATATTAATATTCAGAGCTCAGTTTTTTTTAAATATAGGTTTAAGGTACTTTTTTTTATATTCTAGATTGCAGTGAAATATTAGTGTATGTTAATACCGCGCGAGCCCTTTTTCTCTCAGGGAAATTACACGGTTGTGAATAACTAATGGTTTTTATCTGATTTCAGTGCTACTTGTGTTGTATTAGAAAATTATTTTAAAATCTGCGTTTCCAGTATTTTAGGTTGTTTCAATGCCTGGAATAATATATTTAATTCCGCGTTTGTTTTACAGTAGTTCGTAGCCATTTTCTTTTTATCACATATTTGTTCATTGCTTATGCCTTGTTTGGTCTTTGTATACTTGCTACTAAGTTTCTACAATACGTAAATCGATAAAATTTAGTTTACCTTCCAATACGGGTGATACCAACACCAGAGAGAATTAAACACAATGCGGCAATTATCCTTTAGGTCCTTTTAAAACTACGGCGGAGGTTTCACGAAGCCCGAGATCGCAGGACACTGCACTTTTAACTTGCCACGTGAAGGCCCCGCATTATTCTCAATCTTCTGAATTGCGTGCGTAACAGTTCGTTTCGTGCAATACGGCACTCTGTCTTCAAGACCTCGCATTAATCGTTTTAGAAAAACTGCTTACATGCAGCGAACACTCGCCGACGCCCAGAAACGAAGCGAAGGTCGCTGTTATACCTCTCTGTGGCAACCACTTCTCTTCGTGCTTCGATTATGGACAGTTCAGGAATCCTACACACACGCGTGAAATCAGCCTCAGCGATGGCAGAGTTGATTCACATTAGAAGGCGGTGCCTGCCAAACCTGCAGCGACAGACTTTCAACGGGGAACAAACGTCGAAGAAATTCCTTCGCAACGCATCAGTTTTTAAGATAACCTTTACGAACAAAAATTATTATACGTGACATTTCTTACGGAATATTGGCACGTCAAGACTTTTGGCCAATTTCAATGTTTAATATTTTCTTCTCTAATATTTAACATTTTAATTTACATTTTACAAAAAAAAAAAAGTTAATAAATTTTTTCTTAGATTTATTAACGTGGCAATATTATCTAAGAGAGTTGAGTGAGATGTATATTTTGTTTGAAACAGTTATATTTAAAACTGATGCATTGAGAAGGAATTTCTTTAACATGGATTCCCATTTACGCCTTGTGACTGCAAACTTGGTAGGAAGCGCCCTTAAAAAGACACTTTCGAGAATAGTCATCTTTTAAAAAAATTGCCCGTAAATGCAAATATTTTAACGTGAACACTGAATGATTTACTATCTACAGTAACGTTGGCAGTAGACTATGAACAGTATGTCATATATTGGGGTATACATAGTTATGTCAAATATCAGAAGTTAGGGCTGGCACAGTTAAGTAAACACTTTGAAAATAAATATTTGAAAAAAAAAATGGCATTGCTAGCTGCATACCGTACACGCACGCAAACTCTCATTCAAGCTCGCAGCGAAGTATGCAACAAAGTTACGAGTCTTGACTTTTTTCTAGTGTAATGTTCAACTTATGGCAAATCGAGTATTTTTGTACACATTAGAGTACGAATTAGCATATTAGTAACACATTTAGTTTCCGAACTATTTAACGTGTTCACCTGACTGAAGCATCAATAAAGTCATTGTACCCATGGATATGTATATTTTGGATATGGCGGACGGATACAAAATGAGAGGAAACGTTCATCTAAAACAGGGCTTTCGAAAGTTCTCAATTAACCGCGAACTGCTTATATATGCGATTCACGGTTTCTTCACATTTTTTGAATCAAACCTTTGAAAAATCACATCATGTAAGACATGCCTGGTTCATTTTTTAATATACCATGTACCACAAGCGTTTTATAATCATGTTAACATAGAAACTCTTTTCTTATTAAATTTAACTTTTACTCGTATTTTGTGTATAAATTAAAATATTTCATTATTAATTAATATTAATAAAAACAGGGAGAAAATAGGTGTGCTGCTAACGTCTAGTAAGGAATAGTTCGTACGCAAAACATTATTACGCTAAGTGCACACGAGTGCGGTGCACTATGCATTTGGCATAATTTTCTAAACTCGGTTAAACTTTGTTTGCAAGGGGTGGAGGAATATTTTGGAGGTAGATATTTAGCAAAGCTTCAGAAAATATGGAAGTAACCGTAAATGGACTATAGAAACTTATCAATGTTTCTAAGATTTCTAAGATTTTAAAAGGGCCACTCGACCAACGCACGAATACTAGTCATTAGCTACATGGCAATGTTTATGTTGACATGATTCACGTTGGGCAGAGAAAAACAAACTACACGGGGCTTTCAAAAGTGTTTAACTAACCATAAACATAGTGTAAAGGCAGAAACACATTTAGTTAACCTGAGGTTCATTTCAAAAATTTTCGTTATCAATATGTTAAGGTACAGGTCGTTCAGCAGTGTATTCACATTAAATTAATAGTGATTAAGTTTAAGTTTCCGTAGGAGGAGTTGAAAATTCATTCCATTAAACTACGTCTGATATTTCATATCGTGTTTTGTGTTAAGGCATCAGTTGATAACTACATAAAAATGAAATGGATGTTTAAGTTTTAATTTCGTTTATGCGTGAGCATGAGAGTTTGAATGAAAAAAAAATACGGAAAATACCAAACTAAAATAAACCGCTTGCGTGCAAATAGGTGCCAATTTACAGGTAACAAGAGGGAGATGAAATTTTCATGGCGTTATGCGTGCAAAAGTTGTATCAAGTGTTCTACTGCATATTCGCAATATCTCTATGTATTAAAAGAAGTGCCCGACTAACTTACTCACTCATCGCACACCCCAAACCGCTAAATGAAAAAGTATCAAAATGTATACATGGTTTCCCATTATGGCGCAGGCAACAACTAAGAAAGGATTTTTCGAAATTCAACCTCTAAGTGGGTGAAAAGAGTAAAAATGTGTTTTCCAGGAGACTTCAATAACTCATTAACCCGATGAGATATTGTTGTCCTCTTAGCTTCAAAAAGTAGCCTATTAAAATACCTAAAACATAATTTCAAAATGTTTTGACGTTATATCCGCAGGAGGGAGAAAAATAGTCTGTCATCGCATTTAATATAATCCATATTTTGTTATTTTCCACAACTTCACCGGTGAGCTTACGTTTTAATTACAAGGGACCAAATGACATTTCTACAGTTGTACTGCAGATACTATATACACTGAAGAGCCAAAAAAAAAAAAAACTGGAATAGGCGTGCGTATGCAAATAACAGAGGTATGGAACCTATCAGAGTAATGCGATGCTGTCGGCGGCGCCTATATAAGACAACATGCGTCTGACAAAGTTGCTAGATCGGTTACTGCTGCTACAATGGCAGGTTATCAAGATTTAAGTGAGTTTGAACGTGGTGTTATAGTCGGCGCACGAGAGATGGGACGGGACATAGCATCTCAGAGGTAGCGATAATATTTGGATGTTCGCGTACGACCATTTCACAAGAGTACCGTGAATATCGGGAATCCGGTAAAACATCACATATTCGACATCGCTGCGGTCGAAAAAAGATCGTGAACGAACGGGACAAACGACGACTGACGAGAATCATTACACGTGACAGACATGCAACCCTTTCTCAAATTGGCGCAGATTGGATTTGTGGACTGCCCTGCAGGATTCATGGTGTGAAGTGCCACCTGCATACCTTCAGACATTAGTCGAGTCCATGCCACGTCGTCTTGCGGCACTTCTGCGTGCTCTGGAAAGGCCGTGAGGGGGGAGGGGGCTACACTATATTAGGCAGGAGTACCAGTTTTTTTTTGGCTCTTCAGTATGTTTGTATACATATATATATATATATATATATATATATATATATGTGTGTGTGTGTGTGTGTATGTGTGTATATATATATATATGTGTGTGTAGGTGTGTGTGTGTGTGTGTTGTGTCGGTGTAGGCGCATAGCCTATTTTCAAAAATGTTTAAATGTAGCTATTCAAGTTAACTATTAGCCAAAACGATCCTTTTACCCAAGTATAAATGTAAAACACGGACTAGCAGTTCGTAAATTGGAAGAGGAGGGTCTTCTGTAAAGCTTAGTAGTTAATTATTCAACATTTAAAGTGTTTGTTTTGTTGTTTCAATACTTATGTTGTATTCGTATTTCATCTAACTTGATTTTAGCGTGACGTAACTCGCAAATAATGCTTTCTCCGTTCTCACCGGAGTAGTTGGCTACACGAAGTAAGAAGAGGAATCCGAGAAACGCGTGAGCCAGCCTGCTACCGAAACCAGAGACTAAATATGAGGTAGACCGCTTATTCGTCTTCTGTGCATGTAACCAACATTGACCTACCCCAAAGAACACAAATGTCAAAGTCACATGGTCAACAGTGATGAAAGTGTTTGTTTGTATCTTAATTTTTAAATGACAAGCACTATTATATAAATATAATATTTTTACCAATTTGAATTTAATCAAAGTGTATAACAAATCAGTTAGATGAAATATAAAAACATTTCAGAAGATTTGTTTACCTATCAGTTTTCTAACCTAACACCCAAACCATGCCGTTTTCGCAAGACATGTTGGCAGAAACGCAGTTCAATGTTGGGACACGGAGATTGGTTGTGCGCAACCAGCGAGATCGGTCTATCTCATCTTTAGTCTATGGGCCAAACGGAGGAGCGTGGAATGAGGGGCAGAGGAGTCCACTGCGTGGCGCAATGGCGNACCAAACGGAGGAGCGCGGAATGAGGGGCAGAGGAGTCCACTGCGTGGCGCAATGGCGTGAGGCGGGCGGCGCCTGCTCTCCGGAGTACTCGCCTGATGAGAACATCACTCGGCAGTATAAACTTTCGGAGAAGCTTCCGCAGCGTGTCGAAAACGAGGCAGGCCACACCACTGGGTCAGTCGTCCAGCTGCCTGCGAAGGATTTCAGGAGAGCCATCAGTGTTGGGTATCATGAGACAGCCTTCGGAGTCAGCTCTCTGGATACTGTAAATGTAATAGTTCGATATGCCGTCCACGACACGACAATTTAGAATAACTAGCTACGGAATCGCACAGAAAGTTTTGACATTATTCCGATATTGCCGATAATCCGGTATTAACGATTTCGCACCCCTCACGTATTAGCGATACTGAAATGGGGGCGGGGGAAGTATTGTTAGAACATGCAGGAATGTATTCAAATTTAATATAGCATTAGTAAGATAACTGCGAAATCGAGGTTTGCNAGTATTGTTAGAACATGCAGGAATGTATTCAAATTTAATATAGCATTAGTAAGATAACTGCGAAATCGAGGTTTGCATAAACGATATTTTAGCAATATCGCCAACCTACAGTAGCAAATATCGAAGGGATATGGTTAGCATGTATTGATAAGATTTTGAAAAGTGTGCATATCACAGCCACGGAGTAGATAAAAAAAACAGAGGCGAAATGGCGTACCAGTTTCTTTGATGTGGGCGTACCCATTCTCTGATGGGCTCCGCGGGACTTTGGGAAAGGGGTAATTGTGTGAACGGCTACTGCGTGCTGCAAAAGGTTCCCTTATTAGCTAGGCAACCAACTGGCAACTAGGTTACCAGACGCCGATCGGCGAGTGGCGTTCCGACATATTGCTGGCCAGTGACGCCATTTTGTTGGCGTGTATAGGTGGAGTTCGCTGAATTAGCAGCTGTTTCGCCTCTATAGTCTTAAGTACTCTGTGTCTCAGCCCTGGCGAGCAGCTGCGCCGTGAGTCTCAAACACCACGTGCCACTCGTAGTCAGACCACGGCCTACAAGGGGGCGCGGTGGTGTCGTGGTTCGACTACTCGCCTCCCACCTAGGCGAACCGGGTTCGATTCCCGGCGGGGTCACTCCCGGATTTTCACATGTGGGAATCGTGCCAGACGATGCCGCTGCTCGGGGGGTTTGCTCGGGGATCTCCCGTTTCACCCGCCTTTACATTATGGAGCTGCTCCATACTCACCTCGTTTCACATTCCATCGGCTCTCAAGAACCCGATGTTAAGAGCCGCCAAAAACTCTTCACTCCACGGCCTTCAGGCCCACCCCGCTCGAGTGAGCAAATCAGTGTTTCACGGTCGAGCAGTAAACCGAGGAGTCTGCGGAGATTTACAAAAGCGTGTCGCTACTGCAGAGATAAGCCTATCGGGACTCGTACGCTCCTGTCCATGAGCGGATTGAATTTCTGGGGTTATCGCTGAAAGAATGTTCTGGTCATCACCATTGCCCCTCTCAGCGAGACTCGGGGTATGCGGAACCTTCTAGATCGAGGAAGCGATATTATATAAGCCACGACGGGCCTCCGAACCGACAGTTTAGAGTTTGGAGGATTGTGCGACCTTATGCGGCAGGTGTGCGAAGACAGCGAAGCGACTAGCCAGCAAAGCGGCGAGAGCGACCAGCGGGATTGAAGCCTGTGGACTGCGAGCATCGGTACAGTGGAGGAGAGTGAGAATGAAGGGCGGGAATACTGAACTGGATGCGTGCGTGACAGACATTTTTAAATATGGCAATATACAGATTAAATATATGTAAATGATGAGTGTGAATTAAATAACTGTAATAAATATAGAGACAGCGATAAGGTCTTTAATTAAAATTGAGATAGACATTAAATATTGAGCTCACTGAAAATAACAAGAGTAATTAGTGGGGATAGATACTTTAATGTTGTAAATAATAGCTACGTGGATAAATTCAAAATCAAATTTAGTTATTTTATTTTTATTAATACCTTCGTCCCTCATGAACTCGGATACGCCCTTGGAGTCTTGTAAGAGTAATTTAAGTAAATCTGAGTGTTTTTATTGAACAAGCTTACGCTTGCTATGAACCTCGAACGAAAACGTTACCTGACGGCTTCACCATTCGCAATATTACTAATTTAAGTTTTTAGGTAGGTAACAGCTAAAAATGTATAATAGGCNACCTGACGGCTTCACCATTCGCAATATTACTAATTTAAGTTTTTAGGTAGGTAACAGCTAAAAATGTATAATAGGCACGTTTGTATTGTATTTGTTCCTAGACGCCTTAAAGAAAGTGTAACTCGAGTTTTATTCAAACGCACATTAATAATGAGTTTTATCCTTGCGAATTTGATTGGGAAGAGGTAAAAAAGTTCATACATCGGTCTGGTTCCTCAGTCAAAGACGCGGCGCGACAAAGTCAGGAGGATTCTGCCTGCGGTGGTTTGCAGTTGCCTTGCGCAGTGTGAGACAGAAAAGACCATCCAGTCTGAGGCGAAAATTTCCCACACTTTAAAATTCTCCGACCTCTTTGTTACGCCTATCAAGCATCCGCTGGATCAAGTAGTCGGGTTAATTGGTTATTACAGGATTTGAGTACCTAAAGGAAAATGAGATGGTATGACAATGACCCTTAGGACCCTGTCACCAAGAGAGTCTCTTCTTTCAGAATTTAAGAGGCTATGTTAACGGATGAAGGACGTGGTGGAGATGAAAAACTTATTGTTGTGGATTGGCGGGAAATGCGTCACTGAGAAGTGCTAACACATACCAAGTTTGCACCTGCGGTATGGCAGCATAATTCAAGCTTGTAATCCAACAGAAAGAAAGGAAAAAATATTTTACTATTGTATTCTAATATAAATAGAGATTTTGTGGTAGATAGCATGTAAAACCAATCACAATAGTAGAGGGATTATGGTGACTTTGGCACATCGGGACCTGGGACCGAAGCGTCGGAGCTGTCATTCCGATCGACCGGAGGCCATCTTGGATCCAGGTAACCTTGACCCTGGCCTTAGCCCCAGTGACCTTCGACCTTGAAAACACAGTTTTAGGTTTTTTTTAGGTTTTCTTAGATGTTTTAAATATAAATTATTATATTAAATATATTAAAAAATTATTCCAAAATTATTTTAAAATTAATAAAAAATCTTAAGTTTCCGGAGGTCCTCAAAACACCTTCCACCAATACTCATTCCACCATCTTGGTAGGTGCAGTTCACCATCTTGGTANACCTGACGGCTTCACCATTCGCAATATTACTAATTTAAGTTTTTAGGTAGGTAACAGCTAAAAATGTATAATAGGTACGTTTGTATTGTATTTGTTCCTAGACGCCTTAAAGAAAGTGTAACTCGAGTTTTATTCAAACGCACATTAATAATGAGTTTTATCCTTGCGAATTTTATTGGGAAGAGGTAAAAAAGTTCATACATCGGTCTGGTTCCTCAGTCAAAGACGCGGCGCGACAAAGTCAGGAGGATTCTGCCTGCGGTGGTTTGCAGTTGCCTTGCGCAGTGTGAGACAGAAAAGACCATCCAGTCTGGGGCGAAAATTTCCCACACTTTAAAATTCTCCGACCTCTTTGTTACGCCTATCAAGCATCCGCTGGATCAAGTAGTCGGGTTAATTGGTTATTACAGGATTTGAGTACCTAAAGGAAAATGAGATGGTATGACAATGACCCTTAGGACCCTGTCACCAAGAGAGTCTCTTCTTTCAGAATTTAAGAGGCTATGTTAACGGATGAAGGACGTGGTGGAGATGAAAAACTTATTGTTGTGGATTGGCGGGAAATGCGTCACTGAGAAGTGCTAACACATACCAAGTTTGCACCTGCGGTATGGCAGCATAATTCAAGCTTGTAATCCAACAGAAAGAAAGGAAAAAATATTTTACTATTGTATTCTAATATAAATAGAGATTTTGTGGTAGATAGCATGTAATACCAATCACAATAGTAGAGGGATTATGGTGACTTTGGCACATCGGGACCTGGGACCGAAGCGTCGGAGCTGTTCGTGCTGTCATTCCGATCGACCGGAGGCCATCTTGGATCCAGGTAACCTTGACCCTGACCTTAGCCCCAGTGACCTTCGACCTTGAAAACACAGAAAATCCAAAAAAAATCCAAAAGAATCTACAAAATTTATTAAATTATTATATTAAATATATTAAAAAATTATTCCGAAATTATTTTAAAATTAATAAAATAACTTAAATTTCCGGAGGTCCTCAAAACACCTTCCACCAATACTCATTCCACCATCTTGGTAGGTGCAGTTCACCATCTTGGTAGGCGTCACAGACACCGCCATTTTGGTCGGTGCAGTCCGCAATCTTGGTAGTAGCAATCCGCTATCATAATAGGCGTCACAGCCACCGTCTGCCATAGTGGTAGATGTAGCCGTCCGCCATCTTGGTAGGTGCAATCCGCCATATTGGTAGGCGTCACAGCCACAATCTACTATCTTGGTTTTTTTCGTACCGGAGTTTGTCTATCACCTTCGTTCGACCGCCATCTGATTTTTTCCTTATCATTTGTTTTACATTGCTGGTGCTGTCTTCAGCACCACGCCCAGCAGACAACTGACAGCCTCCACTCCCCCCTTCCAATATATTTAATTGACCAATTGCCACACCTCTGATTTTCATTGGATAATTGCCCACCCCCTTCCAATAATTGCTCCGCCAATGTTTCTTATTGGCTAATTACTCGGGTGTTTTCGGAAACCTTCGTTCCGACCAATCGGCGACCTACTGTAATCGCGAGGGCGGACAATTTTTTTCCCCTTAAAAACTTTTTATAAGACGCACCCTGAGCCCCCTCGGCAAATCAGTCATTTTTCTCGCTCTTAGAAATGTACGCGTGTTGTCCGAGCGGCCGTAAAATCCTTTCGGCCATTTTGGCATTTGGATGGGTGCGCTCGCTTAGTACCATGGACAAACGGGACGAGTTACCGTGCCTGCCGAAAGAATTTCTCCTGGTCGACGTNGGGTGCGCTCGCTTAGTACCATGGACAAACGGGACGAGTTACCGTGCCTGCCGAAAGAATTTCTCCTGGTCGACGTACCTTATGAAATTTCGACCGTATTCAAGTATTTGCCGACCTACCTGCATCAGAACGAAGACATACGGGACCGCTTACTGTACAAGGAGTGATTCGAGGGCTGCACCACCTCGGTTCCCAACACGCCGCATCGCAGGGGTTGGTGCAAGGCCCACCGATCAGCCCTCGGGACGTCTGGGCTCGTGGAAGACAACGTCCCCGTTGATGACGCCCTCCCCGTAGCAGACGCACTCCCCGCTGAGACGCCCACCCAGTAGAAGACGGCGTCCCCGTGCAAGCTATCTACTCGCAAGCTCTACCCGTGAAAGATGCCCCCCTTCCAGAAATGTACTCCAACGTGTATGGACATCGATGTAGTTTTAAATGACTTTGAAAAATTTTGTGAAACTCAGTGTGTGCGTCAAAGTTTTCACTTTCTTATAGCCATGTCCATGGAAGCACCTCGACCGCACCACGCAATGCTGTACTCGGCCATAATTCCCAACTACCCTGTGTATGCGTTTGTTTAGAAGATGCCAAGAGTCGGCGATTCGCAATGTGTACAACATCGGAACGAATCTTGTAGCTTCACAAGCATTGCCACTGCCCACCGTTTCGACAGCTCGTCGAGACTTACGCCACAAGACTTTACGAGTGCAAGAATCAAAGATATTGCTGTGCCCCGTTCAACGCCGAAGCCCCAATATATTGGAGTAATGATGACCCGTGGTACATTAAAAAAAAAACAACTAGAAACCCATTGTACATTTTAAAATAATATTACGTGTGTAATGCCCTCCAAGACTCAGAGAAAATACACGTGTCAAAAAAGTATTCCTTGTAATATTCTGAATAATAATAGCAATGATAGTGTAATGTGTGTGCATAAATAAATGTGTTTAAAACAATATATAGATTTTTATTTTATCCCTAGTTACATCCTGGTCACGTAAGTTTAAAAAAACAATGTTGGCAAAGAAAATATATTTAGCATATAAGTTTTTGTTATAATTTAAATAAAATAAAATATCTAGTTCATCAGTTTTGTTATAATTTAAAGAAAAATATTCAATGATGCGTTAGCCGCCACTAACATAACGTATATATATTTTTTACGTGTACAAAAGTAATTATTATTAAAAAAATGTATTAAGGATTTAGAAAAAAATTAAGTGTCGTGTACGGGTGTGTTATGCTGCCTCTCTCNTTAAGTGTCGTGTACGGGTGTGTTATGCTGCCTCTCTCGGTATGCGATACGCACTGTGAAGGATCCCATGCATTCCCCCTAACCCAGGCATAGACGCACATCAATAAAAACATTTCCTCCCAAGTTTCAAATCAGTACATTAGGAAATTTAGGCATCGGGGAAAAAATACCCATATGGTTTCTCCACATGCGGCGTTTTTTCTAACACCCATTGTCACCATATAAAACTCTTTATACGCATAAATAATGCACTTATAGTAAGTTTTGCAGGGAAAAAATTATGTAACGCGAAGGGACGGTAGCGTTAAGGTACACCCACCTCAAGTACAAAATCATAAAAAACAGTTATCATCGAAAAAAAAATTCTGTATTTCCATAAATTTGTGTGCGCTCGCTCCATTAAAAGATATATCTGATCCGCGGTAAAACACCCCCACCCTCTCTCAACAAAGTCATACGACACTGCTACGTGACTTGAGACGAATGAAAAGTAACATGCGAACATGTTTATGTATATGTATGCGACCTCTAATCCAGTAGGTGTCAATAATATTCACTCTTTATGAATTAAGCAAACTAACACATAGTTTTATTCCCGAGAAGCTAGTCCACCATGCAGATTTATACCACAATACGAATTCCAGCAAAGACACGCGCATACAGCACTCATTCACCTCCCATCAACATCGTCGAGACATATAAGGAAAGACTTCATAGGCGCGGGGTCAAGGTCAAAAGTCACCGGAGTCAAGGCCAAAGTCAAGGTCATATGTATCCAATATGGCAACCAGCCAACTGGAATGACAGAGTACGAACAGCTCCGATGTTCCGTTCCCAGGTCTCGTTGTGCCAAAGTCCCCATAATTCCCTCTACTCACAATTACGAGATTACTGAGTAATTAAAAAAAAGTTTGATTTTCACGTTAAGGCGTCACAGAGTTATGAACATAAAGGCTACATTAGTATCTCAATATACTGGGCCCCGAACATGTGTTAGACAGACTCGAAAATAATCTTTCCGCATATTACTGCATTTTTGCTGGAACGTTTACTTTTGAAAAATTGATAGTTGAAGTATTGTCAACGTTAAGGAAAATATGAGGTGACAAAAGTCATGGGATACCTCCTAATATCATTTGCAACCTCATTTTGCCCGGTGAAGTGCAGCAACTCGACGTGGCATGGACTCAACAAGTCGTTGGAAGTCCCCGGCAGAAATATTGAGCCATGCTGCCTCTATAGACGTCCATAATTGCGAAAGTGTTGCCGGTGCAGGAGTTTGTGCACGAACTGACTTCTTGATTATGTCCCATAAATGTTCGATGGGATTCATGTCGGGCGATCTTGGTGGCCAAATCATTCGCTGGAATTGTCCAGAATGTTCTTCAAACCAATCACGAACAGTTGTGACACGGTGACATGGCGCATTGTCATCCATCAAAATTCCATTGTTGTTTGGGTACATGAAGTCCATGAATGCTGGAAGTGGTCTCCAAGTAGCTGAACATAACCCTTTCCAGTCAATGATCGGTTCAGTTGGACCAGAGAAACCCAGTCCATTCCATGTAAAAACAGCCCACACCATTATGGAGCCACCACCAGCTTGCACAGTTCCTTGTTGATAANATGGACATCGATGTAGTTTTAAATGACTTTGAAAAATTTTGTGAAACTCAGTGTGTGCGTCAAAGTTTTCACTTTCTTATAGCCATGTCCATGGAAGCACCTCGACCGCACCACGCAACAGACGTATCGCCTTCATACGTACGAAACTCACAGACTACGGTTGGACGAGGGGAATATTCCGTGCGAGGAAATTCCGGCAATGCTGAACTCGGCCATAATTCCCAACTACCCTGTGTATGCGTTTGTTTGGAAGACGCCAAGAGTCGGCGATTCGCAATGTGTACAGCATCGGAACGAATCTTGTAGACTTCACAAGCATTGCCACTGCCCACCGTTTCGACAGCTCGTCGAGACTTACGCCACAAGACTTTACGAGTGCAAGAATCAAAGATATTGCTGTGCCCCGTTCAACGCCGAAGCCCCAATATATTGGAGTAATGATGACCCGTGGTACATTAAAAAAAAAACAACTAGAAACCCATTGTACATTTTAAAATAATATTACGTGTGTAATGCCCTCCAAGACTCAGAGAAAATACACGTGTCAAAAAAGTATTCCTTGTAATATTCTGAATAATAATAGCAATGATATTGTAATGTGTGTGCATAAATAAATGTGTTTAAAACAATATATAGATTTTTATTTTATCCCTAGTTACATCCTGGTCACGTAAGTTTAAAAAAAAAAAACAATGTTGGCAAAGAAAATATATTTAGCATATACGTTTTTGTTATAATTTAAATAAAATAAAATATTTAGTTCATCAGTTTTGTTATAATTTAAAGAAAAATATTCAATGATGCGTTAGCCGCCACTAACATAACGTATATATATTTTTTACGTGTACGAAAGTAATTATTCAAAAAATTAATTAAGGGTTTAGAAAAAAATTAAGTGTCGTGTACGGATGTGTTATGCTGCCTCTCACGGTATGCGATACGCACTGTGAAGGATCCCATGCATTCCCCCTAACCCAGGCATAGACGCACATCAATAAAAACATTTCCTCCCAAGTTTAAAATCAGTACATTAGGAAATTTAGGCATCGGGGAAAAAATACCCATATGGTTTCTCCACGTGCGGCGTTTTTTCTAACACCCATTGTCACTATATAAAACTCTTTATACGCATAAATAATGCACTTATAGTAAGTTTTGCAGGGAAAAAATTATGTAACGCGAAGGGACGCTAGCGTTAAGGTACCCCCACCTCAAGTACAAAATCATAAAAAACAGTTATCATCAAAAAAAAAATTCTGTATTTTCATAAATTTGTGTGCGCTCGCTCCATTAAAAGATATATCTGATCCGCGGTAAAAAACCCCCACCCTCTCTGAACAAAGTCATACGACACTGCTACGTGACTTGAGACGAATGAAAAGTAGCATGCGAACATGTTTATGTATATGTATGCGACCTCTAATCCAGTAGGTGTCAATAATATTCACTCTTTATGAATTAAGCAAACTAACACATAGTTTTATTCCCGAGAAGCTAGTCCACCATGCAGATTTATACCACAATACGAATTCCAGCAAAGACACGCGCATACAGCACTCATTCACCTCCCGTCAACATCGTCGAGACATATAAGGAAAGACTTCATAGGCGCGGAGTCAAGGCCAAAGTCAAGGTCATATGTATCCAATATGGCCACCAGCCAACTGGAATGACAGAGCACGAACAGCTCCGATGTTCCGTTCCGAGGTCTCGTTGTGCCAAAGTCCCCATAATTCCCTCCACTCACAATTACGAGATTACTGAGTAATTAAAAAAAAAGTTTGATTTTCACGTTAAGGCGTCACAGAGTTATGAACATAAAGGCGACATTAGTATCTCAATATACTGGCCCCCGAACATGTGTTAGACAGACTCGAAAATAATCTTTCAGCATAATACTGCATTTTCGCTGGAACGTTTACTTTTGAAAAATTAATAGTTGAAGTATTGTCAACGTTAAGGAAAATATGAGGTGACAAAAGTCATGGGATACCTCCTAATATCATGTGTAACCTCATTTTGCCCGGCGAAGTGCAGCAACTCGACGTGGCATGGACTCAACAAGTCGTTGGAAGTCCCCGGCAGAAATATTGAGCCATGCTGCCTCTATAGACGTCCATAATTGCGAAAGTGTTGCCGGTGCAGGAGTTTGTGCACGAACTGACTTCTTGATTATGTCCCATAAATGTTCGATGGGATTCATGTCGGGCGATCTTGGTGGCCAAATCATTCGCTGGAATTGTCCAGAATGTTCATCAAACCAATCACGAACAGTTGTGACCCGGTGACATGGCGCATTGTCATCCATCAAAATTCCATTGTTGTTTGGGTACATGAAGTTCATGAATGCCGAAAGTGGTCTCCAAGTAGCTGAACATAACCCTTTCCAGTCAATGATCGGTTCAGTTGGACCACAGAAACCCAGTCCATTCCATGTAAAAACAGCCCACACCATTATGGAGACACCACCAGCTTGCACAGTTCCTTGTTGATAACTTGGGTCCATGGATTCGTGGGGCCTGCGCCACACTCGAACCCTNCACCACCAGCTTGCACAGTTCCTTGTTGATAACTTGGGTCCATGGATTCGTGGGGCCTGCGCCACACTCGAACCCTACCATCGGGACTCATCTGACCAAGCCACGGTTTTCCGGTCGTCTAGGGTCCAACCGATATGGTCACGAGCCCAGGAGAGGCACTGCAGGCGATGTCATGCTGTTAGTAAAGGCACTCGAGTCGGTCTTCTGCTGGCATAGCCCAGTACAGCCAAAATTCGCCGCACTGTCCTAACGGACACGTCCGTCGTACGTCCCGCATTGATTCCTGTGGTTATTTAAGTGTTGCTTGTCTGTTACCACTGACAATTCTGCGCACATGTCGTTGGTCTCGGTCATTAAGTGCAGGCGGTCGGCCACTGCGTTGTCCATGGTGGGAGATTATAACTGAAATGAGGTATTATTGGCACACTCTTGACACTGTGGATCTCGGAATGTTGAATTCCCTAACCACTTCCGAAATGGAATGTCCCATGCGTCTACCTCCAACTACCATTCCGCGTTCAAAATCGTCGTGCGGCCANCTGCGCACATGTCGTTGGTCTCGGTCATTAAGTGCAGGCGGTCGGCCACTGCGTTGTCCATGGTGGGAGGTTATGACTGAAATGAGGTATTATCGGCACACTCTTGACACTGTGGATCTCAGAATGTTGAATTCCCTAACCATTTCCGAAATGGAATGTCCCATGCGTCTACCTCCAACTACCATTCCGCGTTCAAAATCTGTTAATTCCCGTCGTGCGGCCATAATCACGTCAGAAACCTTTTCACATGAATCACTTATCTACAAATCAAAGCCCAACCAATGCACTGCCCATGTATACATTTTGTAAGCGATAATACTGCCNGTCAGAAACCTTTTCACATGAATCACTTGACTACAAATCAAAGCCCAACCAATGCACTGCCCATTTATACATTTTGTAAGCGATAATACTGCCATCTGTATAATTGCATATTGCTATCCCATGACTTTTGTCACCTCTGTGTACGCTGGTAACATATTGACACAAATGTATGGATGCAAGATACAGAAAATCACTAGTTACTTCACATTGAGTGAGCAAATACAGCAGAATACTCGTGTGTGACAACAATCCTTGAGTGCCAATATAGTATGGTTCATGTACTAATAGAAGGTAAAACAGTACTATATGAAATATATCGTTTCAATAGGATCTACAAATGATACAAACGTGTGTATGGTTTAACTACAATGGTACAAGTATGCTATAAATTTATCAGTGGAAAAATTATTTTTAAAATCATGTAGCTTAAGATAGGCTTCAACAAGAATTTATTTTACATTCCAGGCAAGGTTTCAATTACTTTCTTTATGTACTGAACAGTTCATTTTATTAGAATTATTGATTTAAAAAAAAGTAAGACAAGACGTTCTAAAATTTTAAAATTTCCAAGCCCCAGCGGTAACAGTTACAAACAAGAAGCCAAAATAAAAGCTAAGAAACTCCCAAAAAAGCGAGAAAACACAAAGAAATTAAAATTACAAAATGAAATTTACGTAAAATTCATATGACAAAACAAATAAGGTGGCTTACAATAAATTTAACTTACAGAATAAAATAAAGGAAAATAATGCTTAAGAAGACCTGAAATCATCCAATTAAATATTTAAAACACATTTGGCCTTCAAAAGATGATAGAATGATTATGCCGATTTTGGAACAGAGGACTGCGGACTCGGAGCGTCGGGGNCAATTATATATTTAAAACACATTTGGCCTTCAAAAGATGATAGAATGATTATGCCGATTTTGGAACAGAGGACTACGGACTCGGAGCGATTCATGATCTGTCATTCCGGTCCCACGGCGACCATTTTCCCCATAATTTTCCTTTTTCCCTCAAAATCGACTATTTCTCCTAGAAATGTATCTTTTTTAATTCGAATTTCCCTTTTAACCCTCAAAATGTCTCTTTTCTCACTCAAAAAAGCACCAATACCCACAGCTGCAAAAAACGATCCCCCGAAAGGCAATTTTAAATCCATCGGACGGAATTGGGGGGGATAGTTTTTGAGGGCAGAGCCGGGGTGGCCATATTGGTTTTATAGGCATAATGTATGCCAAATCGATACGAGGGGTACAGAATCCGGAGTCAGACCTAACCATTAGCCATCTTGTCCGCCATATTAAACGTCGGTGACTTTGACTTTGACCTTTAACCTAAAACTTATAACCATTACCTCGGATGACCTTAAAAATCAATACTCGAGAACAATTGTAAACATTGAATAAATTCATGAAAGTCAGCGAGCATATTACATTACTGACTACTACCGTCATATTTGATCCCGGTGACCTTAACCTTTGACCTTGGCTGCAGTGACATTTGACCTTGAACCCAAAAATTTGTCAAAAATTCCAACAATTTTCTAAGAAATTATAAAAAATATTAGATTTTTTTAAAAACTATTTCTAAAAACTTACATTTTTGTGGGTTCCCCACCACACCATTTCCAGCAGACGACTGACCCCCTCCAATCAATCACAGTGTATTGACATTCACCTCCCCAAACCACTGACCTTTGGTCATTCTAACGAATGCACTCCCCCCACCAAATTGTTTTTTTTTTTTTCGTTTAACATTTGTTTACATTTTCAACACCTAGGTGGCACTGATGACTCCGACCAACATGTTAGATCTGGATGACCTTCACCTTGACCTCACATCCATTATCTTAACCTTGTGCCTATGACCTTGGAAAATCTTGCATCCAAAAAGAAATTCCAAAAACTTTAATAAAATAAAAGATTTTTTTTAAATATAAAAAAAATAGAAAATAATTAAAGACTAATTTTTTTATTAATAGTTCGATCAATCTCGCAATATTTCCACCAGTCAGCACTGCAATAAGCACCACAATCCACACACCAATCCACTAAAATCCCTACAACAAACCACACCAATCCACAGATCAATCCACTACAATCCACAGATCGATCCACACACCACTCTAAAAATCAATCCTTCGCAATCCGCTTCTCAATCGCTCCACAAACTCCACAATCCGCTCCACACTCCCAATCCATGAATCAATTCCAATCCTTGCATCAATCCCAATCCACATACCTAACCAAAACCCAATCCACACCAATCCTTCGCAATCCGCTCCACAATTGCTCCACATGCTCCACAATCTGCTCTACAATCCCAATCCTTGGATCAATCACAATCCTTGGATCAAGCCCAATCCACAGACAATCCACACCAATCCTTTGCAATCTGCCGCACAATCGCTCCACATGCTTCACATGTTCTGCAATCTGGTCCACAAACCCAATAATTGTATCACTCCCAATCCTTGGATCAACCCCAATCCTTGGATCAATCCCAATCCTTGCATCAATACCAATACTTGGATCAATCCAAATCCTTCGATGAATCCCAATCCTTCGATCAATCCCAATGCAAAAGTTTGGTCTGTGGATTGGTGTGTTGATTGGAATGGATTGGTGTGTGGATTTGAGTGGTGGATTGGAGTATATTGGTGAAGATTGGTGTGTAAATTGGTGTGTGGATTGTGGTTCTGATTGATTGAAATATTGCTAGATTCATCGAAATATTGATTTAAAAACAAGTATTTGATTATTTTCGAGTTTTTTTTTAATTTTTGGGGATTTTTTGGATTTTATTTAATTTTTTTGAATTAATTTTTGGGTGCAAGAATTTCCGAGGTCATGAGCACGACGTCAAGATCATGGATATGAGGTCAAGGTGAAGGTCATCCAGATCTAACATGTTGGTTGGAGTCATCAGTGCCACCTAGGTGTTGAAAATATAAACAAATGATAAACTAAAAAACNAATAGAATGTATTTGAATGGAGTGGGTCAGTCGTCTGCTGGACATGGTACTGTGGCGGACCTCCAAAAATAAAAGTTTTTAAAAATAATTGTAAAAATAATAATTTTTTTTAATAAATTGTTTGAAAATTTTTTGAAATTTTTTTACGAATTTTTGGGTTTAAAGTCAAAGGTCACTGTAGCCAAGGTCAATGGTCAAGGTCACTTGGACCAAATATGGCGGTAGTAGTCAGTAATGTAATATGCTCGCTGACTTTAATGAATTTATTAAATTTTTTTTAATCTCTCGAGTTTCTATTTTCAAGGTCATCCAAGGTTGGTTATATGGTCAAGGTCACGGTCACCTGCGTCTTACATGGTGGTTCGGTGGCATCATAACATGGGGGCTGGTCGGTTGCAGTCCCTCGTCCTCACTAAACTCAAACATTTGAAATTTTAATTTTATAATATTTTAAAAAGAAATTTTTAATATAATTTTATAAATGTTTGAGTTTATATTTTTATTTTTTGGAATTTTCTTTGTGTGTATCGTCATTTAAGGTCACGGAGTCAAGGTCAAAGTCATGGAAATCCAATATGGCGGACAAGGTGGCTGATGGTTAGATCTGACTCCGGACTCTGGACTCCTTAAATCCCTTTGGCATACCCTATGCTATAAAACCAATATGGCGGTCATTGATTTGCCGTCGAAAACGATCCCCCTAAATCCGTCCGATGGATCGAAAATTGCTTTTCGGGGAATCGGTGGGGAGATCGGTGCTTTTTAAGTGAAAAACGGAAAATTTTGAGGGGGAAAAGGGAAATGTTTTGTGAAAATTGCCGTTGGGGGACCGGAATGACAGATCATGAACAGCTCCAACGCTTCGAGCCCTCAGCCCCTTGTCCCAAAATCGGAATAATCATTATACTCAAGATATTAAAAATAATTTACAATGTATTTGTTTTAAACTCACGTCCCATTGTTTAATGCAATAATAGCATTTGTCCCAAAAGTCTATGAACGTGGAAAACATAATATTTAAAATCAAATATAAAGTAAAATTATAAAAATGCGCAAAATATGTAGTTACCATATGCTGCACCAGGAAAGGTTTATTTCCTTAAACATGTTAATTTTGATAAGTCATACGATTTAATCTCACACAAAAGTTTATTTGTGAAAGTAGAAGATAATGCATCTGATAATGCATCTGCATTCCCGTTATGATTTTAGGGTCGACAAGTGCTTCCCCTTACAGTGCGAGGTGGCGCAGTGGTAACACAATAGACTCTCAATTCGAGATGTTTCTGGTTGAATTTCCAGTCCGGCCATCCTTATATCAGCTTTCCATGGTTTTCCGAAATCACACCAGGTGAATACTGTGCGGGTTCTTTGTGTAGAACATTGCCTTCTCCTTCCCGATCCCTACTTATCCGAACGACTTTAATGCCCGCGTTGTCTGCAAGACGTTAAGCTCTATCCATCTACCTACCTGCTTACCCCCCTCAACACAAGTGTTTGCAAACAAATTAACAGCAAACGCTTTGCTACTAAAATGTGAATAGTTTTAAACCTTATTCCAGACTATGTTAAAAGGTTATATCATGTAATAACTATTCTTCTTTATTTTCTAGTGCTGTTACCAACTCATACCTATCTTCTGGTATTAATAATAAATCTTTATTTACATAACTTTTTAAAGCGTTGTGTGCTGAATCCGTCTTCACAGAAATCTGTATTATTTTTTTAATACATTGTACACACAATAACTTTAATTGTAGATATTCTAAGTTACTACATGGTAGGTGTGCCATTTGTACACACTCGCTTATTTTTAAACATGTTTTTTTTTTACCCTTGTAGCCTCTTTCAGGGAGTAGTTTTGGTTTTCATGATAAAGCCGCTTGTTTTCTTTTCCAGCAAGTAGTTTTCATAACTGTTCATTTCTATGTAAAAGCAAGGTTAGATACTGTTTTAGTCACTGTTTCAATAATTTTGTTTATTTAACTATCAATATTTCAAGATTTCGTTAACTTTTCATCTTGAAATTTATCGGTGACCAGTTACTCTGATCAGGTTAAGCTGTTGTGTCAACCGATTGAAATATCTATAGTTAAAAGAATTGTAAATGTTGTAATAAAATATCATGTATTTGGTTTCTGAATTTCATATTTAAATTCTTTTCTGTCAATGTAATTCTATAAAGTATTTATGGTGTTGATGTAAAATACAGCATAGCCACTGGCTTTGTGACAAGCTACTTGATTTCTGTGATAGTCACTAGTATTTTCGGAACACTCCCTAAAGCTTTCTTCTTGCTTTCTACTCGTTATGGAGTGACACAAAATATAATTAGCTTCGGCTATTATCCAGTTTTAATACAGCGATCTTTTGATTTTTACCGCTTTGGCGGTCGACCTTTTCGGTCGGAAAATGCTGTGTTGAGGCCATTTCACTACCTTGCTGCCGAGGCGTGGCAGATTTTCTTTGAAGTCGCCTTGTGTCTTCTTGATGCCGATTTTATGATGAAGTAACACCTATGCTGGCGTTGGCAAGGGAGATTTCCCGAAGATGGGCCACGTCTCAGGAAAGTCCAGCCACTATTTTTCCATCATTTTGGCATATGCATGAATCTTTCAACTATACAGCAATCAAGTTGCCGTTTTTCAATTTTCGACTGAATCAATTATATATACATTATATATACTATATATATATATATATATATATATATATACAGAAACCTCTAATATTTTTTGTATGGCTCGACATTTTTTGTAACTCAGAATTTTAATTTTTTTATTGTGGGATCCCAACAAAATTAACGATAATTTCTTTCATATAAAAATTTTTTTTCTGTAACAACAGTTTGTTGTTCATATACGAATTATATAATATAAATATATATAAAGCCTTTGTTACTGTTACGCATCATAAATATTTGTTATTGTTTTGTTACTGTTTTCACTCTTATTATACACATTTTGGTCACACGAATGTAAGTTCTACTTTCTTTAACAACCACCTTGCACTTTTTATTCTAAATCACATTTTGCTTTATTGCTGTATGTATGTAATAATAATAATAATTATTATTATTATGTATGTGTAAGGGTGCTGGAGCAGGAATTTTGGCTCGATCTCTTTAATTATACATTTTATATTGGGGTCACACCTACACAACTAGATCCTTCGGAGTTTCTACTTGTAGCAGACTCGTGGTTATATTCCACGAAGTCCCCCAATGCTACAAAACTGGTAGCATCCGCGTGGTTATATTACACGAAGTTTCACCAATGCAACAGGTACGTCCCCGCGGTTAAGTTGCTGGCATCGAAATATGTTAGTTCATTTTTAATCATGCCTAATTTGTAAGTATTACTTATCATTATTCACATAGCGTGTTTGTTTACAAAACAAACAAATTCCGCTTAAATATATTTTTTAAATAGTATCAGAGTAACCGATACTTTATTCATTTAATAACAGTTCTATTTTTACTCTTGCCATTGCACTACAACTTAAAACTTGCTCTGTATAAAACTAGGAAGAGTTAAGTTTATATTTTTAATACATACATTTCTTAACTTTTAAAATGCGTCTACTAATATTATAACATCTGATTTATAATATAATTAGGTGTATTATTAAGTTTTAAATAATTAATACCATTAACATATTTTAGGCATGGCATCTGACATATCAGCTTTATTTTCTTTGGCTTGTAAATGTTCTTTAAATTTTTCTTTAGCGTTTGGGTAATCAAAACGATAACTGCTTAAGTATATCAAAATTGTTATTTTTTAAAGTATTGTGCAGTTTATTTTAATTTTTTCTAAGAATTTTACTTAATTTATTAATGCTCGTTGACACAGCTCTTGATTATATTCGTTATTACTTTTAATTTTTTTTAACTAAGATTATTATTGTTTTCTTTATTATTTGAAACAAATTTACGAAAATAACTTTATTCCTTTATAAATATGTGTGCATAATGCCTTAATAAATTATTAGTGTGAACAGGTAAAAATAATTTAATAATTATAATTTAAATTAAAACATTAATTAGCTGCTCTTCTACAATTTGCTGTTAAATTACAATATTATTTCTAATTTTTTTTTATGGTTTGTACTTCATTGTATTCAAATAATAATTTTTCGCATTGCTTAGTTTTTTAATTGACCATTGATATTACGTTCTATGAGTTTCCATTAATTTTATTTTTATTTTTCATAATTATGAAGCATAAACTACTTGTAACAGAAGTTCTTCTAAAATGGTAACGAGACGAGAACTGAAGATGTTTGCAACTTCAGCTTTTTATGAATACAGTTTTCTCACAGCCTTTTTTTTTTTTGTGTGAAAACACCGAAACACAGTAGGATTTTCGTTCGGGATGGTTTGGATACCTCAACCCTCGATAGCGACATTCTCTTTATCCTGGGAGCCGCATCCGGTCCTTCCATTCATTTCTCAACAAAAGACACGCACGCTCGTTTTATTCATGTCTTCCTGTAAGTGGCGGAAGCAAGAAACGGATAGAAGATGAAGGAAGCACGGATAAACTGGAAATGACGTAGATGAACAGTAAAACAATCTTACCACCCTGTTATTAATACAACCTACAGTTAAAAATAGTGGAGTAATTAAATAGTATGGAATTAAGGAATGTTGCAGTTGCTATATTCTTTTCCATTGTGATATACATTACAAAGAAAATATGCGACTCAAGTAAAATGGACATAAAAGGGTCAAGGAACATAAAAGAGCTTTTAACGTAATTAGATTGCAGGCATTTTTTTGGCAGGAAGACGCCGGAAATTCAATAAATGAGGGGAAAAAGGAACCAGTATTTTCTCCGTCACAACAGAAAGAGGGAAATAAAAGTGCGGCATTAATACAATTACAGCCCAAAGCTGAACCAATGATTTTAAACAGTAAAATAATAATCACTGAAAGTGTAGTTAATAATTTGATATCTACTGCGATTCAATGGACTACACTAAGCAAGAGTGGCTGGGAAATTGAAATGTATTATAAATCTGTACGAATCACTATTAAATCAATGAAATTAAGACGATTAAATAACTAGCAACGTCTCACTAATTCCATCTGAGCAGATATAATTCATCTGTAATCAAATTCATGTATTATTTAGGCTCTTTCGTTTTATATAGCGAGATTTAAAAAAAAACAAAGAGGTTGTCGTTTCCTTATCGCTATACTTTTGTGATGGATGAGATATGAGATTAAACTGCGAGATTCATTATGAAAATTGACCGGGACTTTACATGTTTCGTACCCCGAAAGCGGAGGAGAAAGACCAAAGTTGCGAGGTTCATTGGCGCAACTAAGCAGTCAATCACCTCTTTGCCACTTCTGAGTGAGGGGTGGAGTTGATAGGATTAAGTTGTGAGACAGAGACATCGATCGAACCTGTCTGTGCTCGTGTAAGGAGCATGCAGAAGAGGCATTAAGCGGTCTAGAGTTAAACTGAGAAATGGATATCGTGTGATTGTGAAACAAGTGTTTGCGAAAACAATTAACAGGAAATATCAGTGATAACATTCTAAATTCCGGTAACGTAAGTAGAAATTAGAGAAGACAAGGGACACATGGGAGACTGGGTAAACAATTAGCATCGATCACGAAGGCGAAAAGAGGCTAACCCGGGACTCGAATCACATATCATCCGAGTGTCCCAGCCGAGTTAATTATCACAGTTTTTTAAGCGTTCGTTAACTCCTGAAATAAGCCTTCGGTTTTAAATGTGAAGTATTTCAAGAGAGGATTTTACCTTGATGCTAATAAAACATAGCATTATATAATAATTATTTTCAAGACCTAGACAAGCGCTGAGCTGAGCACAACGCAGGTATATAATTAGATACTTTATTAGCATATGTAAAAGATGTTATGATCTGGGAAGGACGCAAAGGATATTTAGAAAAAAACAATCATGACGACAGTAGGGTTTATAGTTCGCGCATCACGACAAGGCGAATGGACTCCCTTATATACTACGGAGTCCAGTTGCCTAGACGTGACGCGCGGACTGTATGAGGAAATAAAAAGAAAATTTAGGCTCGGCTTTACCAATTATGCAGAAATTCTTCGGTTTAGTGTCAAATTTTCAGTTTCAGAGGTATTATTGGAAATGTTTGATTATACAGAGCATTTACGAGTTACTGGTGGTTTAATACCTTTGTATCTAATTTTCAATGTGTGTTATTTCCTGCTTGTAAATGGGCAGAAACTTATTAATAAAATATAAATATGTTCCCAACTTTTTGCAACTAGAAGATAACGCACAATGAAAATCAAGCACGATAATATTAAACAACTCGTAAAATGTAAATTTTCTATAATCGTACATTGTCAGTAATTACTCTGAATTCGAAATTATGACGCGAAAACGAAGAATTTCTGCAAAAGAGGTGAAGCCAAGCCCTAAGGAAGAAAAATGTAGTAATGAAAACTGCAAAGAAGAAGGGTAAAGTTTAAACGACAAGGAAACAGTTAACGCAGCCATCATTACCTGGGAAGTAAAAACATACTTATTAATTTAAAACGTTAATAGAACAAATGGGAAAAGGAAATGAACCTGGGTTCGGTTTCCACGTGCAGCATGGAAGTGTATGGACATTTTAAGGTGACACTTTGGTTAATATTTTTAGAGCATAAGGGGATTGCGTAATCCCATAATCCCCATTGTGAAAATATTAAATTACCAATAATATAAATTCACAAAAAAATTATTTAAGTAACAAAAATTAGCATGCGTTTTTAACGCACTGTAACAAATAAGTATACTGCATATTACCATCAAATTATATTGAGTTAAAATATAGACATGGAATAAAAAAATAACTGAGCTCAATACAAGCAGCGCTACTGGATTTATGAACGCAATAGCTGACACGACTAAAAGAACCACATCTTTAAAGACAGAAATAACAGCCTTAGTAATAGTTGAAACTTCAGCAGATAACATTTCAAGAAGAACAGTGCAATGTTTCGATTACGTGATTACTATGAAATACAACAAAACAACAAACATTATAGTACAATTGAAAAGGCTATAAACTAATCAAATGTAAAATCTCTTGGAAAAAGGGAATATCAAGAGAGGAAAAAACTCGAGCGAAGATAAAGGGAGTGGCTTCTAGTGAAAATAGTAGGCCTATGTGCCGCCTAGCAATGACCCACTAAAAAGTGAAGTGAATTTTTAAACAGGTTAATATAACTATATATCTAGTATTATCAAATTATTAAAATTCTTGTGTTTAAAGCTGTTTACTTTGGGTAGTGAATTTGACTTAACACTGACAGTCGCCAATAAAGATTATACAGTAAAACAAAGTTATGCCAGCCTTAGTTCAGCTCTTATGTAGAGAATTAATGATAACGTACACTACATTTTATAGTAAAAAAGCAACTCGACGTAAAAATACTGTAAAGTAAAAAAAAAATGTAAATTATGATCAGTGGTTCGATTATATTATAACCTATAAATTATACCTAATTATCATTAAATTTCAAAATAAATTTAGTACAGACAGACACTATGAATGCAGTGTCCTATACTAAAGTTCTTAGGACAAATTTCTACAACCCAGGTCCTTAGATAATAACAATTTAAGTCATATTTAGCTTTCAGTGGCAGTTAGAATTTTTATTTGAAGGGTGTACATTCATGAATATAAAATGAAACAAAAGTTAACCGAACGTGGACTCATTTTGGTACAATATTTTTACTGAAATATATCCGGTAATACTTACTCTACACCGTGATATTTTAAGGGTACAATATGTGCATATAATGCAATTTTACGGCATAAACCACACAATCCTTAAAAGCTAGACAATGTGACTGACTGGTAAAGAGTTGTAATATGACTATAGAGCATTCACTATATTCCCACAATAATAATAAACTCTCGGCAAATACTTTTCCGGCAAACGAAATAATTCGTCATCAGGCAGTTTCAATTCGCTAGTATTTTAGCAGCAATTATGAGGAGTCGCGAGGGGGGAGGGGGGGCACCGAAAACTGATAATACATTAAAATACTCAGTAAATGTTTCCGTAACGGAAATTTTAAAGGAATTTAACAACGCATTCAGTAATCAATAAGCACGGAGATTCTATCCGTATTTAGAAAATACACTATCATCTTCATGGCTTCTAGTGTCTGGAGCGATCACTACCGAGAGAACACGAAGAATTCTTCCATTAGCGTCCTATAATAAAAAACGTCCGGTGTCTCTCCGCGGCCAATCAGGACATTGTGATACATGGACTTCACTTGCTGGTTACAGATGATTATATTTAACATTCTTTCAAGTGAAATAATTCCGGATTAAAATAATTTTACAACAGAAAATGGCGAGGAAACTGTGTTGTATTTCTGCCTGTCTCGAGATAAATACAATTTTACGCCTTACACCCCCCGATGACATGAATTTAATGTATGGCTGTAAAACTTTACTGAAAAAATATATTTATTCAAATTATAAAGTAGTTTATATGGTTAAAAATAAATAAGTGGAGTTTATATCTGGTCTGATAGTTGAAATCCTAACGCTTAGTATTTATTTAACATAAACATTGTAAAATAATAGGCAAATTTTAAAAAAGTACGTATCCCTAGTGCACGTTACTAAACCATGCAATAATCGCCCATGATAGATCCAAAAGATTTGTGTTTAGCGTACGTCGATAGGATAGATATGTGTATAATAGTTTGCAGTTCCAGCCCCATAAGATACGTAGCTCTAGTGAAATGGTTCAAGTTGAATGCACAGCAACTACTCCATTCCCCCTAGAAAAGACAGGAAATTGCAAGCCATGCCTGATCGTTGTACGTGGCCGCCACAGCGATCAGGATTACATTCCCGGCGTGGTCACGTGCATTTGCACAAGCCGGAGGCATGACGAACGTTAACGTTGGCAGGTGGGGTACGTTTCGCCCACCATTGCATTTCGTCACCGTTCCATCTTAGGCTGACCCCATCCAGGAATGACGGCTACTTACGCGTCTCACCCCGAAACCTGTCATCTGGCGTTGCCACGCCATAGCGTACAACTCTCCATGTTCATTATTGTTGTTGTTATTACTTTACAATTATTTAAATAATATGTCACGTTCAGCACGTGGGTAGGTCTGCCTATGTTGTAGGAATAAACAAAAAAAAATTCGTGTTCAATTTCCGGATTAGGGACAAAATATGTACTTATTTATGTAACAAACCGCCATCCAAATAACAGTGTAAGGCATACTTCAATTTACGTAAGGTACCGTAAGTCAAGAGAAAGTTTTTTTGAAATGACAACACGTTGACGAATAGATCTGCTAATAAAATAAAGGATATCCATAAATATATGAATATGTGTGACATTTTTCGCCTGATGACTTTTGATACTTAACACACAACTTGTGTGCAGTTAAATACTATGGAAGACGACTAAAAGCTTTTAAAACTATTAAAGCTATATAGTCGGCTCATGATCAAAAGTTGCGGGCAGCAGACGTCTTCAACGTGGTACCTGTTAGCCATTTGTTGGANGGGGGGGGGGGGTGTTATGCATCCGGAGCTCAATACAAAAAAAAAATCACTAATGATACAGATATAACACAAAAATATATCGTGACGAAGTATGTTTCAAATCTCAGCAGCCGTACTTTTTCGTGACTGAGAAACTCTAGGTATGAGCATTGAAATTAGGAACAAGCACTACCGGAGAAACGGAATCTTTAGGGCAAATAGATTTTCACACAGGCATCCAGCCAAATCCAAAACAAAAACAGATGGTACACTCTGAGACCTACTCTGCAAGGAAGCTTATTTAATCGAAAACTTTGTATAACTAAAGCATTTTTCACTTAATTATATCATTATATCACAAATTACTCAATACCTATGCTATTTTTTCAACAGGTGTGGTATAATTACATAAAATTAACTTCGTTTATGATTGACTGTGTACACTTTATTCATCACGAACAAAATCTTTCTAATATGATGACTAACTACAATTATGTGACTAATATCTATTTTAATAAAATACCCATAAAGTTTTAAGAAACGCTGTTTTTGTTTTAAACTATTGGTTTTTACCACCTAGCTGTTAACGGCACATAACATTCATAGCTTGTTAAGAATTCGAAACCACAACCTCGTAGTATTAAGGTACTTCATTGAAGAGAACGGCCACAAATTTCGTCTCTTGAAAAAACTGCCCTCGAGTACAACTTTGGAAAGCAACATGAACCTACCATAGTTATAATACTACTGGGAAGCACCAACCGTGAGTGAATTTGTTTCCCTTGTTAGCTGAAGATGCCATCATAGTTCTGGGGACTCGCAGGAAATGCAGATGTGCCTTTCTGCCCCTCCCACCTCGGCAAAACACGCCGACCAAAGCAGCTTAGCAGCGAATTCCCCGCGCGACAACTCCAGCACTAAGNGGGGGGGGGGGGAAGAGGAATTAATTAGCAACTCGTTATAACAGTTCGGGAGAGGGCGCCGAAAGTGCAGGTGGCCCTGGCGCGCGCGTGCACGGCTGAAGACTGCGGTAATTGGCCCCGGGGACTGGGCGGGCTGTTTCGGAGACTGGCCGGCGCGCGGGCTAATTGAGTCGCGCAGGCTTATCGCCGGCCAATGAGCTCGTCTCCGTCCACGACTTGCTCTCCCTGCCTCAGTAGGGCTCGGCTTCCGCGAGTGTCGGTAACGACTCTCGTTAAAATGTAAAACAGGGCAAGTAGGGGGAGGGCGCGCCGAGAAGTACTGCCAGTTATGCCACTAATGCCGTACGCCTGCCAGACATTCAAATCTAAAACCTGCAGCTAATTTACTCGACACTCTTGAAAAGAAAAATGTAAAAAAAGAAATTCTGAAGAAATCCCAATCCAGAATTACTTGTCAGTAAATTATATTGTAAGTTACTCCAGATTAGAGAAAATTAACTCATGTGAAAGAAACCAGATCGAACATACGTTGCGTTCGGAGCGGCTAGTCAGGGTTAACTCTGCACTGGTCTGCCATTGCTTTCCCACGGTACGGAGATGAGACGGTGTGCTGTCTGTAATGTTTTATTGTTACACGGATGGAAAACATCATATAAGCAGCGCGGTGCCGAACAAATGATTATCAGATGTATCGTTTCTCACAGACACAAGTGATGGACGATAAGACAACCCAACTGTGACGTCGATGACAGTAGTAATAAAAATAATCTCTAACCCTTAAAATATAATCTATAAAATACCTTGCATAAAACACCTCTTGTACTTATTTTACAGCCTCGTATTCTTTTCTTGATTTTGCCTTCATCCAAAATTATTAATGTAATGATTTATCACGTTTTAAATATACGACCGCACTTGCGGGCATGATAAACCAGTACCTAACAAGGGAATAAACGTTCAGTATGGTACTCGGCCAGAATCTGCTATGGTAACGTGAATTTCGATTCCAAAAGAAACAAAAGCTGTCAATGACTGAGGTTCAGCTTCGGCTATCGTAAGCTAGTTTACTACATATATTTAAAATCTCATGTGGCATGTTATAGCCTTTTCTTATTGATTTGCCAAACAAGGAATGAGCATGTAGAAATAAAAACAACGTCCCCATCAATCACATTAATAAATAATATAGGCTAAACAAATAATTTGAACGTAAAAAACATAAAATTAGACATTTATGACGTAACATAAATTTAACAAATACATNTACCGAGCGTTACACTTTTTCATAAGTGACTCCCAGCCGCAACCTAATTTAAGACGTTGTCACGTCAATAAATATATGCATACATAAAGGATACGTAGAAATAATACTAGTAAGTTGTTATGGGGAAGAGGAAGGGGAAGGAATTGTACAAATTATAGCAAAACTTTTCGTTGAAAACTCTTTGGTCGGTAGCGTTTATCACTACAGAAAAAATAATTATAGGTCAATACACCACCTTGGATATGCCATATTCTTCTTTACTTCCGACAAGAAAAAATTCATACAAATGTGTCCAGGAAATGGGAATGCCTCCTTTCGCCGCAAAATGCATTCAAATAAAAAAAAACGTGAAACTTGACACTTGAAATGGAAGAGGCAGATTATAAGTTTTGAGGATGCACATCCAAGAGTCTCGTTTCACGGTGGATGCTGCTGAAGCTGTATAATTTCGGATGTTATTGCATTTGTGTTATCATTCATTAAATGGTTTAGTTTACCGGACTACCAAAAGACCTACTACACGTGCATAGATTCATGCAGTTATTCACTCGTAGATGCACACTCGTGAGACCCATAGTAAATTAGGTTCTCTGGTTTTCGTCCAGTGTAGCTACTACAAACACAAGTAACGCACGCCAATTTGAGCTATATTTAGTACAGTTTATAGACTGGATGGAGTGTATGTGTCATTACTGAAACTGGCAATCGTATCCCTACTGGAAAAAAAAAGCCACTAGGACACAAAATTATTTTCTGAATTTTAGTGTTCAATGTTTAATGGTCTGTGAATCTCGGTATGCAGCGCCAGTGGCATAGCAAGCAACAGCGGCGACGAGAATAACAGTGTTTTGTCAGCAACAGCATAGGTAGGTTGAAAACTCATAGTGAAAAAGAAGTATTATTCAAAATGAAAACATTACACTTTCATTGTGGAATTTTCTGCCGAACAGCTGAAGTATCATTTTGAGAGAACAATTTTGTTCGCAACGGTTCGTAGTATACATATAACATGTTGAGACGACACCTCCTCCATCCTCATCAGTGTAGCCTGATTTGCGCCATTTTTGCCATTCCGTGCACTTTTGCGCATTTGCTTTCAATTACTCCTATGCCAAAACTCGCATTTTCGATAAACGCCAAAAAAAAGTGTAATATCACTTCGCAAGTACCAAAATTCAAGGCCCATGCAATACAAAAAAAGGGTGGCAACAAGTCAACGTGCTAGGACAACACAGCACGAGACACATAAATGTACATCAAATTTTCGGTGGTAACACTTACTTACTGTAGCAGGTAAACTCAGGGCCACTGTCTAACGAAATATCTGAGTAGCGCGTTAATCGCAAAGTTGCTGAATATGTCTGTCAGTAAGTCGTCACTAGGGTATATTAACGGAGACACCTGTTGTACCAGGCGACTAAGGTGTTGCAAGTCTTTTTAGAAGTTATCTTTGAAACTGAAACTAGTCACAAGTCACCTGCACTAACATAACATCAGCTAACAATAAAACAACTTGCTTTAACGGCGTCAGACCTCAAAAAATTAATAATTTCATATTTGTACCAAACATTGTTCAACTCGTACGCATTGTATGTAATCACATTTCTCTCAAATAAAATCATTTTACACTTTATATTTTTTTAATAATTTGATGTCAAATCCAAAATTCTTCTCCTTTGTTGCAGCCATAATAACAAATACTAACTACAGTGTACAGATGAAAAAATTTACTATGTAAACTTATGCCATGGGCTACCACGTGACACATATGTAATCACCATTTAACAAGCCATATATATGAAAAAAAATTTACCAAAAGTAAATGTTTGCATATTTTAACTTTTTTTAAATATATTAAATGTTATTTAGTGAATACTTATATATAAATCAGTAGCCCACGGCATTAGTTTATGTTGTAAATTTTTCCATCTCTACAACTTAGTTAGTATTAGTTATGAAGGCTGCAACAAAACAGAAAAATTTTGTATTTGACATAAAATTATTCAAAAAATATAGTGAATTTTTTTTTTTATTCTAGGAAAATGTCATCATGTGCAATGCGTACGAGTTGGAAAATGTTTGGTACAATTATAAAATAATCAATTTTTTTGGGATCCGACATTCTTAAGCAATAACGTAAAAACATTATTTTCGTGGTTTCATGTCATATGCGTAATTCACTAAGGCACATCTCAAGGCACCATATTCATTGATGTTCTATAAATTTACTGAGCTTGAGTCTAAAAACCTAAGGCAGTTATACAATATCATTCATACACTAGAAAAATGCTCTTGGAAGAGGTTTGTGTGCTGACCTAAACGCTACCAATAAACCATGGCGACGTATACAAATTTCAGAAGCAAATAAAATTAGTTTTAGTTGGACGCGAAGGCGTATAACCTGCATATTGCGTCAAATTGAGATGCGATGCCTACTATCTGAACTGTCCTGTTCTATCTGAGTCTAACGCCGAATACAAAAGGAGACAGCTAATCTCAGGAGCCTATATTATGTGGCATGGAAGACACTATTTTCATGGCGCCCTTAAAAATGACGTCAGAAATGGTAAAATGACTGGATAAATCGTATGTACAGTAGAGGAGAAGTAGCATATCTATACACGCTCGAGTTGCAATGCTATGACTACTAGTTAATATTTACAATAACAGCCTTGTGCAGCACGTACAGCAGCTAAACGGCGTGGTGATAATTCAGTAAGATGAAATAATGGATCCCATCCACTAAGAGGAAGACAAGTCAACTTGTATGGGTATACTCAAGAGGCCATCACGTTGGATCCCATAGGACCAAAGGCCAGCCGCCAGAGTCGCTGTCCTCGAAGAGGTTCAGTCCAGACACTACGTTACGAGATAAATTAGCTGTTCGAACAATATCAGTTTGTTTATTCCGCAATTACGAAATGCCTTCCTCGAGGAGTGAAGAGATTTGGGCGGCTCTTAATAACGAGGTCTTGAGGGTGATTGAGGTGAGTATGGAGCAACGTCGGAATGAAAGGACGGGGGAAACAGGAAATCCCCGAGAAAACCCGCTGACCAGCGGCATCGTCCGGCACTATTCCCACATGCGAAAAACCGGGAGTGACCCGGTCGGGGATTGAAGCCGGTTCGCCTAGGTGGGAGGCGAGCAGGCTAACAGCTCAGCCACCTCGTCCCCTAAACACATATAAATTTAAACCTAAAGTCATATATACCAAGTTAGACGAAAACCCATGGCACAGAATACTTAAGTATGCAGAGGTGAAACAGCTACTTACACCGCGAACTCTAGTCGCACACGCCAGCGAATTTGCATCACTGAAATGTTGGAACGCCGTTCGCCAATCAGCGCATTTTAACCTACTCGTCAGCCAACCTTTCGCAGCATGTAGTCGCCAATCAGACGCAAGGCCCGTTCCCAGAGCCTCGCGCAACCAATCACAGAAATGCTACGCGCACATCAAAGGAACAGCCACGCCTTCTCGTCTCTGTATAATAATCTAGTCTGTGCCCATGGCCTTCCGTGCCAGTGAGCTATAAGTTATAAGTAGGGGCAGTGATATTTCGCGAAAAGATTTCGAGACAAGAAACAGTTCAAAGCACTGTAGGGTCGTCCAGCTTCTTTGATTAGCTAAAAATTATTCTAGCCCGTGTTAACCGTTTGCGCACGAATCACGAAGGTTCGGTGTCGGAGTTACTTAGTCCTGAGTGGCTTGGTCAAAGACGGACACGGCACCAGCAGCCAATGGATGTATAACAACAGCTGAGGTGTGTATATAGCATTGAAGTCTATTGTGTGCTCAGATTTTTACGCGAAGAGTCACTGGCTCTAGTTAAAAGTAAATTTGAACCCCCTACCCTACCTTTTCTCAGCGGTGGAACATGCTCAATGTACTTTATGAAGCCTACAGCAGCGACTTAATTAAGAAAATCTTTCGTTGTATTGAACAGCTGCTTCGGCTACATAGCGCAACATGTCATTTGTTTCTGATATGCTATTACTACAGCTCTATCAGCGAAAGGCCACTCGCTCGGAATTCATTGAATGAGCTGCCACTGACTGACGGACAAGTGGAATAAACTGGCAACCAATGCCTCGCGGCAGTGGAATCCACTAAAAATCAGTGTAAATCGACACTAAATCATAGAATGAGAACCCTTGGGCTGTCAGTAATTCCAGAGGAGCATTCGTCATCGGTTCGGAACAATTTTCTCTTTATTACATTTTATAATACAGGGCACTACGGGAAGCCATCAGTTGTAGTAACACACACACACACACACACCCACACACGCACGCACACACACACACACACACAAATTGTTCCGAAAATAAATTTCTGTGAACAGGATTCTATGAGAGTGGCGGGACAAGTGGAGTGAATACGGTTGGCCGATCCAGTTAGCTCGCAGGGGAGAAGTTGGTTATGCTAATGGCGGCCAATCACTCCATGTGGACACGTGGCGGCCGACACCGGGCCTGCCAGCGCTCCAGCGGGTAACGAGAGCCCCGCCGCGCGGTGCACACTCCCGTTCTAACGAAGTTAGGGGCTCGCACACGAGGACGATGGCGGCACTCGTAACCGCGCTAACGAACTTCATCGCTTGTACGCTAGATGGCACACGCCATCAGCACAGTTGAAGCTCACCCACCACATTTGGCTCTCTGTATAATAGTGCTGATACTCGGAAGCGTAATCAAATAACACCGACAATCCGCGCGTTCCGTCACGGAAATCCAAGCCAAAATCGCATATACGCGAATAGTTTAAAGCGATTCCTGAGGACGATGTGTACCTTTCAAGTTGGAGCTTAACTACTATATTTCAAATATTACAAAAAATACTTAAGATTTAAGGGGCCTGCTCCTGCTATACTAACAGCTAAATCCTACTCGTAATGGCAAGAAATACAACTTTTCTAAATCAACGTAAAGGCAGAGAAACACGGGAGCGATGAGGGCTACTAATACGCACATCAAGTACGCCATCGCCAATAAGCCCAAGGTTCCGAACTGGCAAGCAGTGCTCCCGTGCAGCGTGTACTTACGGGATTTTCAGCAGTGAGTATGGCCCATTATTTTGAGATACAGCACTTTGAAAAGGCCGTTTTTATACCGGATGTTTCAGGGGAAACTGACATACGTTAAGAGGTTATAGTATGGACCATTCTGAAAGGAAAACATCAATAAACATATGCTCTATTCGCAAAGGTGTCCGAGATACAGCCATGTGATAGTCTACTGTCAAGAATGGGAACGACACAGATGATAGTAAATGAACAGATCGTTACGTGTTGGATCTTATTGTGTAATTTCCCTACACAACAAATGTTCAAAAATGCCACCGCTAACTTCATTGCATGTTGCAGCTTGTGTAGGCAGATGCTATGTTGCTAATCGGAATATGGCAAACACCGTGAGTGTCACATAGCTGTATCTCAGACACTATCGCGAATATAGTATATGTTTATTGATGTTTTCCCTTCAGAATGGTCCAAACTATCACCTCTTAACGTATGTCAGTTTCCACCTGAAACATCTGGTATATGCTGGAGTGCTCTGAAATGGTGTTTCTATGTAAATATGGCATCTTGAAAAGTATCCAACTGGCTTCAACTAAAGCGTGTTATTTTCTTAGATCAGGACATTGGACGCACGTTTAATAGTTTCGTGGGAAAACGTGTACGTGTTTCAAACACTCTGCAAAACAGTTCAAGCACCGTGTAGGCCGCTGAATGCGTGAGTATGTGTTATTGCCCTAAACTCCAAAGTTTTCGATGAATCCATGCATGATAACGAAAGGAACGCCAAGAGGTGGGCAACAAGACTTTTTCGCTCGGGGCACTAGTGTAGTTCAACAGGTGCAAGGTTATAAGGAATGAGTCCACATGTAAGTTGGGCCAACAGTTTTGGGAGGCGGCCTTGGCCAACATTAACTAACAGGCCTACATTTATTGTTTTACAAGCATTTATTGTCAATAAGATCTGCTATACACTACCACGGAACACAAGCAATACCAACCGCATATATAAAAATTTTAATGGTAAAACTGCAAAAAAATTATAATGTTAAAAGAGCACATATGACGCTGTTATCAATGACTGGACATGGTCTCAAAGCGACAGGCTTTCCTTATCCGATATTGCGTGTTCCTTACGGTTTAGCTCATCACTACTGTAAATTCATTCCTCCGTGTTTCTTAGCATTTATGTTGTTGGGCAGTTAAGCAAATTAGAAAATAACACTTTTCTATGAGCAGTTGTTTCTGTGGTTTCTCCTGTGCTTAAGTATATGCACATTAAGTTAACATCTTCTAAAAAAAGGCAGCTGTTCACAAAGTGTAATTATTAAAATAGTTATATATACGCCATTCACGGTTACTTCGCACTTTTCTGAAGCTCTGCTGAAGTTCTACTTTTGGTTACCGATTACGTATTCTTCAGCTACATGGAAACATAAACACTGCCATGTGACTACGTTTTAACAGTCAAATGCTTGTTTACTGTTTTCAGCTGTTCAAATAATTTAGTCATATTTCAAAAACCATTTCGTAAGAATGTTCACAATTTAGGCCTATAACAATATTTAGGTCAGCTTTATGACTTTTTAACAATGTCTATGTTGACGATAGTTCTTACCGTTATTATTTTACATTGTTAACATATTTGTTATACACGACAGTACATTACACATAATACACGTTAATATTTTGCCGCGACTGTGTTTAACCCTGTTATAACTGCGGGGGAAAGAACTAGTAGTTAACCCTTGTGTTGGGTTATTTCGTTAAAAGGACGGCCTGAGATGGAATAAGAATTAAAACGAAGGAACAGCCAGTCTAACGAAAAGACACAGCAAATTCTAGTACGTAACTCGTGTCGCTTATTTTTTGTATGTAGCAACGACAAACATAAAATATAATGATAAACATGCACACAAATAGGCCTGCCGTAACTTTTATTCCGCTCATATTCATATGAATTGCTACTTACCGTTTTAAAAGTTTTTTTCATTATTTATTTTAATTTATCTGGCTGGTTTTAGTATTTTGTTGGGGTTGTGGCAAACATTCAAATCAAAGAAACGTAAGCACGTTACACAATTGTGTTCCAAACACCTAAGGCAAGGTTACAACGTTGTGATAAGCCGACGTGACTTTCAAAGAATTAATTTCGTCTAAAAAACAGTTCACCATTAAAACGTATAAATTTCACGCGTCCGATATTTGTAATCACACACACACTGGTCCAACGCAACGTAATGTCATCAATATTCTTTCACATACACAGCGGTCACAAGGCACTTTACAGTATATTTATTCATGCCGTGGAATTATCACAACGTAACTTGCCTAGGAAGGTTTAAAAAACACAATGAGTACGAACTTGACGCTTCGTTCAGAAACACGCTATGTCATGTCGGCGTCGCCCGTCACCACTTCTGCCAACTTCAGATTTGTAACTATCGCACCATCATATCTAAATATATTATAATAATAATTCAAGAAATTAAATCTCGTTTCAGTTGTAAATTACAAATTCAAAAATCATTATTTTTGCTGTAATTAGTATGAAATATGCTCAAATTGAAAACACGTATAATTTTGCTGCAATTACAGGCGGTACGAAACTTCCCGAGAGAGAGAGATAGAGAGAAAGAGAGAGAGAAAGAAATAGAGAAAGAAAGAGAGAAAGAGAGAGAGAGTGTGTGTCAAACTCCGCTCCGCCTATTGAATTTTCTTCCTCGGGCGAAAAAAAAAAAACACCAATGTCACTAGGGCGTAAGCACGGTAATTTGGGATGATATTTTTAACTGTAACAGTGAAATATGTTTCCTTCAGTGCTACCTAAAAATTCAAATATGTAAATACACAACGTTTAATTTACAAACAGCATGCCATAAAAGTAGGTTAAAACAATATTTTGACTGTGAACTATTTCTTACTAGACCTTGCTAACACATCGCTGCTCTAACTGTTTTTAATTCGTATTTAATTGGATATAAATATTACAAGTTATAGAAGATACTAAGTTAAAGTTTCATTTATTCAAGAATACAGTGCGTTAAAGTTAATCACAGTGTTATATATTTGTGGTATACAAGTTATTGAAAAAGGTTGATATGTTACGTCTAGGGTGATTTTTTAAAGACTAGTTTCAAAACATCCGAAGAAACCGCGAATGGATTATAGTAGTCATGGAAGATTTAAATCTGCAATTTTGTTTGTGAGCGTAGGAATGTTATTTTGGCCACACCCAGTTCACAATAACCAGACATTTTCTCACGTATCGTTTGCGCTGGACCTTTATGTCTGCGCTGAACATATGTAATTTATCAAAAAAAAAATCCTGTATTCGTTAGGTTTTTTACAGTAATTTAAAAACACTGAATACTAAAATACAGCTCTAGGTTACAATGAAATGCTCAAACATTGTGAGGTGAAATCCGAGTTTCAATCAAGTTCGGCCAACTTCGTTCGACTGGCTCATAACAGCGTCGTTCACAAGTAAACTTCAACAGAAATCACGCGGTAGTCAGTTTCCTTGAAGGTGGAGCCTTTTATGTGCGTTGTTTATCCGGGATATTTCTGCCTCGGGTGCGCCATTGTTATAGTTGTACGTATTAAACACGCGATGCCCACACTGTTATAGAGGCCGCGATGCTGTAGTAGTCAGAATACTCACCTCCCACCAAGGCGAACCAGGTTAGATTCCCGACGGGGTCGTTTACCGGATTTTCGAACGTGGGATTCCTGCCGGACGATGCCGCTGGAATCTCCCGTTCCCCCCGTCCTTACATTCCGGCGCCGCTCCCTACTAACCTCGCTTCAAAATCACCGGCTCTCTAGACCCCGATGTTAAAAACCGCCCATATCACTTCACTCCACCCCCACACTTTTATGAATAAACTGCAAGCGGCGCAGACTACGTGACGTAAGAAATATAATAGAGATGATTTTACACATTCGGTATCGTCTTGACCCTATATAAAACAGTATGGGTTAACTAGGTTTTCTTCGGAAGGTGGTCATGGAATCAACAGCGGCCATAAATGCTCACTCCAGTGACATCCACGATGCACGCACCACACGATCAGGTTTTCTATGTGCCGAAACGCACGGGGCTTAACTCAAAAAGGTGATTAGAACCCTCCCAACTTCAGACACAGATCTTGTGCACAGCGTAGACTGAGGGGGAAAAATCGTCAGCATCTCTTCTGACGTTTCCGTAAGGCTTGTCGTATAACACCATCTCATAAATAACTGCTGGTCTTCTAAAGTTTCCTTCTGAGTTTGCCACGATTATACTGTTCTTCTCCACATGCTTTACACTTTAACCAGCTATCTCTTCCGTCGTCTTGCCGTTGGTGTTCTTCCCTTCTCCACTGTTCTTATTACTCTCCAAGGCATTCTATACTACTTTCTCATCACGAGGCCAAACCACTGCAACCATTTCGTTCTCATCATCTCTACCAGGCTCATTCTCCCTTTCTCTACCTGGTAACACCGCGTCTAATCCTGCCTCATCTTTTTATCTATTCTACGTCTATTAAGAAACCCCATCTTTTGCCTCTTGTACTGTAGCCAAACCCCTTGCTGCCCATATTTGAGGCTTAGAGCTATAAAGTTACAGCCATTAATGTTTTCAACCAACATATTATCATAAATTCTTCATCACGAGAAAAAATGTGCTCTTCCAACATTTTTAGCTTATTTATTTTTGTATCCTTCATTTACTGATAAACTTAATTCTTACATTACCAATTCTTAGACCATAATTAATTTTCTCTCTTTTTCACTTCTATTTTTTTATATTTTCAATTATTTATATTTTAAAGTTTATTTTCAAAAAAATACTATGCCATTCCTTGTGTTACTGAAATGAAGTGGCGATAACATTGCATTACCTCCAGCCTCCCATATACAATTTTACATAACTTGTTGCGCACGTTTTTTGTTTCAGCAGAATAGTATTTTTTTCGTATTTCGTTTCCATCTGTTTAATTTTCCTCCGCAGAAAGTTAAATTTCATCGATAATAACTGTTCGGGGAAAAAGTACGCAGGTATATTTATCATCGAAATGCAGGCTATTGCTGCTGTTATTTTGAAACCATTGTCACAATACTGGCTTACTGAAATTCGAATTTTTAATGTTTAAATGCATGCCCAATGTAAGAGGTTACTTTGCATATCGAAATTCGTGCATAGTATTAATACCGGTAAAGGTAAAACTATTATTCAACATAATGGCATTACCCCCAAAACACGTCAATTAAGGATGACATTTGGGTTAAACCACGTTAATCTCATTTCTTGTAAGCAGGTTTCTGCATTTCATTGATGTATATATTGTCACGTGTACGCAATACAGAAATTATGGCTCATTCAAACAATGTCAATGGACCCCAAAAATTCAAAACTTTTATATTTCTATACTTTTAAAAAATTGATTACTTTTATTTGGCAATTAAAAGATTTAGGACACATTTTTGCACCATTTCAAGTCGAAATAACAAATCTTAAATTTAAATTAGATTGGAAATTTATAACTACTATGTATGAATATAGATCATGGTTTTCGTGAAAAGCCGCTACAATTCGCGCATTCGAGTAAAGTGGCTGAAATCTAGCGGCGGCAATATATACTAGTATATATGGCATAAACTGCATTTGCTGATATGACTGATTGTAGTAAAATGAAATGTAGGTAATATTTATGAAAACCGAAGATTTCTAGCTGACATTGGAGCCACGGTGGCTGAGCGGTTAGACTGCTCGCCTCCCACCAAGGTGAACCTGGTTCAATCCTCGGCCGGTTCACTCGTGCCGGACGATGCCGCTGGTCAGCGGGTTTTCTCGAGGGTCTACCGTTTCCCCCGCCCTTTCATTCCAGCGCTGCTCCATACTCACCTTACTTCACCCTCATCGGCTCTCAAGACCTCGCTGTTAAGAGCCGCCCGAATCTCTTCACTCTAGCTGACATTGTGTAAACGTGTTTTCCCATTAATTAAATAAGTAACTTTAACAAATATAATTCAGTTCCGCTTTGTGAAATCAAGTCAATACCTTATTAAAGAATGCTAAATGCTCGTTGCTTATTAAGTATTGTGTCAAGGAAGATTGTGGTGTGTTTGTACACAAATTTCCGAAAGAGAAAGTGGCGTAAAAATTCTAGTTAAACTATTGTGTGAAGGATTATGAAAATCAAGGAAATGCTGGGATAAATAAATGTAACAATAAAATAAAATTTAACAGCAATAAACTTCTGGTAACGAAAATCTTTAAAAAATCTGAATATTAAACATTTTAAAACGTGACAAAAATATTAGTTCACCAATTATCCCAGCCGACTAAAAACTGATTCATTCAATTCCTTCATTAAAGCAAAAAAAAAAAAAAACACATGTTTATATGCAATAATGTTTGGACATAATCTGTAAGCACAGAAACGCAGTTCTCAGATTTTTTTATTGGCCGTTTCCCGAAAATATTCGATTCTTTATAATCATCCAACTTCATATGTATCTGTCATTAAAACAAATTATTATATTTTAATATGCTCTGATGAATACTGGCGTAATCATACTCAGTAAATATGCTTATTAGTTTTATTTCAACTTTGCTCAACAATGACACACTCCATCAAATGTGTTCTTAATTTCCAAGTAATCGACAAATTGGCATATCAAATTCCCGGCATAAGCAATTAGTTCATACAATTCAACTACAGCCTCAAACATTCCTGTTTCTTGGCCAAATATATGTACAAACAAACGCAACATTCACATTTTACTGGAATATTCAATGCAATTGTCATCTCGTTATACCCTCTATAACGGCCATTTTCGTAGATACACGAATAGCTCTTTTCATTCTGTCTATGCAGAAACAAAAGCGCGTTGAAAACTGAGGAGATGTATACCGAAAGCGTGACTTATCACGTGGAAATATATTGCAAAGTTGTATGGACCTAGGGAGGAGTGTCATCAGACCCTAGTTCCCTATTCTGCTTTATGGGGCCATCCACCTAATTAACACAACTTACTTTGTTCATTAATTAGTCACTGACGTCAGGCCCTCTGCGAGCGCTGGCTAACATGATACGTTACACGAAATAGTAGGGCTTCAAACCAGGCATTTCGGAGCAAGGGACTTAGTTCTTCCTTCCTCTTCCGCAAGAATATATATAGAACATAACGGCCGTTGAGAAATAAAACGCCAATGAAATTTCTTGCGTGACTACGTCAGTAGAAAGAGCAGAGGTTTCTGAAGCTCATGCTTCCTTATAACACTTTAACAGCGGCCATCTTGAATTTTCCTATTCTCCAAACCCTCAAACAATGCGACAGCTATTGATAATCTACCAAGAACCAATAGAATCCTTTTCCGAGGGAAAAACTATTGTGTCAAAACCCATACTTATACCCTTAAAATAATTAACTGTAATAATAATCATAATTCTTAACTACATGCATATTTTAACTACATCTGTTCTTACTAAATTAAATTGATTCAAATAAGGCAACGTTTTTCACAAAAACACTTTGTTTGCAAAAACACTTTTAAGAACATTTTTTGCGCAACACCTTTGTTTTAGTTTGAGAAAAAGTATACATAGACAACAGATTTCAACACAAAATAATTTTCAACAAACACTTATTTATGTTAGTATTTATGTTATTGTGTAATCAAAAATTCACTTTTGATAGAAACGAGATTTTAACTGCCGGGTCAAAAACGAACTTCTTTACTTGCTTAGCATGAAGACAGACGACGGATGACACTTACTGATCCTTCATACTCACAAAGCCCTTCACAAAAAAAAAAACTATGTTCTACATGATAAAATCTCCTCCTCTCTCCACTCTCCCTGACATTCTATACCTCCTCCCTAATAACAGCGAGGTACGCAAAATCATTCAATGTATAATACTTAATTAATAGTATAGAAACATTGATAAACAAAATACTTGTAGTAATAGTATGAACCAAAGGGCTATGTTACAGAATCTTTTATACCATCGTATGTTGTTTCCGTTCCTATGAATAAATTTGTGATTTGTAAACAACAAATTTAATCTTTAACACAGAAATTGCACTTTTCATGCAGTTTGTTACAAAAAAACTGTAAATAATTAAATCTATACGTTCGCTGTGGTTTATATTAAATCAGTAACTCAATAAACATATCAAAGATCCTGGCCTTATATGTTGAAAGTTAACTTCAAAACTCATTTCAACATATTTTGCAGAAACTTAGCTCTGTTTATATTGCATTCTGTGATATAGTACACATTTTAAAGATTAAACATTATTTGTCTTTGTCTGTTTCGCATATTTTCACTCTATAATGACGTAGGTCATAATTTTTTTCGAAACTCAGCTGGCCGTAGAAATGTTTACCATGTGCAGAATAGTATGTGGAAGAAATCAAGCAAAATCGTGCAGATCTCTTTTCAAAATTCCAAAATATAGCCTACAGCAAATGAATATTTTAATTCGTTACTCATGTTCCTATCTAAAAAAATTATTAATTACTTCAGAAAAACGAACATTTTCATAAACTTAACAAGAGGAGTATTTTGTTTTTAAACACGTACCACTTATAATTTTAACTTTGGAACACGAAGATCTCTCGTAGTTAGCTAACAATCTGTTCAATATATATGTAACAAAGTTTAAAAGTTAGTATGTCTGTATAAGTTATGAGTACAGTGCATCTCTTCTTTCGTTTATAATTTTTCTTTTACACGTGGAGATCGCAGAAAAGGTGAACTTGGGATGGTCTACAAGTACGAGCCTAAAATGACAAGAACTTGACTTCGTTTTGCAATCACTGACATGTATTTTTCTGGAGAAACATTTGTTCAATAATCCTGTATAGGATGCTCACGGTAAAATGAGCACTTTTAGAAGCCCTGCTTAAAATCTACTTCTATGCACGTTGTGTATTCTTCCACCATATGTAAAATTAACATTGTCATGAGCCTCGTCACTTTATTCTTGCGCCAGCCACGTGTAGGCCTACATATGAAATTATTAGAAAAGTAAACATTCTAGAAATCTGCTTATTTTTACATTTAGATGCACGAAAAAAAAAAACAGAAAGCGAAGGATATAATTTAAATTTCCACAAATGGTGCTCCAACACTTTTTATTCGTCGATAAGATATGGTACTACTTTCCATCCATCGTTACAAACTTTACCGGGCGCATGTCACGGTGACAGTGCGCCCGTTAAAGTACATGCAGGCAGGAGCGGTGACTTTTTTCTAAGGTTGATTTCAGAAGTGCTCACTTATCGTGAACAGTCATTACCAACATGTACACAAAAAAACCTATCGTGGATGTTATGCACTCAACCTTGAGGCCAAGGTCGCTAAGGCGCTTTCGAATCACGCGGATTCGGGTTAGAATCATGGATGAGTCATGGATGTATGTGTCATTTTAAACAGTAAGTTGAGATTAGTAAGTAATAAAAGTCTTCCTCCCACCCCCCACTTGACCAAACCCAACGCCGAATTTTCTTAACAACCCAGTACAAAAAAAATCTGGGGCCGTAAAAAGTAACAAACATTAGAGGGATAGATGTCAAAGCCGTGTTTCGTTTTCTGAAAATGTGTTTAGTTCAGAACTACTCTCAAACTTCTTCGTAGTAATTACTACCATTTACGTATATACTGCAATCTACGGACCGAGAACGGAGCTGACCACGACACCATTGTTCCTCGTACTAGTTCATCAAGATTGTAGGAAACATTTTTAAAACCAATGTGGCACATGTTGGACCACAAATGTTTTACAGAAGAACAATTCTACGGCAGCTCACATAACAAAATTCCGTGTATTTTATATACTGAAACCGGGAAGCGCTACTTAATTCTTGATGTGTGAGAAAGAGAGACAGAGGGATAGAGAGTATATTTCGTGTAATTTGTAGTACAGGTGCATTGTAATAGATCAAAAACAATAGTATAAAATGAAAAGTATATCCTAGCGTATATGGGTCCTAGGTGAGGACCAGAGGACGAGTCGCCATTTTGTTTTTGAGTTTTGGATGACCTTGCCCTTGAACTTTTGAGTCCACCATCTAGTTTCTAGAATGTTCCAGTTCATGCTCGGTCATTCTCTCTTGGTACTTCAAGCTCTGTCATTCCATGCCGCCATCTCGTTTCAAGAATGTTACAGTTCATGGCCTCTGTCATTCTGCTGCAGTACTTCATGATCTGTCAATCCATTCCACAATCTTGTTTCTAGGATTGTCCAGTTCGTGCTCTGTCATTCCACATTGGTACCTCCTGCTCTGTGATCCCTTCACATGGCATCTCAAAGAGGACCAGAGCACTAGCCGCCATATTCATTCCATGATGCCATCTTGTTTCTAGAATTTTCCAGTTCATGCTCTGTCATTCCTTCATGTGGCATCTGGCAAAGGACCGGAGGACTAGTCGCAACCGTCATGCCTTGCCGCCATCTTGAAATTTTCCATTTTCCTGCTCTGTTATTCTACATCGGCACCTGCTCTGTCATTACTTATCGCCTCTCTCCAGCAGGATATAGTCAGATGTTGGCTGCCACCTTGGATGTCTGTAGGCCGCCATATTCTTTCATATGCTGCCATCTTCGTTCACAATTCACCTGCTAGGTGGTGCTAGCAGCAATCTTGGAAGTTTCATTTAATGCCCACCAGGGCACCACCTTGGTTCCCACAATATCTGCTAGTCAGCACTATTGTCGCTTGATGTCGTCATAGGCTGCTAGAAGTACTGGTGTAAACTGGGGGCTAAGATCTATGCTCCATATGCTGTGTAAAGACACTCGTCTCTATCGACGTGATATTGTTTAACACAGTATAAAAAGCTGTAGAGATAAGGAACAGCGAACTGCCGGACCATGGACTGGTGACAGATGCCGTAGTCGACTGAGCCACCAGGACATAGGTGCCAGTATATGTCAAAATGATGTATATATAAAAACAACCACATGCCTATGCATTCGTATTTTTAAAAGTAATTTGGCAACATCGATAAAATATACAACAAATTACTTCATAAATAAAAAAAAAAATATTTAATATAATATAATTAATTTCACTTTTAAAACCTACAGAAAATATTGTGCTGAGCAACATGTCTGTGGATTCGTATTTCCAAGACGGATTTGTAGTATATGATGCAGCAACCATATATAACGAAAAGCATAATTTTTTATAAATAAAAGTCATGTATGTGAATAAATACTTTTTTATTTAACTTTTAACGTAGTATATCAAGAAGCATGTCTACGGATTCATATTTTCAAAGAGAATTCGAATATGTCTTCAGGAAAACGTGATTATGAGGCAATGACCACACTAATATTGAATTTTATAAGCATAAAATTGTGTAAATAAATATACCAAGTGTTATATATTTTCTGGCTCGTGTTTTCGAGTAGAATGGTAATATGACAACAAAAAATTTGATTATTCGCATGAGTTAGTTACCACATTGACTTTAGTAGGCATAGGAATTTATCTTAGGTTTTTTAAAGTAATTATGTAACAAACAAGAGCCACGATTACAGGACAGTAGTTGCCTTACCACAGAACGCGTTTTAAATGCATTATGCCTATATGAGACAGCTACGAATTTAGAGGCACAGTTGGTCATCATTCAAAGATCAGACCACAGTCTATTCACGATGAAAAATGAATTATTACTTAAAGGGTTTTTATGAGCATAAGTGGCCACCATTTGCCAACCCTCAAAGTTGTAGTCACAAAATTCATATTATAGGTTTCACCCATGACCTAGATCAAAGCCACATAGTCAATTTGTTCGAATGTGATGTTGGGATCCAATATATTTATTAAAAAACATTTTATATACTTTAATGTTAAGTTTTAAAACTTAGAGACGTAATATAATATGTTGCATGTCTACAGGCGTGTATTTTAAAGGCGAATTCAACTGTGATAATAGAAATAGCTATTGTATATATCTGTCTCCCGACGCCATACTGGATTTCATAGGAATACCTATGACTGAAGGATCTCAAAGTATGTTGTAGAGCAGCTTATGTATGGACTCGTGTAGGTCTCAAAACTATTTCAACGTGATTGTAAAAAACTTTACTTAAATTCCATAACTTATCATCAATAGGTATTTTTACAATCATATTAACAAATGTGTCTGAGGGCAATAAAAATTGCATTGTAATTGCTTAAAAGAAAAATAGTAGTCCTGCACGTTTTTGTCAATGCAAAACTGTTTGGAATCGGGCAGCCAGCATCTCGGTCAACCTTACATGCACAAACACGCACACACACACCAATATAAGAACCAAAATTTAATCAATATATGTATTTATCGATCCATGCATACGTGAGGATAGTCTGGGTGGTTTTTTTTTTAACTTAGAATGAAGAGTAAAATTTTAAGATGTACCAAAACATAAGGGTCGAAAATCAAATTAAAAACACTTTGAAATATTTTTTAATTAGGGTGCATGGTTTTCTAGAAATTAGTAAAGGAAGAAACTTGACTTTATGTACACTGACATTAAAGTCAAAATATTGTGAAAAAAAAATATTTTGCTATGCCTTTACAGTTTACAATAATGACTCATTTATTTTAATGATAAAAATTGTAAGTATTTCGATTTTTTCTGAACATTCTTATGTATAGGTCTGAACACAAGAATGCTCATATAAATACATTCATCACTTCATACGCGTATCGATTAAGTTAATATTTTTGTTTCACAAATCACATCCAGACTTTATATACACTGAAGAGCCAAAAAAACTGGTACACCTGCCTAATATCGTGTAGGGCCCCCGCGAGCACGCAGAAGTGCCGCAAGACGACATGGCATGGACTCGACTAATGTCTGAAGGTATGCAGGAGGCATTGAAATCTACGCCAATTTGAGAAAGGGTTGCACGTCTGTCACGTTTAGTGATTCTCGTCAGTCGTCGTTTGTCCCGTTCGTTCACGATCTTTTTCCGGCCGTGGCGATGTCGAAGATGTGATGTTTTACCGGATTCCCGATATTCACGGTACACTTGTGAAATGGTCGTACGCAAAAATACAAATTTTATCGCTACCTCGGAGATGCTATGTCCCATCCCTCATGCGCCGACTATAACACCACGTTAAAACTCACTTAAATCTTGATAACCTGACATTATAACAGCAGTAACCTATCTAGCAACTTTTCCAGACGCTTGTTGTCTTATATAGGCACTGCCAACCGCATCTCGTTACTCTGATTGGTTCCATACCTCTGTTAATTGCATACGCACGCCTATACCAGTTTTTGTGGCTATTCAGTGTATTACATGCAGTATGCGACCGCAAATTTCATTGAGAATAATTCGAATATGGTATAATAAATTATAAATACTCTTTTTAACGCTTTGGGCTCCAGTCATCCAATTTCCATATTCGATTTTATAGACGTAGATATGCATTAAAGATTTTTTCAAAGTTGGCATTTGAAGTACTATATTTCCATACTTGATTATTCAAGACTAATTCTAACATAACGTCACAACCGATGGTTATGTACGTATTTACAAATAAAAGTTATGCATGTAATATAAATTAATTTTGTTTATTGTTTTAAAACTACGAAACGCATGTTTAACGTACGATATGCGTACATACACTTTTTTCAAAGGTAATTACTATTATGATATCACAACAGTTGACTACGGATAATTGTATAAATAATAATTATACATTTATTTTCATTTTTTGTTTTTAAAACTTGCAAATGTAAGTATATAATGTAAATATATCGTGCAACATATGCACAAACACGTATATTGAAGAGGGATACTAATTGGATGTCGGAATATGTGATTACGTCCCTAAAGTTTAGGGCAAGTCAGATAATAGGGCTCTGAGAAACAGGGTGGATGGCATGACATAATTTAAGATGTTAAAACTTCAGTCAGATTTTGTTACGAACAATGGGCACATGAAGCAACCTGTACACTGCTGACCAGTTCTGGACGATCTCAACACCACCAGGAATAAGGACCATTTGATTGTCGCAGGTGTGGACAAGAGTTCTAGCGGACATACAGGGTCTGTTAAGCATCTAGGACATGGCCCTTGGGCGTGGACCATTGGACTGGTAACCATATTGTATATGCTCACCATATTGTTTCTGTCCAAGCATATTGTGTATACCACAAAATATAAAAAATACCGATTGTTCCACAATCAATAATAGTGGAACGAATGTACAAACGGAACCACCTCAAAAAAGTCATCTATGCGACATGTGCAATGTGCGGCATACGAGGTGTGTTCAAAAAATAAGGTGACTTGTTATTTTGTGACTTTGTCTCGATAAGTATTTATGTATACATCAATATCTATTTTGTTCCCTTCAAAGTAATCCCCCTCAGATATAATACACTTGTGCCAGCGCTTTTTGCCAATCCTCGAAGCACTTATGATACGCGCATTTTGGTATGGCATTGAAGTCTCCCAGGTCTTTATCTCCTCAATTGTGGCAAACCTCCATCCTTCCATGGGTCTCTTCAGTTTGGGGAACAGGAACAAGTCGCAGGGGGCCACGTCCGGTGAATACGGTGGCTGGGCATGATTACGGTGTTGTTAATATAGATTCTTTGATCCATTGTTTGCGATAGCAAAACATCGCCAAGCACACCTAAACACGTCTAACCTTTATATGTCACAAACAAACTAACAATGCAAAATTGCTGATAATGTCAACATATGTTGGGGACATGTGTACCAACATAACAATAAAAACAATCGATAATCTAATGTACGTAGTCCTCGAAATTTGCAAAGTCACCTTATTTTTTGAACACACCTCGTGCATTACACGACTTGAAAAGTTTGTTCTGCTTGCCACCAAAATAACATACATTTAAACCATTAGTCGTGCAAGACACAGAAAGAGAGAGAGAGAGAGAGAGAGAGAGAGAGAGAGATGACACTGCTACAAGCTATTGCTAACAGATATAAAAATACTTGTAAAAGAAAATAGTTATAAGTATTTACTAACAGATACATATGGCACAAGCATCGATACAAACAGATATAAAAAAAATTGTAAAGGCAAATAGTTATAAGCATTTACAAACAGACGCATATTGCGCGAGCATCGAGCGCTGTACAACGCGTTAGGATAAATAAAATATAGTCGCATAGTTTAAGAACCCCAGGAACCATAAAGACAACACTGCTACACACTGATGCTACCAGATATTTTAAGGAAAATAGGTATAAGCACTTACCAACCATTGCATATTGCACAAGCGTCGGGTGCTGTATGTTGAGTTACACTATGCTATACAAGACCAGGTAGCTCTGGTTAGTACAACCGAATATCAAACAATTTCCTTACGAACCAATTGAAACGAAACCATCAAATTCAGAGTACAGAAAACACTCACAACACTAGCGGTGGAACACGTTCGTCCCGTCCGATGTTGCGCAATGAACTAACATATCGAGAATCTGTAAGACAACCCAGGTGGTCGGCCGACGGGGAGGGCACTATGCAGGTCTCGGCAATTCGAAGGGATGGAACATATACAAGCCGAGAGAGACGCCTCGGGCTCCAGGGTAACAGGCCAGCCGAGTCACACATGCATTTCCTTTTACTAGAGGAATTCAGTTTTAAACAGCACAATGTAACAACTCTCTTTTTGAATATTATATACGTGTAATTATTTTAAATAATCATTTATAGTGCTATAACTATAAGCACATTATGTGTATAGAAATGACATTACGTGTTTTAACATTGTAATGTCGAGTAAGGAAGCATTCCAACACGTACATATCATATATATATGTGTGTGTGTGTGTGTGTTTGTATCAGCATCCAATGCAGTGCGATGCCATGCGCGTAATCCTTATTGGCTATCGTGAACTATGGAAAGCTTAAATCACTTCCAGAACTCGATAAATATGTCGAGATTGCATACCTTCCTAAAATATTCCTTCCCGCATATGCAAGTCATGAATTACAATAAGTCTACAAACAGCTACCTGCTTATCTGCAACAGGACGAAGAGATTCTTGGCTGTCTCCCATGCTTAGAGTGTTTTCAAGGGAGTTCTACCATTACAGACCCACCACATTCCAAGAGCTAGTGTAAGACACATCGGGAGAGAGTAGCAGCAGCATAAAGAAAAACAAGGCACCTCTAATGCTGAAAGATGAACGACTGTAAAGGCGATGAGTGAACGAATGTTCAACTTCGCAGGCTAGACAGTGGTCGACCTGAGAAGGAAACATATTACAGTCAGGCAACCATGCTGTTGTTTGCAGCACATAGCCAGCAGTCATCTACTTGGGCAACCCGATACAGGCAATGTAAACTGTCATGTAGTGTGAATAGTACACAAGCGAGCATAATGTAAAAATTATTGTCACTTCGTCGTCGAGTGTGGTGGAAAGCAGTTCGTTACGACTTCATTCATCTACTGCGCTCATGTACTCTGTTACAATATGAAGACGAAATCGATGGTTGAAGACTTAACATCTGTAACACCGTCAACATCGTCAACAGCAAGGGACCCTGGAGATTCTCTAAAAGCAATACGGAAACAGTGCTGCTACTGTGGAAATACTTTTAGTAAAAGCAGTCATGCACGACGGTATGAAAGTCGCCATTGCATGTTCAACCCATCATACGAGGCGTTCCACTGCGATAGCTGCGATGTGGTGTTTACCAGCAGTGATAACCTGTATAGACATAACAAAAAGTACAAAGACAATGTATATTGTTCATCGGAAAGCGAGTGCAAGAATTGGGACAAAACATTTTCTAGCAGCTCTAGTGTCAGACGACATGAAGATAGTAACTGTCGATTCACCATCGCCTACAAGACATACCACTGTGATAACTGCGACAAGGTCGATACCTGTAGTGATAGCTTGAAGAGACATAGCAAGAAGTGCAAAAGCAATGTTTGTTTTTCATCAGGAAGTGAGTACAAGTATTGTGGCAAGACATTTACTAACAGCCATAATGGCAGACGACATGAAGACAGTAACTGTCCATTCACCATTGCTTACAAGACTTACCCATGCGATAACTGCGGCGTTAAGAATGTAAAATAACGTTAGAGAATACAAATAAAGTCTGTGATATTCTTTTATTTTTATCCCTGCTTATATTAGGCTGTTCGAGAAAAACGATTAAGACAGATTTGAGGTACACGTGCATCGAAGATGTTATTCATTTTAATATCAAATATACATTTTTTCTGATGATCGTACGCAGTGCCTTGATACGTAGAAATACCTGTAAGCTGTGATGATATAAGAACTTTAAATATATGTACGTACATTCTTAGTACAGATATTGGCATGGATATTTGAAAACCATCGATTATGGACAAACATAATTTCATATATAAATTTATGCTTAAATTAAAATATTTTTATTTGATCTTTAAAATAATTATATCGTCTACGGATCCGTATTTTCAAGGAGAATTATGTTTTGACGTCACAAACATCAATTACGCAATGCATAATTTTATAAATAAATCTTAAATATTTAATTTATTATATTTTTATTTAATTTGACATGTCTGCGGACTTGTATTTTTTAAGAAGAATTGGGATATGAAATAATAGCCAACGATTGCATGCATGTATCCGATGCCATGTTGGATTTTATAGTAATACGTATGCATTAAGGGTCTGTAAATGTTTCTACAGCACAGAACATGTCTATCATTACGTGTGTTTCCAAATTTTTTTAATCGGATATTAGGTACTGATATGTTTATTTTGTAAAAGTGATGAATTTAATTTTTTTTTTCCAACTTTCGAAATTTACAGACAAAATTTTGTTGAGTGTCATGACTGCGGATTCGTATTTTCAAGGAGAACTATATTATGTTATAATATGTGACAAACTAAACCCATCGAATGCTACGCGATAATCGATTCCTGCAATGGAAAAAATTATAACCTTACTTATCGAAATAACTAGGGGTGACAACACGCGATTTCGTTCGTACCTTTTGCAATAGTAAATAAACACTGCTTGAAGCAGAATAATTTTGGGATATCTTTTAACTTAGAGTCTACTTAATTTTTTTAACACATCAAGTAAAAAATAAACCGCGTTGGTCATTGTCCTCGAAGCCCTATAATTTTAAACGTAAACGCCTGTACTAAACTCCGTTACTACCCAGTTGTATAGAGGGCGAAAATAACAGAAATTAGAATAAATGAAGGTATATGTTGGCGCGCACACAAGCCTGAACTGTATGCAATAATGTGTTTCGGTACTTGGTGTTCAATGTTAAAGAATACATCGAAATTATAACATTTGGAAGGGCTATAATAGGCATAACGTGAGGAATGTTTCCTGTAGCACACATATTCTGTATGTAATTAGTTACCCTCGTGTTTTCAAAGGTAGTGAGTGTGACCTTCTGCAGCTGTATATAATTAAGGCTCCCGCCTACCTGGCGCTTGGATTGCGTTACGGAGTGTCAGAGATTCAAGTTTTTCTGCGAAACTATTAAACGTGCGTCCAATGTGCTGATCTACGAAAAGAGCGCACACTTCAGACGAGGGCTGTTGAGTGCTATCTAGACGTCACGCACATTAGAATCGGCATTTTTGAGTGCTCCAAAATGGCTAAAAACTGCCTTTTCAAAGCGCAGTATCTCAAAATATACGCGTCAGAAACATACAAAACCACTCAAGGGCATTGCATTGAACCTTCCTACAGGCTTTCCACGAATAAAACCTGAGGGTCGCGGCCATATGTGCACGCAGTATGACGAGAACACTGCACGTCAGTTCAGAGCATTGCGGGTAGTGGCGATGGCGTACTTGATGCGCGAAGCAGTGTCGCCTCCTGCACCTCTCGGCATGAAACGCGGAAAACAGCTCCAGGTAGACGGGAGCCTTAAGGAATTGTTTTGTGTGTTTGGCGCACAAAAGCAAGGGAGAAAGGGAGCGATAGGCGCTAGGGACTACACTGACGTAGCCTACATTCACAAGTCTCTATAGTATATACTTAAAGTATTGCAGTCGTTCAGCGTGTAACTATAAGACTTCAAGTTAAATAATTAAGTTGAAGGCATGCTCTACATCCTTAAAATACTTTCAATTTTCTTTATCCTATATGTAATGCTAAAATATTATCCTAAAACTTCCATTTTAGTCATTTTTACTCTCGAAAAATGCACTCTATAGAACAATCTAAAAACTCACACTTATACACATCTGTATTCTAAATTTATGTAACTTTTTTCCCCCTTGATATTCGTAGCCAGACGCTGCCAATTCGGAATCTTCAACAATTTCGTAACACGCTAGATTTTAAAAGACTGTTTATATCTCATTTATGGTATTGGAGCAACGATTTTTGGATGACAAAATATACGAAACTCAGTGCAAGATGACCATGTAGCACTGCGGTGGCTGATTTCGTGTGCAAGACAAGCGGAAAAGGCTCCCAGATACGTCAATGGCCAACCTAAAAACCCCTTCCATTCCGGCAGAGGATTGTTCAGACACGTTGTTGCCTCAGACACGGAAGTTAGATTCAGTTAAAACACGCCTCACATTCGGTTGGTGCACCACGCATCTTTCGGACGACTGGGCCTAACTGATGACAGAAAAGTACACGCCAGTAATATTTAACGTTTCAAATCACCAAAAGATTTAATTTAAGAAATACGCAGAAAGAAAGGTGAATTATGAATAAAGGGGAAACGAAGGAGTGGAGTGGGAAAGCAAAATGACGTCAGAATGAGAACTTTCGATGGGGAAATATAAAAAACTAAATAAATATTTTCCAACCATCACTTCGCCTCCGTAGGTTTTCTGCGCACTTTATCCCAAATCCTATTTTCGTGTTCCAACGGTCATTATGACAGCCAAGGCACCAGTAAAATACTGCCACAGTAAATGTTTGTAAGTTTAAGCTTGGCTCAGGACGCTAATGCAAATATAAGTTAAAGACTACGGAAACTTAATGGGCATCGAAAAACACGGACACTTACTCAGAATTTATAAGCTCCGAATCTGTGTCCAAATATTTAGGTTTCTGTTTCCCGCTATAAAATGAGCCATAATGGAAGTTGGGCGCGAACATTCATATCAGTAGGCAATGCCAGTAAGAAACCATTTTTTTCCCTATAAAAATGGTCTAAAACGTAAAGTACTTTTCCTTACTCGCATTAACTTCTCACCCGAATCTGTATATACGGCGAAGAAAATTTTGTTTGACTCAAAATAACCTTAAATTTGAAAAATGCAACAGAGGCAGTTATTTGAATAGACTAATTTTTTAAGTCAAATGTTATTTTTAGTTGCTTCGAGTATACGTTTCGTTGATTGGGAGAACTCAAGTTTTATAATTCATCACATTTTGCCTAGTCTCGCTAACCGTTCGAGTGATTTTTTTTCGAACCACACCAACAATAAACTTTTTTCTCGGCGAGTCAACATTCGAGCTGGAGAACCAAAGCCAAAGAAGTGAAGGAACCCGCACTGGCGTAGAGGGATCTGGAGGCTCCCCAGGAAAAAAATATAGCTTGCTAGCAGATGAATTCGCGAAGTTTACTGTCCCTCGGGAGTAGGTGTAAGCACTGCGACGCGCGCCTCGGTGACGAAGACCGCATTGCCGCCCCCTCCCCCTGTCCTGACTTACAAACCCAGCACGTGTCCTCTGCTCCTTGAGTATTTCCAGCGTGGCTCAGTCTGGAAGAAGTGCGAAAGGGAAACGGTGGCGATGTCACACTGTTTAATGCCCGGTCCACACTCCTATCGACATAATTCCATCCGCAATTCAGCACACGAGCTACGGAGAAATTTTAATCACTCGCCGTTTGCGGCTAAAACTACGTGGAGAATGAAGTGTAGCGGAGAGGCTTGGGTCGCCCTTAATGCCGGGGTCTTGAGATCCAAGATCCGATGAGGCTGAAGCAAGGTAACTACGGAGCAGTATAGACTGTCCACGCTAAAGTAAGAACTTTTGAAATTAACCTTTGAAAAATGTCACTGTCCCTATCTGCATGTATTTTAACGTGCACACTGACAGGCATGCGCCCAGTAAAGTTGGTAACGACGGAGATAAAACGGCTCCATGCCTTAATTTTTAATTAAAAGTGTCAGGTTAACAAGTATGAATACTGATATGATTTATTTTGATTTGTTTTTTTCTTTAATGTATACGAATAAAAAAATTAGAGAATTTGTAGAAAATTTACTTTTCTAGTTAGTTCACAGCGTCACTTGACCGACGCATGAATAAAGTGATCAGGCCAATGACAATGTTAATTTTACATACTATAGAAGAATACACAGTATAATGTATTCACGGTAACTTCAAGATTTTCTGAAGCCCTGCTAAAGATCTACTTTCAGAGAGCAGATTATATATCCTTCCGCAGTATGTAAACAAAACGTTGCCATGTGACACCTGTCAAATGTTTTGTAAACAAACAGTGCCATGTGGGAACTGTCAAATATTTTGTTAAGTGTGTCCATGTGGGAACTACCAAAATTTATTTTTGAAGAGAAACAATGCCATCAAATCTTAACTGTCATATACTTTAATAAAATTCTCCAAATGTCTAAAAAAAAATGCTAATCAATTTAGCAAAATATTGTAATACATACAAAAAGGTAGATTGAAGTATATATCGGAACTGCTAATTATATAATTTAATTAAAGTTTACTTATTATATTAAGATTTATTTTCATATTTGGTGTAAGGAAAAAGTTAAATTTTACATAATTAACTTTTGGAAGCAGCATTCAGGTTAAAGATTTCACTGTGATAAATGGGTACCATTTATTCTATTTTATCGCATATAAGTAGCACATTTTATTTAAAAAAATTTTATTGAAAACTCGGAGTGCGACTTATAAGTGAGAAAAATTCCTCCAGCCCCGCACTAACGTTTCATTTACTACGAATTCACGGCCCGCGGCTCGATTTCCAAACTCTTCAGCGAACAAAATCACTTTCATTTTAAAACCTGCGGTGTAGGTACAGTAGAACCTCGATTAACCGTCACCCTCGGGACCGGGACCATGACGGAACACCGAATAGACGGATAACAGAAANAAAGATTTCACTGTGATAAATGGGTACCATTTATTCTATTTTATCGCATATAAGTAGCACATTTTATTTAAAAAAATTTTATTGAAAACTCGGAGTGCGACTTATAAGTGAGAAAAATTCCTCCAGCCCCGCACTAACGTTTCATTTACTACGAATTCACGGCCCGCGGCTCGATTTCCAAA
>NQII01000729.1:674351-691478 GCA_002778355.1 Clitarchus hookeri
TGTAAGGGGGGGTGGGCGCGCAAACCCAAGGTCACTGCCCTTGCCGCCAATGACTCACGCACAGTGCAGGTGTGCAGTACAGTCGTCACTACTCATCATAGAGCCTCGACAGACGATCCGGCTCGGCGCTGATGCGGAAACATACAATTTTTTTGCTCTAGCGAGGTGGCGATTAATAGAGACTGACGGTTAAAAGGGTGACGGTTAATCGAGGTTCTACTGTACATCGCTTTTCCATCAAGAAACTGTCGCACTTCTTCACTGCCACAACATCAAAACAACACTACGTGCGGCGCAAAGACGATATAAGAGAAAGACGTGTAAGCCAACGCTAATGTGCTGCTATCTCTTACGCTCCACAAAAAGCTTTCGAAAATAATCGATTATCAGTTATTGACCAAAAATCGATTCCTTTTCATTCTTTTAAAATATTTTTTTCTGTTAAGGATTGCGAAGGGAATTACGTTACGGAAATATTCAAATGCCTTTCTATATTTTGCACGTTTATTTGATAAAGTGCAGAAATAACAACGCTAATACTAAAATTACATCTTAACCTAGAATTATCTTATAAGTAGAAAGAATGTGTTACGTTAGTTTTATAACCACAATTCAGCGTCTCCAATATCCAATATGGCGTGGTTATACTTCTGAAGAAAAAAAACGTGCCCAAACGGACAAGATGGAGTGTATGAGTCCGATGGACAAACACTGAAATTTATTTAATTTCAATTAATAACAGTGAAATCTTTACCCATGAGTGCTACGTAAAAATGTAAATATATAGTTTAGCAATATTAACTTTACAATTACGGCATTAAATTTATACATATTAATATTTAACCTACGAACTATTTCTTTTCAGCTATAACCAACATGTCCCTTCAAAATCCGTTGTTAATTCGTACGGACTTTTAACAAATTATTATAATTTATTGAAAAAATATACTTAAAACTTAAAACAACCAATTTATATAGTGCTTCAGTGCTAAAATCAAGACAAAACCTTTTTCCATATACAATTTTTTTATAACCAATTGAACATGTAACTCCTAGGGTGATTTTCCAAAGGTTCTTTTCAAAAGTATCGAAGATACCGTGAATGGATTATATGCATACAATTACATCTTAAGCAGGGTTTTCAAAAGTACTCAGTTTACCATGAACAGCCTACACTGAAATGCAAGGGCGGGGGAAACGGGAAATCCTCAAGAAAACTCACCGACCAGCGGCATCGTCCGGCACGGCGGCTCGATTCCCACATTTGAACGGAACGAAAAAACACTTTTTGCTGCTGTGACGTGTAAGACATTTTAACTTTAAAAACATTTAAGAAATATATTTTTTTCCGTAGCCGATTTACTATGATAATCGTTTAATTCAGTCACGGATCTAGGCTCGAAATTGGTTAATTATTTGTCCTGTTCCATCATGGATGAGAAAAACGCTTGTTATTGTTGGATGCCTTTTAAGTACTGTCAAGGATAAAAAAAATCGGGTATTATCTCATGTATGCAAAAACGACCATCTTCTGGGCTGTGATTTCAATTCAATTATACTTATGCAAATGATGTGTAGAGTATGTTGCGACCATCCGGTTTCTTTAAAGATTTCTAAGTTATTGGAAAAAATAGTTCTCAAAAATTATGCCGTGTTAGATAAAAAAACATCCTCGCGACATTAAATTTTAATCTATTCTTATACAAAATGCTGGCAATTGTTTTGCTGCGAGTTCGGAGTTACCTAGATCCAGTCTGTAGTTCGCTCTGATATCCGGTGCACACTGTTCTCAGTTCTCATATAATTCGATTATTTACACAAACAGGTAGAGTACAATTGACTCCGCAATCTTGTGAACGGAAACTATCATGGTAGCTGCATGTAATGACTCCGTAATTAATTGCACCCTGTTTTTCATCTCAGTTTCTATACTTGGGAAAGCGCAAGTACATAATAAAAAGAAAAAAAAATCTCCACTATCGCATTGTCATGATAAACAGCAAACAAGACTGACGGCGCCAGTACATAAACGAACAGTGAAGAGCAACGTATTTTCTTTCCATGTGACATCAGTTTTATTTATTACAACGAGCTTAAGGCGTTGCGCGGAATGTTTTCATCATTGTGGGAGCCAGTATTACATATAAATTTTTTATGTTTCTATATTAAAATTGGTTGATAAACAATAATATTATGCGCTATCGTAGTTTTCCCTTTCGCAACTGTTCAACATTAACAGTAAAGTAAAAAGTGCTGGTTATCGTGTTTCTGTAAGCGATTGTAATTGCAACCATTAACATATCTCCAATAAGAAAGTACTCCGCTCCTACTACGAGACGATAGATCGTGAAACAAGTATAGAACTTTAATACACCACAAAATATTCTGATGTTACCATTGAAGTTTTATTGCTTCTACCGTGGAAACTGCTGCTTTGTAATTTTTCCTCTGTAGGATTTCCTCACGGCTGGTTACACGCCGCTGCTTTTTCCTTCTGTCCCAGGAGATAGGTTGTGCCAGTGTGCAGGCCATAGCTTCGTGTCCTCAAGGCGCAAGCAGTGCACGTTATACAGCAATACAAATACTGTTATTCCACGAGCTCCAGACTTGTCCGGGAGTGGGCATCATACTTGTTCCATATTGCTGTAGGAAGTACGCCATTCCCTAAACATAAACTTGTGGGTAACATGAAATATCTGGCATGTTAGTTGAAGGAAGGCAAGAGGTAAAGCGGCATAAAAATCACTTTCTCTGTAGTAAATATGTGAAATTATAATACCGAAGGGTACCGAACGCCCAAAGCGCAGGCATGACTATGTAAAGTTGTGTTTCGCCGCTGTCTTTCACAGCATGGCGTTGAAAGAACAACAGAACGCCCATTCCTGAATACGAAAAGAAAAGTTTCCAACGTAAAAAAAACTAGCTTCTCAATAGACTTTCAAGTTCAAAATGGCGGATGTAAAAGCCAATTACAGAGGAGGAGGCACAATACAGAGTCTCACGTTTCAACTAAATTCACAAAATTTTAGGCAGTTAGTGTAGAATTTCGGTGCCCCCCACCCCCCACACAATTCCCATTATCATGATATGCAACTATATTAATACTGTTGCATATTTGTTTTTTTTTTTTAACAGTGAAAATAGAAAGGGCTATGGGAAAAATTAAAATAACGCAATGCTATCTGCAATTTAATCCTTTCGCATTTGTCATATGTAAGAACATTGATACTGCTGTTAACATAAGATTGCGAGAAATTCTTTTAGATTTCACGGCAGGTTACGGCCTTGTAAAGTTCCGTAGCATACTGTATTACTTTCAGTACTGCCACATGCTATAATTTCACAAGTAAAATCCGGTAAGAGTTTATGCTGAATGAATGATTATAAAAATAGTTTTTACAGCCAACTGAATTTTAAAGCTTATGTGCAAAAATTAAGAAAAAGTAATATTAAAAAACACTTTATTATACCGCTTATATATCTAATAATGATGTAAAATGTGGTGGTGGCGCCATGAAAATATCATTACTAGAACGCTGGACGAAAATACTGAACATAGTACAGGGTAGTCTGACCAAAATCAACCTTATGAAGGCAAAATAAATAACAAAACTAAACCTTCGCGAATTTGTTTAACGCAATGTTATAGTTTCCTGGCTATGTTCAACTTTGTTCTTTCCAGAAAACTCTGCCATCTTGGAGAAACTGTAAACATGTTAGATATTTTGGATTCATAGGTCTAGAAAATAGCAACCGGTGTCCGCTGTTTTTTTTTTTTTTTTTTTGTAATTAAATGGCAGTGGTGCGATTGAATTGTATTTGCAAATTAACTGGACTATCTACTGCCTGCATTAACTAAATGGATATAGTCCAATGAAATAACGGATAAAATCTAATTGCTCTACTAAATGCCACGTGCCAAACAAAACAATATTGCTAACAGAAATGCATATAATGTAATAGCGTTCTTCGCGATATCTACATAGTATTTCAAAATTATCAACGCCTCTCACAAATACATCATAGTTGCATTTAAAACATGAACCATGGACTAATGTACTTCGATAATTCCTTGCATTAGTTCCAGAAGCTAGGCAGGCACAGCTATGCTGCACAATCAGGCGTCCTGATGTCTGCCCCTGTCAGCAGAGGCCGGATCTTCCACAGGGGAGATGTGGGTGCAGCAGTTTGTCGCCCGGTGCGAAGACTGCCACGTGTGGTCCACTGTGACGTCATACGCCGCCTCCAGTGACGTCAGGCCACCCAGCCCGGGTTAGTGACGGACCGACCAATCGATGGGCTGCAAGTTGGCCGGTCGACCGCCAGGCGCGCCACTGCCAAGGCGTCGCCCTGAAGCGGCGGTGACTCCGTGAACTAACGACACTTGTCCCTCTGAACAACTGTCAGGAGCAGTATCAGATACCAGACTAAGCAGGAAAATTGTTCATTAATACTTGTAAAGATATAAGACACGCAGAAATAATGTAACAAAGTTAAAAAAAAAAAGTTTCTGGCTACTTTTCTGTCTACAATAGGGCACGGCTCCCTATATACTCATTTTCCTCATCTGGAGCCCCCTGCCACAGCGTGCAAGCTGCATTGTAGCAGCACAAAATAGGACACTGAATTACACCTGTGCGGAAAAACAATGTCTTCCCATAGCCATTCCAGTGGTAATACGAGCTTCAGCCATGTTTCTACAATTATAGGTTCTATGAGGGGCGTCGGGAGCTGGAAGATAAGAAAGAATAACTTATTTCTTATCTTGCATCATTGCTCCGAGAATAATACATGCAGTGAATATATAACAATGAAAGAAGGTGTTCAAAACTATTATTTACGTCTCGTAAAGTCAAATATTTAAAAAAAAAAAAACTTGCGAGAACAATTAGGTAAATATACTGCTTTCGTTCACCGCTCCCCTTAAGTGGCCCAGCGAGGCAGCGCAGAGGTAAAAAAAAACACTCGATTCACACTCGGGAGGCTCCGGATTCGATTCCCATTCTGGCCATTCTGATTTCGGTCTTCGATGGTTCTCCGGAACCACTCCAGGCGTAGACGTGCCCCCCCCCCCCTTCCATACACACGATACTAAATGGCGAGGAACTGGAAAGGAACTACTCTAGCATTTGCTAAGAATAGAACGGAAATTAGACCAACTGGGAAAATAAAGCAGCACCCACTCCCCTCTTAGTCGGCTATGATCGAATCCACAGTCTCCTGAATGCAAGTTGAACACGCCACCGCACGACCAGACACGATCGATTCCAACGCCAATGTGCTGCTTACAGCAAGCCCTAACCTTCAGTTAATAACACTGCGACATTCTTCAAACGGAAAATAAACTCGCGAGGATCAATAAAGTATTCAGTTTTCGTAGCATCCAGGTTAAAAAAAAAAGTGAGGTCGCGGTGGTGTAGTAGTCAGACTACTCGCATCCCATCAAGATGATCCGGATTCGATTTCCAGCGTGGTCACCCAGATTTTTGCATGTGGAAAACGTGACGGACGTTGCCGTCGGCCGGCGAGTTTTCTCGGAGCACTCCCGTTTACCCCGTCCTTGCCTTCCGACGCTGCTCTCTCTTCACCGGCGCTCAAGACTTTCCTGAGAGGCGCCAACCAAAAACCTATCAACTCAACTTAAAAATATACATAACTTGATGGCACAGTTTATTCACTTAACTAAGCTCTAGAGTTTAAGGGGCCTTCCTAGTTGTCATATGGGTTTCATTGTAAGTAGTTGGGTTTATTCAAGTTTTAAAAAAACTGGAATATTTCAATGCAAATCTTTTTTTCAGGACAGAAATGAATTGTATTGTATAGGGCTTATTAACGTCCCCCGGTGTTATGGCTGAAGGCTTATAAGGAGACGGCTTACAAACTAACTTATGACCTAACGAACTAACACCCATGTGTTGCTTAGGATTTGAACCCAGAACCTCCCGCACCACAGACCGGCGGCGCACCAACCGACTGCGACACGGGAGGTCGGCACAGAAACGATGGTCTATATTTTGTTGTCCTTTCATCAATTTGGTCATTGAAACACAATGGCAGTCGTTGAAAAGTGTCAAAAATCAGCTAAAACCGTTGTAGCCCTCTCTGTTCACAGCATTTATTCTTCTGTAAAACAGTGGTTTAAACTACAGTGACAACAGATTACTGTATTAAAATCCAATACACACCGCTTAAAATTCTAAACAGAACTCACGCGAAGCGTATTCTCCACCGCCGTCGCAATGCTTCCTTACGGCCGGACGTGACTTTGAGGCGTTAACTTTTTTTTTTTTTTACAAGGGAGATCCTTTAGCGATGGTAAGTCACGATAGTGAAACCCACATCCACAGCTTCGCAACATAAAAATACACACAGCTATCGTCAATTCTATTGGACATTGCGGCCATTCTCGAACCAGCACACATTAAAATGCATACATTACAATAAAATTCACATACACAATACATATACAATAAAATACACCAAACAAGGCACAACTGAATATGAAGTCAACTTCTATTGCAACTGAAGATGCACTCGAACAACTGTTGAAGTGTGTGTGTATTTCAGTACTTACAGTATGAGTACAACAAAAAAAAAAAACAGCTTCGAGGATGACAGGACAATAGCTTCCCTTGAAAGGACATTTGCAGTTACACAAAGAAATGAACAATGGTTACGCAACCTATTCAGAAAAAAAACACAAAATTTAAACATTGTGCGTGCAGGGCCGGAGTAGCGTTTACTATGGCGGCACTACATACGCTGTTAAAAATTTCCGTAAGTGAACAGTGACAATCACAGAATTGTAACGTCAGATAGGCAACTCCGTATTTTCTGTGGCTTCGTGTGTCGGACAAACAAAACCACACGAAACGTTCTGCGCCGCCACCGTTGCCCGAAAATGGTCGTTCCTGTAGCGTTAGGACATTCACGCCACTTGGCCACCTTCTGATTTGCATAGTGCAACATTCACTGCACGAAATCCCTTTTTTCACGATGCCACAAACAACAAAAACTATTGAGTTTACGTAAATATAATTTCACAAAAGCGTACGAGAATTTCAGGTAAAATTACATACTGCTCAAGTGAGCTGTCATTTATTTTACGAAAAAAATCTCGATGACTTTATTGTAGTAAATTTTAGTCATTTCGCGGAAATGTTTTCTAAAGGCTGAACAGTGAACACGGCTAAGTGAGCACTTTCGAAAGTGATGCTAAGTTTCTAATTTCAGCCTGTTGGTTGCGTTTATTTCCGCGTACATATCAAAATAAGCACTGTCATTTGACTTTTAGGATGGCGTTTACGTCATCTGGCTCGTATACCCATTAAATCAACAACGAAAGAGTAATAAACATTATAATCATCCCTACAGACATGTACACGTTAATTTCGGTAAATAATATTGGTTTGTGAATATTGATTGATGTTCATGATTCCTTTTCTGTTTAGGCTGTCAACAGAATAGGAGAAGAGTTAAACATTATTCTTTTTTGAACGTTCGCCTTTAAAAATGCTGAAGAGCTGAAACAGCCGCCCGTTATACGTATGTCTCATACTCATAAGAAAAGCAGGCTTTTAGATAATACCGTGTATTTACTCCTTCATACAGAAGACAACTTGCCTTAAACAATAGTTAAATTACCTAAGAATTATGTTTAACAACATTTACGTGTAGAATTACAATGCATAAATAACCACACAAATCTTTATTTCAATACAAAACTACGCACAAGCGAATGGCGGATGTTGCTATTACATTACGAGTAACGAAAACCATTGTCATGATACCATGAAGCTAAATGGCTGAACAGAATCGATACAAAATTGTTGTCACTCGATGCAAGTTTCGTGAAAATTCATCCAGTAACACAGTTTAAAACACATAACGCTAATATTTACGAAAGCCTAATACTTTGCTTACCGAATAATCACTTTTCGATTATAAAATTCAAATGCCAGCACTGGTGTAGACTTAACTTCGCCATAATACCGAAAACACAATACCTAGCTGATGAAAATGTGTTTAATGAAACTACATCCCCACATTTAATGCAGATATGTAGACAGAGGCGAAATGATGTGGCGGCTCCTTTGATGTGGGCATACCCATTCTCTGTTTGGCAAACGGCGTCCCGACAAGTTATGACCAGTGACACAATTTTGCTGGCGTATGCGAATGGAGTTCGCAAAGAAGCGGGTGCTTCGCTTCTGTACACGCACTGTGCCGTCACCACATGAAGAAGTGTCGGACTGGTGTGGTGGGGAAACGGAAGTTACCTGGGAAATCTCACCGCTAACTGGGAACTTCGACAATATTCCTCGCATCAGAAAATACGTCTTTGGTTCTTCAAGGATCGAACCCGGGCCGCCATTGTAGGTATTCGTATGTTAATCGCATGACCGCGCTGTAATATTTCAGTTCAATAAAATGCGAATGCTTCTTCTGTTTACTTCCTTCCATGAAGATTTTTTCTTTCGGGATAAAAACAGTTTAGTTGTGATTTTTTAAATATATGATAAGGAAGGTCTGATACGACAATAATTTAGTTCCATGAAAAGACGTTACAGACGTAATGGAACAGATAATCTACTGACCTATGAAATGTTCCTAAATATCGATTACTTTACGCCATGTTATAAATCTCGTAAAACATTGGGTCATTAAAAGTGCTGATCATCAAAAAATTCGTTATTTTATAATTGTACTAAATACTGTTCAACTTGTAGACATTATTTGCAAGTATAGGCATAGTCAGGATTTCAATCCGGGAGGGGCGGGTGGAATTTAATTTTTTGGGGAAATGTAAATTCAGGGTTTCAATCGGGGAAGGGGATGAACCAACATTTAAATTCAAGGGTAAATGTATTAATTACAAGATTTATTGGGTTAATTTTAATTTATTAAAGGATTCGTTTTCACACAAGAAACACTTATTGAGATTATTTTTGCTAAAACCAGTATTCGCTGATCTTCTCTGACAGTTTAAAAAATACAGACTACGCACAAAAACTTTGCTCAAATTTTTTTCTAATATCCATTTTGGAAGCATTCTTTTCACACAAGAAACACTTATTGATATTATTTTGACTAAAACCAATTTTCGCGGATCTTCTACGATAGTTTCAAAAATAGAGAAAAAAATAAATTATATCAACAATTTTTAGCAAACATTTAACACAAAAAAATGTCTAATATCCATTTTGGAAGAACAGCACTACAAAAGGTAAAGTTACGACCAGACACAATGTGAATAAAAGGACAACTTACGAAGCTGTGCGCCCACGTTTAGTTCTCGTTTCAGTATCTTTAACGAATATCCGTGCGGCACTTCAGGGCCCGCGCTTTAAATGTGTTCTATGCCTGTGTTTTTAATACATTCAAAAGTCATACAATTATTACAAGCAATTACATGTGGTGCTGAAATGTTTATATTTATCTAAATAAACCATTGCTAATACTTTGTCGCTGGTTTTTTATTACAGAACATGCACTTAGATTTTGTTGAATGTAGAATGTAATACATCTGGTACTTTCTTTACTTTATTATTACCACAATATAATTATTCATCTGTGTCGATAGAAGGGGTAAGTTTTCACCCCTGCCCCACCCTGGCTACACCCATGTTTACAAATACTATTTCCTTGCGTAAACGAATTTAAACAGCATGTATATATATATATATATTGCATGATGGTATGTCTAAATCCCAATTTTTGTGTTTTAGGAACGTGAACTAACTCGCTTATCAATAGACCATTCACATTTAATAAATATACCATGAGTTAATATAAAACATTTTTACAATCATAATATAAAATATTTTTCAAATTTTAAAAAATTGCCCAAAATACTGAGATTTTAGCACATTTTCGATTTGTAGCAAAATTTTTGTAAAATAAATTTTTCTAATCTTACGTCAAAATAAATTAAGACTTTACCTTTCAGTCATTCTTGTTAAATTTGCTGTAAATATTCTCGTTTATTTTATTTGCATGTCCCAAAAACACTAAAATTGTGATTTTGACATGTAATGCAAACATTATTCTATTAGACATTATTTTTTATACAAAGAAAGAGTAGTAACAAGTATTGTCTACAAATTGAACAGTATTTCGTACAAATAAAAAACATTTTTTTTTTATTACCAGCACCCTTAATGGCTCGCGCCCAGCCTCAGGAATGACTCATTTTAACAGCACCGAGTCAACAAGAAGTCGTATCGTCTTAAGCCTTTCTGAGCATAACTTCACGACCTGGTAAAACACAAGTAGTTGCATGGACTTCCAAGACCATCACCTTTTAACTTCACATGACTTTGACCTTGCTGCCGGCACAAGTTCGCACTAAATTCACAGGGGAGTGACACGTTTCGAACAGTTAGGGCCACAATTCATGTATGGCAAGTCCTGGAATACAGTGTTTTATCAAGGTATAAAACAGCTAGCATCGAAGGAATGGAAACTTCTCTCCCTGCAATGAGGTTTTCATTGAAGAGAAAAAATAAGACTCTCTCAAGAGGAACTTCACCCCTTCAAGACGGCATTTCTAGATAATCGGCTGAGGAAAGCGATTAAAGATGTTGGTAGGCAATGAAAGAGGATGAATTAAATGGCTTGAAGGCTAGCCACTAGCTGAACCACTACAACATAAGGTCATTATTATTAGATAGTTAAGCAGCGAGGAGATAAAGTGACAACAAGAAAGATGCACATTGAGTAAAAAAAAACCTTTCCTTTTTTCACGTAAAGGCTTGTAGAATTTAATACGAATCTTAAAACTGAATTATTTAATAATCACTGATATGATTCGGCAGAAAAATCAAAAACTGAAAGAAGAAAAACTTAAATATTATAGTAGGTTTCTCTTGGGAACCAAATGACCAGTACGATGGGCTCACTAGTACAGTACATGAAAATTGCGACAAACACAAAACAAAAAAATAAATATTTGGCTGAAGTTTTCTCATCGGTCAGAATATATCACCAGCAATACGAAGTACGAAGAAAGTGAATAGTCTCAACTAAAGTTAATACTACTGGAATGCCATCCTGGATCAGAACCCCGCAGTGATGGTGGTGTGGCTTGCTTGTCATTTTGTGGAAAAATTGCTCAAATATACATAGAGCTGTAACTCTGTGTCCAGAACACACGGTTCACAACCAATTACTACAACAACCCTGAAGATCAAGGTGGTGCCAAAGGAATATTTTTGATTGTGTAAGGGGGGGGGGCAACTAATCCTGCACAAAGAAACAAAGCTCAGGTGGGCATGCTTGCGTGCGGCCTCGTTTTGCCTTCGTTTCGTTTCCAACCAGGGTTATTTCAGGCAGGCAGAGCCCCGCGGGCGCCAATGCAGCACGCGCAACACCATGTAATTTCTAGGTACAGCTGGATATATTTTAGCTTCCATTCAATAGAACACGTTACGAAAGCTTCCCCGCTGAAGTCAAATGGTATTAAACGGGGAAAAAACACGATGGCAGGCTGCGGAAATTGCCTTCTCTGTAATATTCGGCTGAAAATGTAAATATGGCCACATCCTCCAGTTTTGGTGACTTCACTTTCAAACTATTGATGGCGAGGCTGTAGTACACCACTGCGAAGAAGAGTAACCTGACAAGACATGCCGTAATAATTGCTTTCTAAATTTGATTTTCTAACTGCTAAGAAAATAGCAACCACTGACATTTATAAAGATCCTGCAAGCAAATTATGGCGACTAATAGGCTATGTTGTTGTGAACAGTGAAGGGCGTTTGATAGAGAGATTCGCAAATAAAATGATGGTAACAGCAGAAGTAATAAACGAATTACGCGTGCGTAAGGTTTGCGACGGCAACAGACCAGTTTCATCAAAATCGACTTTATGAAAAGATTTTTGGGAATCGTCGCACCCAGCAACATAAAAATGCTAATAAATCATGCATAAGAAAAGAGTAATGGTTAAATGATCACAATTCATGGTTATCGAAAGGTCTGTGTCAAATCTATACCATCAGTGTTGAGAGATTAATGCTAAGCGATTCCAAGTTTCTTATACATTTTAACTCGTATGCTCGTATACTGGGGATGTAGGTAAGACTTTTCGGCAAAGATATGTAATAGCAGATAAAACACGGACCCCTGGAGAAAAAGTATTCAGCAGAGTAAAATAAAGAGTTCAAAAGACAGACATTAACAGGAGTAATAATGTGCAATAATTTATTACATGTTGTTGTGCTTGCAGATTTTTTATGTTACATAGGACGCGTGGTTTCACATAGGCAGAGCCAAAACAGCTGTAAGAAACTGGGTACAATATATATATTTTTTTTACTGCACATCCTCCACAAAGCCCAAACAAAGCTCATCTTAGTAATTTCCGCACATTTTTCTAACCGAAATTACAACTGAGATGCCATAGATTCACGGACAAAGGCTGTGAAGAGATTCACAAGCGATTTTCTCAATAATAAGACTCCATTAACTAAAGGCACTTTGGAAGCAATGCACATTTATACGAGGAAACTATGTTGCAAAGTGATTATATTAGTTTTGCGGGTTAGTTAATGTTCGTGTTATTGACACCAACTCTTTATTAGTTACCAAGTGACACCTTTGGATCACGATGTCCGGGGTTCCAATCCCAGGTAAACCACGGGATGTGTATTATTTTTCTAAAAGGCAGTTAAGGTTATTGTAATATTTAACCCTACATCAATTAGCCTACTGGTATAAAAGAGGGTGCTAAAAATTATGAAAATAAGCTAATGGACTTCAGCAACTCCGCGGACTACAACATCCTGGAGTCACAAAAAGCACGCCAACTACTGCTTGCACAAAAATAGATGCAATTTCATGTAGACTTTTTTCAAAGGTTGCGAACCATTCAAGGTAGGACCACCAAACTTGATGCAAAGCAGCGCCTAAAAAGTGGCCGTAGAAGGGAGGCAGGAAGTGAGAAGGGAGGTAAAGGGTAAAAATATCCTGGAAATGGAAGCAATAGGGTCGAGGAGAGTGGAGTAGATGCTAAGTAAAAACTCCGTAACTTAAATGGTTCAAGGATGTCAATGGTACCCATAAAAGTTGGTGAGGGATATGGGAGAATGTTAATTCTTTATGGAAATGAAAGCAGTCGAGAAGTATAGGGTATGTGCCAAGTATTAAATTTAATAGCATGATGGTTTTGGGATGGGAAAAAGACGAGAAAATTATAGCGAAGCAAGAGGGGAGGGAAAAAAATCGTGATACAAATGGAAGTGGTCACAGAGGGTTTGGTATATACTAGATATGAAGCATGTAAGTCAACCGACATGGTTGAATAAAAGCCTCAATGGCACAGGAATAAAAATGGGGTACATCAAAATGTTAGGTGAAGGTAAGAGGGGTAAAGTCGCCACGGAAATGGAAGCAGTCAAGGAGAGTGCTACAAATGCCAAGTACAAAGCCAATAGCTTAAACGGTTCGAAAATGCCACAAGGGTGCGTAAAAGTGGGCGAGTAAGCATAGTTACCATACAAATGAAAGTGGTCAAGTAGGGTGCCTAGTACTAAGCCTATAGTTTTAGTGACTCAGGAATGGCAAATGAACATATAAATGGGAGCAGGGCAAGAGAACAACCAGATTGTAATGGAATTGTAAGCAGCTAAGGAGGGTGGGGAACAGTCCAAGTATACATATATAAGGTGGTGTTAAACTACATTTCGAAATTCAAACGACATCTATGGGCTAATATAAACAAGAAATCATAGTAGTAAAATATTCAGAACATTCATGTAGTATTTTAAAGTAGAAATTGGACTTTTCAAAACAGCGTCGGGGTCCGCAACTTCACATACCTGCGTGCACAACAAGTCGCATAACACGAAGGCGAGCGGAACTAGTGCGCCATGCAGAGAGCGCCTGCCCATTGGACACCATAAACTCGAGGTACTGGGCGCCACTATAGGTTGCTTGTTAGTACACGTGTGTCCTAGATGAACAATGGGAGATTAGCAATTGAGTAGTAAAGGCTGTCAGCAGTGACTGCATTTTATTTCCAACACCACACAAACAGCAGAATTATTGGCGATGTAAGGTAAACCAGACATTCATGGTGGCCTATGTACAGGCGGTCGCCGCATGACGTGACAGTTCAGTTACCCTTGGTGATATGCAACTCGTTGTGCACGCGGGTAAGTGAAGTTACGAACTCCCAGCGCTGTTTTGCTATGTTCAATTTCAATTAAAAAATGCTAGGTGAATGTTCCGAACATTTTGCTACTAGGATTTCTTGTTTATAGTAGCCAATAGATGCCGTGGTTTGAATTTCGACAAGTAGTTCAAAAACACCTTGTCCTTCATAGGTTACACAGTTAAGAATTAGCAAAGTGACACACAGAGGGGGAAAGGACGAGGAGGTAGAGAAGCCACGGAAACGAAGNAAGTGAAGTTACGAACTCCCAGCGCTGTTTTGCTATGTTCAATTTCAATTAAAAAATGCTAGGTGAATGTTCCGAAGATTTTGCTACTAGGATTTCTTGTTTATAGTAGCCAATAGATGCCGTGGTTTGAATTTCGACAAGTAGTTCAAAAACACCTTGTCCTTCATAGGTTACACAGTTAAGAATTAGCAAAGTGACACACAGAGGGGGAAAGGACGAGGAGGTAGAGAAGCCACGGAAACGAAGCTGCAAGTTTATCACAAACACGCCAAAACATACACTGTAAGACTTGTGCTCAAGAAACATTTATTAAGATTGTACAAGCCTTTGAACACAGAGCAGAGTGTTCTTTTATTGCAAATATTACATGTTATATAAAATACATAGCAGCGTGTAAGTTTGTGATGTGTATTTTTATGTTTATTTGCCATCTTTGTATTGCATTACATTTTGTGACACTGTCGCATATTTTATTTTCAACAACGGATTACTGATCAACATTTTAAAATTAATGAAGAAGTTAGTTTGTGTTATTTTTACTATTTCTATTAACATTGACAGTACTCGACAGCCCTCGTCTGAAGTGTGTGTACCTTTCGTAGATCAGCACGTTGGACTAAAGTTTGATAGTTTCGTAGAAAAATGTGTATTTCAAACACTATAAAACGCAGTTCAAGCCCCAAGTAGGCGGGAGCCTTAAGTGTCTCCTACATTGATGCTAACATGCATCAACTTACTGATAATCTTCTAATGATACCAACCAGCATCATTTACGTACATCGGTATTTTGCTATTTATTGTTCCCTTCATGTGGCTGAGCGGTCGAAGAGGTTTCAATCCAAACAACACTTAAACTTGTAAAAAGAAAGGTACATCTATCCATGTTTTAAGGGAGTTAACTACCTTACGCTTGAACTATGTTGCACCATGTTTAAAGAAAACGTTTTTTTGACGAATGTACCCAATGTTTACGTACGAAATGTAAACATACTCCAGACGAGGACTGAACGGTGATTTAAAGATATCACGCATGCTGTAAATATTATTTTGGAGCCCTCCAACATCTTTAAACACTGTTCTTTCAGACTGATGCTTCTTAAAACACACTGTCCAGACACGAGCGAAACTACGGTAAGGGCCTGTATTAAACCTTGCAGCACGCTTCTGCCAACAAAATGCTAGGGTCACTGCTTAAAGTCTCATAGGTACACGCAACGCGACGAGGACACTGCACACTAGTTAAGAGCCTTGGGCGTAGCAGCGATGGCGCACTTGATGCGGTTGGCAGTGTCGCCCTTATCACTACCGCGCTTCTGGGCTTCAAACGCGAAAATAGCTCCAGTTAGGCGACCGCCTTAAAAGAAGATTCGATTCCACGACTATTCGCAACATAAAATAACTGCGAACCACGCCACAAAAGACACAAATTAAAATGCTGTTTACAGCAAAAGAAAAAAATTCAGTTCATTGCAACGATGGTAACGGCAAACATTCGAGGGTGAGTAAGGGTTATTTTTAGTTGTTTTCTTGAAGCACAAACATCCGGAGTATGGATTATCTTCTTCACCCCACATTTTCCAGCCTACGGCCTCGCCTTGTCGTCAGTGTGGGCATGTGTAGAAGAGGGACTGCGATGGATATTTTGGGGAAGAGGAAGTGAACTCACGAAGCGAACGTATACAAAAACAGGGGACACCGGGACGTAGCACGTAACAGACTTTGTGCTGATCTCTAGCAGCAGTACTGGTGAATGATGTGCGATGCTTCGATATAATGGTTATAGTACAGTATTCTTTACGTGTTATAAGTACGATGTCGTACAGGATGTTCTGATAATATATCAAATATTACAATATTACAATATACTGGCAAAACTGAAAATTCATATTTATTCTAACATGAGCAATGATATTATAAGGAGTTTACTGCGTGGTATAGTGAATAGCGTTGTTGCGTCTCACCCCAAAACAAAACAGCGCAGAGAGTCCGCAAATTCACGTACCTAAGTGCACAACACGTTGCATGTCAAGAAGGCGAACGAAACAAACGCACTGTGCGGAGAGTGCCTGCACGTAGGTAACCATAAAAACGAGATACGCAAGCGCCGCTAGTGGTTGCTTTATTGTATATGTGTGTCAAAATATATGAACAACCGGAAATTAGCAATTGGGTGGTAAACGTTGCCAGAAGTAATTGATTTTTATTTCCCTCATGCCGCCTAAGTACCGTTCGCCTTCGTGATATGCAACTTGATGTGCACGCAGGTACGTAAAGTTTGTGGCTTCTAGCGTTGTTATGCTAACTAAATTTAAATATTAATATAGGGCTACTAGATTAAGTATTTCTGAACATTTTGCTACTAGGATTTATTGTTAATATTAGCCCATCGATGCCGTTGTTTAAATTTCGACATGTAGTTTAAAAACACATTGTATACATATACGAACTACTGGACATACAAATCGCTACACCCATAATAACATCGCAGAAACGTCGCTGCAACACGTGATACAGGAGACTCTAGTAGCTAGTACCCAGTGCTTAAAAGAACCATATACACTGATGAGGGGGGGGGGGAACTGGTACACATGCCTAATATCGCGTAGGGCCCCCCGAGCACGCAAAAGTGCCGCAAGACGACGTGGCATGGACTCGACTAATGTCTGAAGGTATGCAGCAAGCAGTTCACACTATGAATCCTGCAGGGCAGTCCACAAATCCA
>NQII01000730.1:3066-56407 GCA_002778355.1 Clitarchus hookeri
TTTTCTGCGAGTTCAAAATAGATCTGTAAATAAAGTAAACTCCCATTAATTTGAACCATTCAGGACTAGTCAGTTCGGATTTTTTGAAATTCAGGATCATTGGTTGCAAAACAATAATGTGGGGAAGTTCTTCAGAAATCTACATATTTTGGAGTGGTTTAATATTGTGACTATAAATATTTTATACGCATTAACCTGTTATTTGCTAGTTCAGAAATAGGACACCAAAATACAGCGCACTTGCAGTTTGTAGCCTTGTGTTAGAGCCGAGCACATAGCTGACATTGCAGAGGGGTGGTATGATCAAGGTCAGAAGTAGGGTATTGTCGCTTGGCCATCCGCCATGAAGTACACGCACCACACTACCGACAACAGCACACCACCAGGTAAAACACATTTTTAATATAGCAACTGTGGTAACCAGTAGTGTAGTTGATTTTGTGATCCATGCTTCTGATATAACTATTTATTCCATGGACTTAGCATATGGCCATGTTTAGAGTAAACAGTTTGTACNGTGATCCATGCTTCTGATATAACTATTTATTCCATGGACTTAGCATATGGCCATGTTTAGAGTAAACAGTTTGTATTATGATTTAGTGTGTGTAATGCAGTTACAAATTGATGGCCACTGGAACTAGTTTATTTTAGTTTTAAGTAGGTGCTTTTAAGAATTGGCATCCTTGCAGAATAGGTATTGTTAGGACCCCACATTTATGGTAAATAAAATAAGCTTATTTTGTCATTAAAATTTTGCCATTTCGTTATAAAAATATTTTCTTTCCATCAAATTTTATAGCAAAAAAATGCATGTGTTATTGTTAGGACATAATATCTTCTTGATTTTTTTTCAGAATGGAACTTGTTATTTATTAGTTTTATCAGTACATTATTTCCATGAAAAACATTAAAAATAAGGATGAAAAGATAATTTGATGAGGGTACAGTCTAATCTCAGTCACCAGTCTTGTACTTTGCCAAGACATTTAAAAATGCTTAAGAACACTCACTAGCATTTGAATGTTCCAAGAATTTTACATTACCCACATATAGCTTCTGTTCAGGTGTACGTAACAAAATTTTAATTGGAACACAAATATGCACTGTCCCTTTTAATCAGTTATTATATCTCACAGAATCACCATTTCTTGTCCCCAGAGTATTACAATTTTTGTTTGTACACTTTGTGTGTTTTAGGTATGTGACTCCCTTAGTGCTTTTTGCACAAGGCAGTTGCCCTCCACCTACAGTATAAGTATAGTACCAATGACGAAAAGGAAAGTAATGAAATTGGGTTGAAATTAAAATAACAGAGAACACTGGCAAAATGCTTGTTCACAGTTAAATATTACTCCAACACAAATTCACAACCTACCCACAAAAAACTAGTGAAGATTTCATTATTGATAAAATAAAAATACTCCTTACACAGCACAAATGTTTCCTCAAAGTTTCTAAATCATAGAGGGAATTGGCGGAAACCTCTTTACTTTTGTTTTCTTGGCAATCTGAAAATTGCTATCAACAGATAATGTGCGTTTTTACACAAAGTTTCTTCCAATGTAGCAGTTTTATATGTACTAGATATCACTGTTCACTTTGCATTCTGCACAGCTGCACGGCAGGTTTATGCACGTGTCTTTTCGTGCTCACTCAATGTTTACATAGTAGTATTTCCATTTTGTTGAGTTTATAGAACATGTAGAAGCATTCTCTTTAAAACTCCACTGCACTATAAAAAAAAAGCTATTTTGCTATTCTTAACTGATTTTTCAATGTAAGTAGACTACTAAAATAAGTATCCTCACTCGTAATCACAAACTTAACCACAAATCACAGAAGACGAAAGTCTGGAGTGTTTAAAAATATTGTGCAAATTTTTTGTGCATAATTATTTTATTGGCCTAAAAAATGTTCATGTGTGTTACATCTACATCTTCACTTTCATAATATTTCAGGAATTTTTTGTTAGAATTGCCCATTTGAAAACAATAGAAAAATAGGTTATCCACGTGTTTAAACATGAAGAAGTTTTTAGCGATTCTGTTCGATATATCTAATCATACTACTGAAATAGTATTTTGACTTAGCTACTGATCAATTTATATATAATTCTTGTTCGAGCATTAACTTTGTTTATGTTTGTGGAATGAACAAAGTGATTACCGGAAATAATTTTCACTGTTATCAGTGCATATGTGAAATAAATGAGAGATAATGCTGTATTATACATTAAAAATGGCAAAACTAACTAAAAGAAGCTCAGCATTGTGGTTTTTGAAACATTTTAATTATCATTTTAATTGCTGTTTTGTAAATATGGGAATAATTACAGAATTTCGTGAATATGGGAATAATTACAGAATTTTGTGAACATACGTAATTTCTACATATTTCGCGAAAACTTATGGGTCCTAGGTATTCTTTTTATAAACATTTCACAAAGCCATATGACTGGAAACAAGAAGTTCGAACAAACACATTCATTGTTGCTGAAGCAGGTTTTAGAGTTAACTGAAGATCATTAGTTGGTTTCTTAGCAACCTATTATGTCTTGTTGCACGAGTCTTGTAAGGACAGGGCTTAACTTGTGTCTGGATACAGTGTAGATCACTTTGTACCGCGAGGTTTTTGGGGATAATCATTACTTCGTGTAAATGTATATGAACATCTCTCTCTCTTTTTCCGCAAGTTGTCTTAAATATGCAAAAAAAAAATTTGTCAAGCAAGTTTATCATAATAATTACTCTAATCATATGTAATACAAAATAGTTTGCATAATTTTATTAATTAATCCACTTCAGCCATGAAAGTTATTATTTTTATAACCGAAATGGATGTGCATAAAATCATTTATATCAATATTTGTGAACATTATTGTAAAGAATATTTTATTACATACTCTCACCATGAATGATCCATCTTGAACAATTTTGATGGCAACCATATGTTCTTTATACTGGGATGACAATTTAATGTCTCAGAATAGCAAACCATTTTCACTTTAAAATTATTAGAACACTTCATTTACAAGACATTCAACTATTTCCACATGTAAAGTGTAATAAAACATTTAATTGCCGGCATACCATAATTTTCACCTGAATGCTTATCTTCACAGTGGTAGGAATTAGATAATGTCATTATTTATGTTGTTAGTGAACAGCTTTGCTCTTGTTTTGTGTACAGTGGTATTTGTATTGTTTTTAATATGATACTTGTGAGTTACTATGGCAGGGTAATTTGAGTGAAAAGACCTTTCAAATAATATGCCAAATGAAAACAATGTTCATAATATAGGTATTTTTAGGTTTTTGTTAGTTTATATTTACAAGCCAACCCCTTGTGTGGAATTTTAAATAGTAGGTTAAAGTGGATTGCTAGTTAAGTATGACAAAAACATTCAGAAATAATCCATGCGGCTTAAATTGTATTTGATAGTCCCTTGTTTGTTTTCTTCGGTGTATGGAAATTGTGGTGAATGTGGGAAATGCACAAGAAATTCAATTTAGTCTTGCTGGACATCCTTACTAGAAAATTTTGAAATACCAGTTAGAAATTGTATTCCCTTTGGCTTGGACAAAGTATATGTTACGAGAGGTTGAAAAAGTGGCTTTGCAGCTATATTGGACAGCAGTAGCGAGAAATTCTATTGTATGGTTCTGCTTGCAATTTTTCTGCATTTAGCTGCAAAGATAGGCTCAACAAAACTAGGTGTAAATATAAATAAAATTATATATAACATTCTGTACCACCTGGAGAAATGTGCGGAATGGAAAGATAGTGTTAAAGAATTTCAAGCTATGTGTGATGTTAATACCGAAAGAAATTTTGGAACAAATATTAACTGGTAAACAAATTGCCATAACTTGCCCATTTGTTAAGGTTTTTTTGTTTGTCATGCCTGTGTTTGACAAGTCCAATGTTATTTAGCAGTCACAAGTTCCAACATGTGCTGAGGAACATATTCTCAGTGAATTGAATTTTGAATTTGTAGAGCAATCCGTAATCAGGGCAGTGTTCATACTAGACATAAAATACAACATTTTGTTTATTAATTTTTTTATTTTCACTCCTGTGATGCCATATGTTGTTTAGCACCTACAATAAATAAATAATATGATAAGTTTAGCATTAAGAAGATAATATAGACTCTTAACACATAAAAATTTATAATAATATCTAATTTGCATAGTAAGTTAAGGAAACATACATAGGTATGTTTTACAATATTATATATTAAAAATTTTTGTTAAAAACATGACAATTTTAAATTAGGTAATTTAAGTACACTATGTATATGTGAGCCACTTTTGTACAAACCATTATTATAAATAAATATAGACAGAATTGATTACAAATACTGAGCTATAAATGTTAATTATAACAGTCAGTTATTCCGCTAAAAGAATCAAAATGTTCAGTAATAGAATAAAAAGTTTGAAAAAGTAAATAATTTTTTATCTTGTGTTTAATAAATGATTTTGTGTCACAAAAGTAAAGATCTTTATACTGAGGTGGAAGGGAGTTGAAAAGCTTTACAACTGAGAAGTAGATTCCTTTTTGGTAAAGGGACAAAGAAACCGAGGGAAAATGTAGGTTTCTAGTGTATCCAGTTTTATAATTATAAACATAACTGTTTAATTTAAGGTTTATAAATTCTCAGTTACAAAATGAAAAATTTAATAAATAATTGACCTATGAATGTGAGTATTTTCTTGTCTTTGAAGAGCTGTCTACAAGAATCCTTACCATTCCTTTTGCATAGGATTCTAATTGCTTCTGTTTGAAGCAAAAATACTTTGCTACTGCTAGTTGCAGTTCCCCAAAAAATTATTCCAAAAGAAAGAACAGAATGAAAATATGAAAAGTATATTTAAGTGAAGCTCTTTGCACTAAAGAAGAAAAGTATCAAAGTAAAGCATATAGCACTTAAGTTTGTCAACGACACGTTTAATGTTTTTCTTCCAATTTAGTTTGTTATCCAAATGTAAGCCAAGAAATTTTGTTGAGTGTACACCTGTTAAATTTACTCCATTATATTCAATTTTTACTACCGAATGTGTTTTATAAGATGTATGGAACTCGACATAATTAGTATTTTCCTTATTAAGAATTAGTTTATTTGCTGAAAACCATTTGGACAATTTTTAAAGAACTTCTTGTAATTTTTCATTCATTTCATCACAAGATTTTGTATTAATTAGAAAACTGGTGTCATCTGCAAATAAAACAATTTCCGTATCAGGCTGAATGTATGCTGGAAGGTCATTAATAAAAAATTAAGAAAAGCAAAGGACCCAATATTGTACCCTGTGCTACACCATGTTCAATATATTCATAAACTGACATAAAATCTTGTAATGAGTTTTCATCAGTGATAACAGTTTTTTGCTTTTATATGGTCAGGTAAGATTTTATCAAATAATTAATATTATTTACACCATAGAATTTAAATTTCTGCATAATTATATTATGATTAACACAATCAAATGCCTTGGAAAGATCACAAAATATACCCAGTATATTTCCTTTCCTGTTTAAAGTTTGTAAAATGGTAGATGTAAGTTTATATATAGCATGATTTATTGAAGAACCTTCTCTAAATACAAACTGGTAAGGGAAAAAAATTTTATACTTTCCCAACATTTTGTACGAAGTTGATAGTATGGTATAGTCCATAATTTTCAAGTTTCTCACTATCTCCTTTTTTAAACATAGGTTTACAAATAGCTACATTAACATGTGAGGGGAAAATTCCATAATCAAGCATACTATTACAGAAATGACTTAAGGGTTCGCTAATCATAATGGTACTTTTTTAAAGTAACATATTGTGTATTCCATCAAAGCCATGAGAGTATTTAGTTTTTAAAGATTTTATAATATACATTATTTCATGTGGTGTTGTTGAAGGTGGTGTATCTATTGGTGTAAATGTGGAACAATATGCAATATTAAGGTACTCAGTTAATTCATAATCTACTGCATTCATGTTTATCAACTTGTCTACCACTGATATATAATATTTATTAAAAATGGCAGCTATTTCTTGCAGATTACAGGTACCTTTATCAGTAATATTTAGATTAATAGCCCTAGAGTTCTGATTTGATTTGCCTAACTCTGTTTTAATATTTTTTCAAGTAGTTTTAGTTACTGCATAGTTATCAAATATCCCCTAAATAATAAACTATTTAATCATGCATAGGTAACAGATAAAAGAATATTATTATTGCTTCATTTTCATGTGTAAAATATTTTGTCGACAAGTGTCCTGCGGTGCTAATGAGTAGAGAAAGTGGAACATTAGAAAGATGATCTAACCTACAAGATCAGTTCTGTGCCCTGCAGGTGAATACATATTTTTTAGTATCTGCGTAGAGAATGGATAATTGTTCAACAGCAGATGAAACTGAAAGCTGTGGTGGATGTCTGAAATGTGGTAGCATATGCAATGTTGTCAGTGTTATTTAGAGCAGAAGACAAAAAGTGTGTTAAGTTGGGCAAAAAATTGAACAGCTTTCGTAACCTCCATGTCCGATAGAGTTCTTAGCAGCTGTTGTGTGACAGGCCTAGCCTGTAGGTATAAGTAAGTATATTTGGACGACAATCAATTGTGCAGTAACAGCGTGCCTGCGCCTTGCTGGGAGGCAGGTGGACTTGCCCTTCTCATCCCCTCACCCTTGTCATGGCACAACACTGATAGTATGGCGGAACATATATCTGCTACATCTTTTGTGCTTAGAGAGAAAGGAAGAGGTGCACATGCTTGAAATCTATGCATGTGGTGCAAGTTGTTGTCTGGGCCTACATCCTGTCAGTAGGCAATGTTATCCATCTGCTGCCCATTTGTGTGTGTTGTTCTGCTGGGCTGCCCCGAGGTGTGTTCAGGATGAAATGCAGCTTTTCTTGAAATGTATTGTTCTCTTGTTCTTTCACAGATGACTTGCTCTGCACCCTCCAGCTTGATAGCTCTTTGCTTAGAAATAACTTCAGTTGAAGGTATAGGTAATGCCCCAGTTTTAATGTAAATAAAATGAGCTGGTTTCGTCATTAAAATTTCACCATTTTGTCTAAAAAAATATTCTCATTTCATCAAATAAGTTTTATAGCAAAAAAATAAATGCATTCTTATTATATCATGAATATGTTGTTTTTGTAATGATTTCACTCAAACTAAATGGAATCCGTTATTCATTCTTTTAATGAGTACATATTTAAGTGGAAAACGTTCAAAAATGTGTAACTATAAGGATGAAAGGACAACCTTACAAGAGCATACTTGTCATGTAACACACATTGTCACATCATAGTAATATTGTTAAAAAAATCTTATACTTTATTGAGACATTTAAAACTGCCCAAGAACATTCACTACCATTTGAGTTTTACAAAATGTTTATATCACCCACTTACACTTTTGGTCATTTGTAGATATTAATTAAATCCTGTTCAGTTCAATTCCCGTTTTCGACCTCTTCAGAGCACAGCAGCATATCCACGAAAATGGCCGTTATAGAGGGTATAACGAGATGGCAATTACATTGAATGTTCAAGTAAAACGGGATTGTTGTGTTTGTTTGCATATATATTTAGCCAAGAAACAAGAATATTTGAGGCTGTTTTTGAATTACGTGAACTAGTGGTTTATTTCGGGAATTTTATATGCTAATTTATTGAATGTTTGGAAATTAAGATCACATTTGATGGAGTGTGATATTGTTTACCAAGGTGAAAATGAAACTAATAAGGCTGTGCACGGAGTATAGTTACTTCAGTTTTCATCAGAACATATTAATGTATATATGTTTCATTGGCAGAGGCATTATGCAGCAAGGTAATTATATGGCATCTTTTCGGGATGTCAAACATATCTGAGAACTGCATTTTGAAACATTACTTAATGCATATTTGTATTATGTTCCATTAATTTTTTCAACGAAGTAAGCGGAATCACTTTTTAGTCAGCTGGGATAGTAGACGAACCAATATTTTTGTAACTTTTTACTCGTACTTTCAAGATTTTTGTTACCAGAAGTTTATTATAGTTAAATTTTATTTTATTAATACATTTGTCTATCCCAGCATTTCCTTGTTTTTCATAATTCTTCACACTATCGTTTTACTAGAATTCTTAAGTCTGTTTTCCCTTCTGCACTTGTGTTCAAACATACCAGATCCTGCCATGATAAAATATTTTACAGGGTATTTGCTTGATTTTACTCAGCAGAACTTAATTATACTTGTTCGAGTAAGTTACTTAATTTATGGAAGCAATCATTTACACAGTGTCTGCTAGAAATTGTCAGTTTTCATTAACTTTACATGTAATTTTACTGTAGTCAGTCATATCAGTAAAGGCAGTTTATACCCTACATACAAGTTCATATTTCCACCGCTAGATGTTGGCCATTTTGCTCAAAAACGTGAATATCACTCTAACATAACACAACCTATCTACAAAATACTAGTAAATATTTTATTAGTGATAAAATATTAATGCTCATTAAATAGTAAAAATGTTTTTACAATGAAGTGGCTGAAACTTTTTTTTTTTTTTTCGTGGCAATCTGAAAATTGCACAAATTTGCTTCCAATGCAGTTGTCTTTATTTTTTATGTCCCCCACTATCATCAAATCACTGCATACAGCACTGCAGTGTTAATCACGTGTATTTTCCTGCCTACTCAATGTTTACTTCGCCAATGCAAAACAGTAACTATTTTTTGCATTCTTAACTGGTTTTGCGACGTAAGTAGCGACTACAATCACAACCCTCGCTTAATAGTTGCAAATGCTGTATTTGCTAATTTTCAAGAACCTAACCATAAAGCTAAGTATCTCAGAATGTATAAGATCTGGAGACTTGAAACAAAGACCAATTTTTAGCTTAAATAATCTGTTTTCTTGTAAGTCAATAAACTTTACCCTATTTCTAATCACAGCATCCAAGCATATGTACCTAAAATTGAGCATATTTTAGTTCAAAATCCAATTTTCAAACCAATTTTACTATGTGAAGGAAGTAATTCTAAGACCTCAAATTTTTTCCACAATTACACCTCTACCCACACTGTTTATAAATACAAAATGATCCTCTAAGAGTTGCACTATTCTCATTTGACATGAGGTTAAAAATTGACTTTTTTTTTTAAATGATCCCAAATTTGGTACCTAATAACTCTGGTATGTGAGATGCTAAAAATATGACACAAGAACTAAAGGTCTGTATAAAACCTACCCGCTATAGAAAATTTTAAAATCTAGACTTTACTGGTTTAATATTTACAAAATTTCAAAATATGGAAGAAATGTGTCAAATTTAATGGCATTGATGTAATAAGGGGCATGACTGTTAATAAAATTTTAAATTTAATTGTTAGGCAGTAAACAGTTAAGTTATATAGATTAAATAACAATTTTTTTTATATACATGAGGTGTGGATTCTGAAATTAAGAACTTTTAAATAAATTCTCACACTTTTTTAGGAATTTGTGCTTGTTGTACAAAGCTGAAATTTCATTACATGGTTTCTCAGAAATTTGATAACAGTTCCTTCCAGTTTGCCGTGCAAGTTTTAGGTGCGTTAACTTTCTAATTACTTTTGACAGTGGGACCCAACACTCTTCTGCTGATTTATGAAAAGATGTCCTTGGAACTGGTGGCTGGAAGAAAGTAACATGAACATCTTCATTTTCTTCACTCACGTCGGTGACCTGGGCCGGATACCACTTTTCATATTGTATGCAAACAATGCTATCATTAACTTGCACATTAAGGGAGCCACTGGAGACATTTTCCAAGAGAAATTTTTTTTTTTATATTTGGAAGAGCTGGAGGTTTTATAGCAGGTAAGTGTGTCAGTGTCAAAAGGTACAAGCCTGTGTCTTTCCCTTGTTTCAGGAATAGCTTTATACATTTGAAATCTTTTCTTCAGATGTAGCTCTCATGCATTTACTGTTCAAGCTCTTTTTCTTCTCTCTCCAAAAAGCAGATATGATTATAGATATATAATGATGCTTTTTAAGTGCAACAAGTTTCTCAACAAGTGTCTCAATAAAATCTTCAGTCGACTAAATCCACATCTATTAGGTTCGATCGGTCTGTACTAACCCACTGTTTGTATTTAATCTCATCTTCCATTTCTTCAGTCAGCATTTCTGGAAAGGTTTCCACATTGCTACAGTCTGAACATTGACCCATCATGCACTTATAAATATCCATGTCACATGTCATAAATTCAAGCAAGTCTTTGTAATCAATATTCATACGACTTCATTGTAACTTTAACTTTAACTCGGCATTTTGATGATATGTGCACACACAAACTGTGTGTGTTCCAGGAGAACCACTAATACACACCATTTAGGGCTAAGTGAACAAAATTTGGAAAGTCTAACCTTCAAGTTTGGTTAAGTATTTTAAAATGAACATAAAGCTCTTGTAAGTTACATAAAATTAGGTGCTTTTGTTGTTTTTCTTTGTAATTTATTTTCACTGAAATACAGTCCTTTTGGCCTGGCAGTATCCTACTTATTTCATCTTGCTGGTAAAATTCTTCAACATAGGTAATCACTTCCTTGTCCAATTGTTTCCCACTTTTTCCCTTACCCAGGGTTGGAAGAATACCTTGCTGGTTGACAAGTTCTTTTGCAACTTTCACCATGAACTCAGATACATTTAACTCAGTTGCTTTATTTGATCTAGACCAATTTTGAGGCATCAGGCTGATAATCCTTACCTTCTCAGCATTACTTGTAGTTTGTTTGCATCTTACCTTCAATTTTTCAATTAACTCTGAATATTCATGGCTGATTGATGAGCTTGAACTCACTGGTAGTTTCATCATCATCCAGTAAAATTTCAGGAAATGAATCACCCAGCTTTCTTTTCTTAAGTAATTTTTTTTTTTTCAATTTTGGGACTGGTGACCTATCCAAAATGGAGCAGACAGCATCTAACTGGTTTAAACTTTTTTCTGGTGGGACAAACAAATCATCATTTCTGTCAGTTTCATTGCAGTATTTGTTTTTAACAGAAAATATTCTTTTATAACATGTTGAGCACAATAACTTTCCTGGAATAAGACACACTTCAAAATTTTTCTTTTTCCATATGTAATTTTATTTCAAAACACCCTTTATTACCATTTTTCTTAAGCTTACTATGATAGTCCAGAGGATCACAAAAAACCTTTACAAAAAGATGATTTATAATTAGTTAGGTCCTTTTTTTCATGATATTTACATATAGTTCTTATATCATTTTTACTCAATCTTAGCATCAATAACTTCTTCTCATCTAAACTAAGCTGGTTTATTGTGACAACTTCTTTACCAATTTTTCCATAACTTTCCTTGTGGCAGTTATCTTAAATAAATAATCCAACACAGCAATCCATTTTTTTTAATTACAGCAGTGTCACATTAATTCACAATACACTTCACAATGTCAGAAAATACTCATCACCAAAACTACAGACAGACTGAGGAAGCAGACAGTCAGGATGCCTGTCTGACTGCACTTGTCATGATATTTCATCACACCACTATGCGTATTGTTCAGTTATTCACATTCTGCAGTCAGCTGAAAAATGCTGAGTAACCAACTCCTTATCATGAATCATTAAAAAAAGTTTCAAGTGACTGCTGAAATAGGAATGCCTGAGGTGGCTTTATTTTCCTGCTTGTTATGAAAGATAAAGATAATGATTACGAACTGCTCACTCCATTACACCCACCCTCCTCCATCTCGCGTGCTAAGCCTGTTTGCTCATAGTACACCAACATAAAATGAAAGTACAGCCCATCCACAGATGAGCTGCTTGTAAAAAGTAAATAAGTTATTATAAAATTATTACTGCCTAACAATTAAATTTCAGATTTTATTAACAGTTGTGCACCTTATTACATTAATGCCATTAAATTTAACATACTTCTTCCATATTTCGAAATTTTGTAAATATTAAACCAATAAAGTCTAGAACTTAAAATTTATACAGTGGATGGGTATCATACAGACATTTAGGTCTTGTAAGTTTCATATTTTTAGCATCTCCCACACCAGAGTTATTAGGTACCAAATTTGGAACTTTTTGAAAAACTGTAAATTTTTTACCCCGTGTCAAATAAGTATGGTGCATCTCTAGAGGATCGTTTTGTATTAACATACAGTGTGGGTAGAGGTGTACTTTTGGAAAAAATTTGAGATTTTAGACTTACTTCCTTCTCATAGCAAATTTGGTTTTAAAATTGGATTTTGAACCAAAATATGCTTAATTTTAGGTACAAGAAAGCTGATTATTTAAGCAACAAATTGGTTTTGGTTTTAAGTCTCTAGCTCTTATACATTTTGAAAATATATCTTCCGCCATGTTCAAAAAATGGGTGCTATCTTAAAAAAATTGGAGAAAAAAATTTTTATAAATTTTTTTGTTATTAATTTTTATACAGAAACACTTAATAAAAATTTCAGAATTTTTAAAAATAAATGTCATGCAACCTGTTTAATTAGAATTGGATGATAATATATGGAATGACCATAAGTCTATTGAACTGTTTTTTAGCTGGCATTTGCAGTGTTTTATGTTGTGAATTCTATAAAAAAAATTGTGAAAAAAATAATAGTCCTAATTTTAAATGGTCATATGCTTGCACACATTATTGTTGTTGTTGTGTGTGGTTTTCTTTTTTCTTTCTTTCTTTCTTTATTTATTTCTTTTCCCCTCAGCGTTTTAGTGACATGTGTTCAAGAATTTCACCCCCCCTTCAACTGCAGAACCTGCTGGAAGAATATGGTTTGTGACAGTTGCCATCATTAGCTGCTTAGAAATGAAAATTTTGTGCAAATAATGCCGTGTTCAAAAAGTAAGAAAACTGTTCAATGAATGGTGACTGCTGGATAGCAATTTCTCTGTGTGGTTGCGTCAGGCAAATTATGATTATTCTGCATATTTTGTCGTTTGCAGAACATGTTTTTCTCTTGGTAACTTGGGTAAAATGGCAATCTCTAGTCACATGGCAGGGGAAAAAAAACAGAAGCTATGAGTAATAGTAACAGATCAGTGGTTTTAAGGGCATTTTTTAAGACCAGTGCTGCTGCTAAAATCCCGCAGCCTCAAGATTTGAAAGGTCTATCTTCACAAGCAGAAGGTGAAACAAATTTAAGTTTAGACATGCCAGTAACTAACACCACCACTGAAAGCGATGGCCAGCCATTATCAAAAAGGAAATGTATCCTCCAAAAGTTTGTGTTGAAGGAGAATGTGACGAAATCTGAAATTATTTGGTTCATTTATACTATCGTGCAACACCAGTCTATCCGTGGAGGTGCATCGAGTGTACCACTATTTCAGTTAATGTTTCCAGATTCAGAAATAGCTTAAAAAATACAGCTTCAGAGGACAAACTTGGCTTTTACAATATTGTAAGGTTTTGCTCCATATTTTCATCAGTAACTTGTCAAGCTGTGCAGTATCTGCAAGTACTTTGTTTTGGGGTTTGATGAATCATTGAATAAGATTTCACAAAAACGACAAATGGATATCAACATTAGGTTTTGCAATAGATGAAAAATTGAAGTCACTCCAAAACTAATGTAAGTGTGAACTATGGACAGACCTATCTTAACTTGCCTTTGAAAATGGTCAGAGAAAAATCATGATTTTGCCTGGGAAAAACCTGGAAAAGTCAGGGAATTTTTAAAGTCTATTTGAGTGGTCACCCTGTTAACGTTTGTAAGAGTTTTCATAGTAAAAGAAGCTCGCACTATGGTTTTAGATACACTTAAACAAGCAATTTCGTTGATGTTTCATGAATACAGTAATTATTACAGAATTTTGTGAATGAACAAAATTTCTCAGTAATTCACATTATTTTGCATAAATTTATAGGCCCTAGGTATAGGATAGTTAAGTAATCAGCTAGGGTGGCCAGTTTTTGTTTACAATCAACAGTATACTTTAGCAGACAGCTGATCATTGTTAAGGTAGCCAACCATCCATAGCAGGATTTTGTCAAGGGTTGCTGTTTCCCTGGGAAGTGTACAGTAAGCCACCTAATGCGTGCTGAATACCTTGAGCCTGTAACTATAATTGGTCACACAACACCGTATGTGTGTATACTGCACATGAATGTGTAGAATGATCCTTCCTACAATTAACCTGATTAATTTTAGTATAAATCTCAGTATGTGTACTATAATCATTCATGCATAATCATACACTTTACAACAAACCGCATCTTGCCAAAACCAATCTCTGTGGTAGCCGGGTCCAGGTGCATAATTACAGAAGTATCTGCCTAAGGAGACCTTGGGGGTGGATCATGGATTAGTACCGTTGGGAATCAGTGTATTCTATCTCACACATCTGCCTCACTTAGCAAGTTCCCAGCACTGCAGGTCTCTATAATGCTTGAACATCAAGCCATCAGCTTGGAGTAGCCTATTATCCAGCTGTTCTAGGATGTGGTAACATGGACCAGAGTGATAATTCATGGTGCCAGGAAAACAAACAAGGGAGTGTTCATCAAATTACTACCTATTGTAAAAGGACATAGTTTTGCTATGTCACATATATCCGGTCCTAGACTCTGGAAACAAGGAAAGTATGAGTACTGGATTGTTGCTTCGGTACATCTGTTCCCAGACTTCCCGGGCACTGTGGGGAGAGTGAATGGGAAAAGTATAGGATAGAGGTATACAGTGGCTTAGTCCTGAGGAAGATGGCTTCACCTGGCCATACTCCTTCCTATCAGCATGCCCAGTATGTGTAGGCCACATAGCAAGAACCAGCAACATCGCTGTTTGGGTGGTCCCTGCCACCAACTCACCAGAAGTCACCATCAGGGAAGATGCCCCAGCATTTACTCCCAGTTCCTGCTCAGTTTGCACCAATCAATTCACTGGAATCAACTGTGGCCCTACACTGGTCCATCAGGCTGCCAGATTGTTGGCTTAGCATACAACTTATTCTCTGGCAGGCAGGGACAAGCCAGATTCCCTCCCAGGTAAGAGTGTATATACATGTCCCACTCGTGAAGGGTGTGTCAATTCTACTGGTTTATCTNAGTCCCACTCGTGAAGGGTGTGTCAATTCTACTGGTTTACCTGCCGTGGTGCTGAAGGCTTTTTAAAGTGACTCTGCTTTGTAGCCTCCTAGCTGTCGCACTGCAGGTAATTTTACACGTGACAAAGTTCTAGTGGTGCCGCCTCTAAGCCTTCCATCACCTAGGCCGGTCGCCGGTATCTACCAAATATTTACAACATGAAAACCCTTGAAATCATTTATACTAACAAAATTGGTGTACGGGCCACCTACAATAAATTAAAAAAACACATTGCAATCAATTATTTCGAATATTTACAAAAATCTGGTGTACCATTGTACACTTATGGCTGTCTTTTCAGCTGGTTTCACTGGGTTTCACTGGTTTTGTTGGAAGACTTTTATTTGCATAAGCAGCCTCGTTTCCTACTTAAGGCCGCATCCTTGTACTGGGCTGTGGGTATTTTCTGGTAATGTACTGGTCTTGGGCGTCGTGTGCCCTCGTGACCCAAGCTAGGGCAGCCAGTCTGACGTCCTCCAGTTGTGGCATCTCTGTGGGAGCTTATTCCCACTGTCAGTCACCTGGGCGCCGGAAAGTTCATCCCAGAATGAGCTGGCTGGGGCTGGTCCACGGCCTCGTTGATTCTCCTTAGGGTAGAGAATATTAGTTGTGTGCTTGTCTCAATGGCGATGGCCTTCTCCCACACTGAGATGGAGACTATTCTTTAGCTCTTGATTTCTCCNCGATACCAGATGACGTCTTGAAGTTCAAATCTCTGGGGCATGTCCTGGAGGAGACGCTGGATGTTTGGGTCCTTCTGCTGATGGGAATTGATTTGATATCGGCTGAGTTGCAGCTGGAGGACCCGGAGGTGCTCTTCGGGGTTTCAGGTATGAGCCAGAAAGGGGAGGGGGGTCATTCTCTATCATTCCTCGTCTTCTTTGGTGTCCCCGTAGAGGTCCGGCTGGCAGGATAAAGCGTTGGGCAGGTCATTGGTTTTGCCTGGGCAGTGCTGTACTTCAAAGTCAAATTCGGTTAGAATCATTTCCCATCGTCCTAATTTGGCTTTGACGTTTCTTGACTCGCGTAGCCGTTGGAGGGCCTTGCTGTCGGTGAGGAGTATGAAGTGTTTTCCTTCTAGGTGGTATCAGTATTTTCTCACTGCCCAGATCATGGCGAGACATTCCTGTTCATTAATGTGGTATCTTTGTTCAGTGGCATTCAGACCAAAATGTTTTGGTCCGGGAAACTTTTTTTAAAAAACACTAGGTCAATGTTGGTATCAAACTTTTCAGAACGGAATTTCCTATAACCGCTTGCAGTCCATAATTCGGCATTGTAACTTCCTGTCGAAATAACCCTAAATAACATACCGCACTTAAAAACTGCTAACACCACATTCAACACACACATTTCTATTGAAAGAGCACCCCTGAAAACTATTGGAATAGGCAATCTTAATTGCTCAGTCTAGCAAAATGAAGATGAGAAAATATTAAAACTAAATAATGAGTGCATGGAGGAAATCTTAAGTGAAATTTAAACACTCATTTCTTGCTAACCATTTATCCGACCATTTAAACACTTATGCTGGCATAGGCAGTGAATGACTTGGGGTTACCCGATGGGGTCCTCTTGGTATAGGACCGCCCCCAGCCCGTTCTGGCAGGCGTCAGTCTGCAATATGGGGGGGCTATCGCCTTGTGGTATGTGGAGTTGCTCAATGTTTGGAAACTTTGCTTCAGGTTTAAAAATGTGTTGCTGTGTTCTTCCCACTGCCAACATGTTTCCTTCTATTAGAGGGGGTTGAGGGGAGCCATTTGTCAGGCGATGTCTGGTATGTAGCGGCGTAACGAGTTACACAGTCCTAAGAAGTGACGTAGTTGTTTCTTGTTGGTGGGTTCTTCGGCCTCCTCTATGGCTCATATCGAGGTGGCCTGGGGGTAGTTTCCTTCGGGTGTGACTACGTGCCCCAGGTGTCAATGGTAGTCTTTCCAAAATGGCTTTGGAAAGTTGACATGTTAAGTCATGTAATTCTAGTCTCGCTAATACTCTCTGGAGGTGTCTGCAGTGCTCTTCCCAGGACTTTTAGTACACAATTATGTCGTTGAGGTAGGCGAAGCAAAACTGGCCTATAAAACCCTAAGGACCTTCGTGGACATTAATTAGCCTCTGGAAGGTGGTGGGGGCATTCTTGAGCCCGAACAGCATTACTCTGGATTGCAAGGTTTTGCCCTCTGAAGTAGTAAAAGCTTTGTACTTTCTGCTGTCGGGATGTACTGAAATCTGCCAGTACCCCGACTGCATACCTAGGGTACTGAAGATTTTGGCTTCTCCTAAATTCCAGAGAGTGTGGGTTAGTTGAATGACCGGTGATGCGATGGGATGTGTAACTTCATTTAGTTCTTTGTAATTCACACAGAATCATAGCTGCCAGTCCATCGGGGCTAAAACTACCCAGGAATTGTAAGGTCAGTCTGATGGTTTCACAATACCCTGCTCCTTCACCGCCTGAACTTGTGTCATAATAAGGTGTCGCCTTCGGGCGGACACGTGGTAGGGTCTATTATAAACAGGCATGTCAGTGATGAGCCAGATCTCATGCTGAATGCTACGTGTCTGGCGTAGTGATTCCTCTTGGCCGAAGGCTCCAGCATGGTCATCCTGTATTTGCCAAAGCTGGGCAAATTCTGGTTCTGTGAGGTGGTGGTTAATTTCTTGGGGGGCAATCGGGGGTGGGATTGCCGCGTCTGGGCTGTGCTCCCAGTTGACTGTCACTCGGTGCTTGTCTCCAAAATAGATACGTTGCTGATTGTGATCCATAACGCACTGTTGTTGGCGCAGCCATGGTTGCCTCAAGATTACCTCTGAAACATTGGGTGAGACTATGAATTCTCTTTGATTTACGTGATGGTATATTCTCACTGTCAGAGTAGTCCGGCCGTCAACCTTAAGGCCCCGGTCGTGCTGTGCCATACGCACTAGGTGGGTTTGTGGGCGAAGTGAAGCTCGTTGTGCAGGGGTGAGCACATTTCTTCGCACGAAAATCCCTGCAGCGGCGTAGTCTAAAAGGGCGAGTTTGTGGAAATAGAGACCTTTACTCTCAAGTGATTGCACCACAATATAAATGATTGGGTATAATAAATTTGTACTGCTACTGGAGAGTACGTCCCCCTCCTCCCTTGTGCGACCCTTCCTAGTCGCCCAGTATTTGGATTGTAGGTATACAAAGCTGGCATTGTTTGTCGGTTTTATTCTCTCTCTTTCATCCACGGTGGACACATTAAATATTTCTGCTAATCATTTTGACTGTGTGCAACCTTTAAAGTTATATTTTCTTTTGCATATCCCGGAAAATGTGTGTGACATATTAAGAGGCAATTTTTACTGTCAGAGTTTGTAATTCGCATTTCTAGTGAACTTTCAATAATGTTTAATTTAATAATTAGAGTGATGAGACTGAAAATGCTGAAGATCTCTAAAGAATTAAAAATAATGTTGACATATGTTATTTACGAAAGCAACAAAGATGATGTTTGTGGAGTGAGTGAGTGAGTGAGTGAGTGAGTGAGTGAGTGAAGAGATTTGGGCGGATCTTATAAGCGAGGTCTTAAGAGCCGATGAGGGTGATTGAGGTGAGTATGGAGCAGCGCTGGAATGAAAGAGCGGGGGAAATAGGAGATCCCCGAGAAAACCTGCCAACTAGCGGCATTGTCCGGCACGATTCTCACATGTGAAAATCCGGGAGTTCCTCAGCCTACAAGACTTTCAGCTGACGATTTCACCTGCTTCATCGCTATCATCGCAGATATTTGGGAATTTTTATTAATGTGTGCAAATATCTCGGGCCAATGTTTAAGATGGGTCATGGCATATAATAATTATTTTATTGTTGTAGTAATTTTTGCTGTTTGGTGTAATTTTGTGGCAAGATCAACAGTAGGAGTAGTTTTGGTGGTGTCATTGTCTAAAATTCTGGTTTGGTTTAACATAATGTACCACTGTAAACTGTTCGTCCCTATCGTTTGTGAGGTGGTTTTGCTGATGGCTTTTCTTGAGCCTTGCAGGAGGAGTACGTGCACTGCATTTGTTGTTTAGTGCACCCAGTATTATTCTTTTTGACACTGCATAGATTCTTTGTATTTTGTTCGGGTCATGCCATGCACTTTCAGTTTATGGTTAAATTTTAATAAGGCTTTAAAATGTTTGTAATGTATTGTTTTAACATGTGTTTAATTTGGCGCTGGCCTTGGTAGGACGGAAATTAACCAATAGGTTCTGCCCATCATCAAGCTTGGTTTTTTTTATAATAATTTATGCTGTGTGTTCCTTTTTGGTAAATCATTTAACATTGGCTTTGAAAGGGCATTCTTTTATTCTTTTAAGTTTTGCTGCCCAGTGTTAGATTGTTTCTTAGATCTCTTTTTAATATTCATTTTTAATAATGGTAAGTTTTTTAATGGCCGTTGGGCAATTTTTGTGATAGGCATTGTAGCCGACATATTTTTATAATTATAATGATTTTGTATTGAATATTTGTGGTATTCATTTGTATGCAATACGCCACAAATATTACTGCGCAAATTTATTATTGTGTCTAATTATTGCCTTTTTTGTCTGTTTCTTGATGTCTGCTGAGGTGGGCTTCATATATATGCTGCATAAAGAGAAATTTGGGTCCTTACTACAAGATCAAGACGTACAGATTTTGGACAACACAACTGTAATGGGCTTACCGCACGCTGCAGTGACCTTTTGGCACGAGCATTATGGCCATGTTGGCCACACCCGAGGGAATGCAAGCTCGGTGAGTGTGGTTGACAATCCCTTTAATAACAAATTGTTTGTCCAATCTGTCAATGCACTGCGAATCCCTTCCACCATGGAGCCTGGTAGCTTTGCCTTTTTTACTGCTGTGGCTAAAATTGTTGATTTACATTTTTGTGAAGACAAAAAGTGTTGCGGCCTTATCTGTGAAGTGCAAGGGTTACCCATTACAGTTAATCATTGAGGAGGTGAATAGCAATGATGGCTCTACCATCAAGAATTATGCAAAAGTGTGAATGTGATTTTGTGCATCGCTTTCAAAGGCCTAGTGAACACCTATTAGAATTTGTATAGTCCATATCCATAATTGCCCATCAACGAGCCCTGGGTTTAAATTTAACAGAAAGGGATATTGTAAACATTGTGTTGGAAAATATTGCTCCACGTGTACATGCTCATTGCACGTTATTACCCATACCCACTGCAATTGAGGAGTTGCATGTTATAGCATTAGAACTAGAAGGTAGGCTTGGGGCTGTTAGTGAATATTGTGCTGCTTTTCCCTTCGGCCCTCCGGCTTTGGTTAAGTTCTTGACACCTGTGGTTTCTTAGTTGAGTAATGACAGACAAGAAACACTTTGTGCTGAAATTGTGCGGCTCACAGTCACATATTGACCTTACTGTGTGCAAGTGTTTTCAATGTGGACAATCAGGGCATTTATGCAAACATTGTACATTGTTGGGAAACAAACAATTATTGGGAATTTGAGCTGTGTTTCTGGCAAAAGTTTTATGCGTAAAATTCGGAATGAGGTTATAGCAGTGGCTGTATTTTGACAGGCATGATTTATCGGAAACTGTCAGCTGTGGGTTTGGTTAGAATCGTAAATTTTTGAAAAAGACTTTGCAAGTAATGATTGGCAAAAATTGTAATAAATAAATCAGTTGTAGTGATTTTAACCGAGGGATTGAGTATGGCTTCACTGACAAAAGAACACTGGATGAAAATACTAATATAAATAAAAATTAAATTTTGCTCAATTTCAATAATTAAAAGTTTTTAACTTAAAATGAATATTTAATCATACATTTATTTGAATAAGTTGTTTTTAATGACATCTTTAGGCTGTTGGTATAAACAACATGCATTTTGAGGTTATATATGATATTTCTCATGTCTAAAATCCAAGACCGCGCCCATTGTTTTCCCGCATGCATCGTTTTTTCTTGTTGTTCCACTGAAAAAGGAATTATTGAGAATCCACTGTAATCACAATAGAGGATTTGCTGTAAGTTTTCAAAACCCAACAAATGTTTTCCAACCTCTCGCTCACCTAACTTCTAACTGGGATTAGCAAATACTTGCAACCCACCTTCCATACATAAATGTCAAACCTCAGCAAGGAACCTGTTTCATTGTTGAACAGTGACTATAGCTTTACACCCCACTTTGCAGAAAGTTTTGAAGGCATTTACTGCTTGAAACATAGACAACATTTGAAGAAGAGCACTGTTTCATCAAATGATAATCTACAACCTGGCTTAAATTATTGCAAGTAAGTATGTTGTGCAATATCTATGACTGGGAGAATTTTTAAGATAGGATCATTATCAGTGTGTGATTTTGGAAGTTGACTGGAGGATCTGGTATCTGTCGCAAGACATAATTTTGGAATAATTCGGGGTTGTGTTCACCCAGGGCATTTCACAAAAATACTCGTTTATTAATGTTTTGCAACACAAACCCATGCCAATTCCAATAGCTTTCATTGTCTGTTTATCATCAGGAGTACACACTTTCCACTGATATATCTTGAATAAAGAGATTTGTTATCTGTACTATTATTTTCATAGAACTGAGAATTATATTATGTGAGACAGTAAAGTTGTGGTTTCACAGTGAAGAAACTAAAGGAAAGTTTTCATAATACAGTGAAACACTATGCAGAGTTTGGAGAAATTTTTATTTATAACAGTGTAAAAAGAGCCAACATGGTTAATTTTTTTTAATTTCATTTTTCAGCATTTGTAATTTTGTTAGATTCATGTGTGGAGTCTTTATAAAAAAAAGTAGCTAAGCTTGCCTTTGTGGCCTAGCTGTTATAAAATAAATTACCATTTAAATCTGGTGATTAACCATCCTTGGAACAAGTACACACACACATGTGCATGCCCACACATGTGCAATGCACACACAGTACTTGTAAACATAGGAGAATGACCCACTCTTTCCCTGATGCCATCATCATCTTAGTTGCGCCTCTATTGTAGTATTAGAGAAAGATTGGCCTAACTTTCACCATTTTCAGGGAGTTAAGTGTGTAGTGTTCGACTCCAAGCATGTGCTTACATTCTACAAAAACAGGAAGGCTCAGATGCCACTTTACTGTGAGAGAAGCATCTTCAACCTATTGGAAAGGATGGTCGGAAAGGGAAGGAGATGTTACTGTTTTCATTTGGTTTCAGTCTTCATATACCGAAAAAATACAGCCCAAGTTTTGTGTCATTTAAGTTTTAGTATCAGTTTTCAACAGACGTCTCCCTCACCTCGTTCAACCAACTAACTTAAGGTTGGCATCTATGGGAAGCAATGCAGCAGTAGTTTTTAATACATTTGTAGTACCAATTTGTCTTGTTTATTTCTCCATGGTCTTTCACCTGAAGCTGCAGTATAACCAACCATGTTAAATTGGGCCTTTACTGTAATCTAACTTCAATTCCTTCTAACTGCTGTCTGGATTATGCTGCACATTTTCTTGTAACTGTAGAACTGGTTGTCATGCCATTGAACTATATTAACATCCGTCTGTAAGAACAGNTTGTCTTGTTTATTTCTCCATGGTCTTTCACCTGAAGCTGCAGTATAACCAACCATGTTAAATTGGGCCTTTACTTTAATCTGACTTCAATATTTTTGTCCATGTGCTATTTTTTTTTTTATTTATTCCTTAGAAAAGGATTTGTTGAGGTTTCATCGCACTGAAAACTCTAACTGCTGTCTGGATTGTGCTGCACATTTTCTTGTAACTGTAGAACTGGTTGTCATGCCATTGAACTATATTAACATCCGTCTGTAAGAACAGNTTGTCTTGTTTATTTCTCCATGGTCTTTCACCTGAAGCTGCAGTATAACCAACCATGTTAAATTGGGCCTTTACTGTAATCTAACTTCAATTCCTTCTAACTGCTGTCTGGATTATGCTGCACATTTTCTTGTAACTGTAGAACTGGTTGTCATGCCATTGAACTATATTAACATCCGTCTGTAAGAACAGAGAAAACTAAAGACAATATCTGTTAGTGTGTGTTCAGTACTGCCCATTTTTTTTGTGTGTGTTATGAGCCAGTGGGAGTCATCTTTGTGCCTGATGCCAGAAATGTGTACAGTAGAACCTTATTAAATTGATCCCATTTCTTCCATTTACAGCAACTGTAGTCTTTTTCATATGGCCCAAATGAATTGTCTGTATAACCAATGTTAAAAAATCCTGCAAGTGTGTATCTTCAAAGCACCAATTTACTGCATCAATTGTTTAAACATTTTGGTCCAAAAGCCAAAACAAATTTGTCACAAGTGTTCAACAGTCCATCTGCTTCAGTGATAGTTGTGTTATTGTTTTCTATCCTCCAATAGACTGCAAATGTTAGTGAATTTAACACAGGTGTTAGTTACAGAAAACTACATGTATATTTTTATCCTTACAATATTTTTTTATGATTGTAGCAGTACTGCAATGGCTAATGAGAGTTACAATAAACTTGTGTTGATTACAGTCTTAAGTCTCAGTATTAAAAGTGTTATTCCCAAAAAAAAATTAGGTTTTCTAAATTCCAATCTTGAGGACGAAAATTACATAAGAAAACATTTTGTACACCTGTACAGATATTATTACTAAGTACATCTAGAATATACATGTAATTAAAAGTTTTAATTAATGTCAAAAATGTATTTCTAAAATTGTAGCATACTGTAAATTTTCTGCCATTTTGTCCACTACTGAGCAAAGCAGAGGAAAAACTAAACATGCCCAATGTTTTGATGTACTTCCTATTATATAAAGTTTTTCTGTTATGTTTCCACAAAATTATACATGTAGTATTGTTTGTATGTTATTTCAAAATTATGCGTTTTTAAAAATTACTGGGTGTAACATAAATTTATGGCTTGCAGATGCAATTTGCCATACTTTAAGGTTAAATTTTTTAGTTGGGTTTTAGGTTTTTTCTTACACATTACAACTTTTTCTCAAGTAAACAATTGAATGTAGAAATTAAGTAGGGTACTTTACCTATGCCAGTATTCATTTAGTATATAAATTATTACTTTGAGGTTAAATTTTTTTTTAGGTTAGGTTTAAGGGTTTTTTGGAGGTAAGGTGGAGCGAGGCCCACATGCTGTGTTTTCTTGCATTGGCTTTTTGTCATTTTTGTTTTTAATAAACCAAGGACTTTTGCAATAAAAAGTTCAGCATTTTGTACCATTTTTTTCCAGAGTAGCAACTCCAAAATGAGTCCAAAGTTTTACTGAGGAAATTGCTGTTTTAAGTGCCAAGTTTTGTTTCTATATTGCTTGTTGTATCACATTGAGTTAAACTGTGTGCAGCAGGTAGAATTGATAAAAAGAATGTTAATTTTTTCCATCATTTTATGAATTGGGATGTGTAGAACAGATGCTCTTGTATCTTCAATTATTCATAGTTCCTTAAGACCACCTTTGTAAAAACTAGCTTTAAAATGGTGTAGTGCAGAGACCATGGCATCTGNTGGTTAAGTTCTTGACACCTGTGGTTTCTTAGTTGAGTAATGACAGACAAGAAACACTTTGTGCTGAAATTGTGCAGCTCACAGTCACATATTGACCTTACTGTGTGCAAGTGTTTTCAATGTGGACAATCAGGGCATTTACGCAAACGTTGTACATCGTTGGGAAACAAACAATTATTGGGAATTTGAGCTGTGTTTCTGGCAAAAGTTTTATGCGTAAAATTTGGAATGAGGTTATAGCAGTGGCGGTATTTTGACAGGCGTGATTTATCGGAAACTGTCAGCTGTGGGTTTGGTTAGAATTGTAAATTTTTGAAAAAGACTTTGCAAGTAATGATTGGCAAAAATTGTAATAAATAAATCAGTTGTAGTGATTTTAACCGAGGGATTGAGTATGGCTTCACTGACAAAAGAACACTGGATGAAAATACTAATTTAATTAAAATTAAATTTCGCTCAATTTCAATAATTAAAAGTTTTTAACTTAAAATGAATATTTAATCATACATTTATTTGAATAAGTTGTTTTTAATGACATCTTTAGGCTGTTGGTATAAACAACATGCATTTTGAGGTTATATATGATATTTCTCACGTCTAAAATCCAAGACCGCGCCCATTGTTTTCCCGCATGCATAGTTTTTTCTTGTTGTTCCACTGAAAAAGGAATTATTGAGAATCCACTGTAATCACAATAGAGGATTTGCTGTAAGTTTTCAAAACCCAACAAAAGTTTTCCAACCTCTTGCTCACCTAACTTCTAACTGGGGTTAGCAAATACTTGCAACCCACCTTCCATACATAAATGTCAAACCTCAGCAAGGAACCTGTTTCATTATTGAACAGTGACTATAGCTTTACACCCCACTTTGCAGAAAGTTTTGAAGGCATTTACTGCTTGAAACATAGACAACATTTGAAGAAGAGCACTGTTTCATCAAATGATAATCTACAACCTGGCTTAAATTCTTGCAAGTAAGTATGTTGTGCAATATCTATGACTGGGAGAATTTTTAAGATAGGATCATTATCAGTGTGTGATTTTGGAAGTTGACTGAAGGATCTGGTATCTGTCGCATGACATAATTTTGGAATAATTAGGGGTTGTGTTCACCCAGGGCATTTCACAAAAATACTCTTTTATTAATGTTTTGCAACACAAACCCATGCCAATTCCAATAGCTTTCATTGTCTGTTTATCATCAGGAGTACATACTTTCCACTGATATATCTTGAATAAAGAGATTTGTTATCTGTACTATTATTTTCATAGAACTGAGAAGTATATAATGTGAGACAGTAAAGTTGTGGTTTCACAGTGAAGAAACTAAAGGAAAGTTTTCATAATACAGTGAAACACTATGCAGAGTTTGGAGAAATTTTTATTTATAACAGTGTAAAATGAGCCAACATGGTTAATTTTTTTTAATTTCATTTTTCAGCATTTGTAATTTTGTTAGATTCATGTGTGGAGTCTTTATAAAAAAAAGTAGCTAAGCTTGCCTTTGTGGCCTAGCTGTTATAAAAGAAATTACCATTTAAATCTGGTGATTAACCATCCTTGGAACAAGTACACACACACATGCGCAATGCACACACAGTACTTGTAAACATAGGAGAATGACCCACTCTTTCTCTGATACCATCATCATCTTAGTTGCACCTCTATTGTAGTATTAGAGAAAGATTGGCCTAACTTTCACCATTTTCAGGGAGTTAAGTGTGTAGTGTTCGACTCCAAGCATGTGCTTACATTCTACAAAAACAGGAAGGCTCAGATGCCACTTTACTGTGAGAGAAGCATCTTCAACCTATTGGAAAGGATGGTCGGAAAGGGAAGGAGATGTTACTGTTTTCATTTGGTTTCAGTCTTCATATACCGAAAAAATACAGCCCAAGTTTTGTGTCATTTAAGTTTTAGTATCAGTTTTCAACAGACGTCTCCCCCACCTCGTTCAACCAACTAACTTAAGGTTGGCATCTATGGGAAGCAATGCAGCAGTAGTTTTTAATACATTTGTAGTACCAATTTGTCTTGTTTATTTCTCCATGGTCTTTCACCTGAAGCTGCAGTATAACCAACCATGTTAAATTGGGCCTTTACTTTAATCTGACTTCAATATTTTTGTCCATGTGCTATTTTTTTTTTTATTTATTCCTTAGAAAAGGATTTGTTGAGGTTTCATCGCACTGAAAACTCTAACTGCTGTCTGGATTGTGCTGCACATTTTCTTGTAACTGTAGAACTGGTTGTCATGCCATTGAACTATATTAACATCCGTCTGTAAGAACAGAGAAAACTAAAGACAATATCTGTTAGTGTGTGTTCAGTACTGCCCATTTTTTTTGTGTGTGTTATGAGCCAGTGGGAGTCATCTTTGTGCCTGATGCCAGAAATGTGTACAGTAGAACCTCATTAAATTGATCCCATTTCTTCCATTTACAGCAACTGTAGTCTTTTTCATATGGCCCAAATGAATTGTCTGTATAACCAATGTTAAAAAATCCTGCAAGTGTGTATCTTCAAAGCACCAATTTACTGCATCAATTGTTTAAATATTTTGGTCCAAAAGCCAAAACAAATTTGTTACAAGTGTTCAACAGTCCTACATCTGCTTCAGTGATAGTTGTGTTATTGTTTTCTATCCTCCAATAGACTGCAAACAATAGTTTTCTAACCTCAAGTGTAAATACACACATTTAGCAACTCTCTCAAATGCTAGTGAATTTAACACAGGTGTTAGTTACAGAAAACTACATGTATATTTTTATCCTTACAATATTTTTTATGATTGTAGCAGTACTGCAATGGCTAATGAGAGTTACAATAAACTTGTGTTGATTACAGTCTTAAGTCTCAGTATTAAAAGTGTTATTCCCAAAAAAAAATTAGGTTTTCTAAATTCCAATCTTGAGGACGAAAATTACATAAGAAAACATTTTGTACACCTGTACAGATATTATTACTAAGTACATCTAGAATATACATGTAATTAAAAGTTTTAATTAATGTCAAAAATTTATTTCTAAAATTGTAGCATACTGTAAATTTTCTGCCATTTTGTCCACTACTGAGCAAAGCAGAGGAAAAACTAAACATGCCCAATGTTTTGATGTACTTCCTATTATATAAAGTTTTTCTGTTATGTTTCCACAAAATTATACATGTAGTATTGTTTGTATGTTATTTCAAAATTATGCATTTTTTAAAATTACTGGGCGTAGCATAAATTTATGGCTTGCAGATGCAATTTGCCAAACTTTAAGGTTAAATATTTTAGTTAGGTTTTAGGTTTTTTCTTACACATTACAACTTTTTCTCAAGTAAACAATTGAATGTAGAAATTAAGTAGGGTACTTTACCTATGCCAGTATTCATTTAGTATATAAATTATTACTTTGAGGTTAAATTTTTAGGGTTTTTTGGAGGTAAGGTGGAGTGAGGCCCACATGCTGTGTTTTCTTGCATTGGCTTTTTGTCATTTTTGTTTTTAATAAACCAAGGACTTTTGCAATAAAAAGTTCAGCATTTTGTACCATTTTTTTCCAGAGTAGCAACTCCAAAATGAGTCCAAAGTTTTACTGAGGAAATTGCTGTTTTAAGTGCCAAGTTTTGTTTCTATATTGCTTGTTGTATCACATTGAGTTAAACTGTGTGCAGCAGGTAGAATTGATAAAAAGAATGTTAATTTTTTCCATCATTTTATGAATTGGGATGTGTAGAACAGATGCTCTTGTATCTTCAATTATTCATAGTTCCTTAAGACCACCTTTGTAAAAACTAGCTTTAAAATGGTGTAGTGCAGAGACCATGGCATCTGTGTTAACTGGTAATCATAACTCTTTCAACAGAGCCGGTTACAACAATGTTTTTAATGTGAGTGAGTGAAGAGATTTGGGTGGCTCTTAACAGCGAGGTCTTGAGAGCTGATGAGGGTTATTGAGATGAGAATGGAGCAGCATCGGAATGCAGGGCAGGGGAAACTGGGGATCCCTGAGGAAACCTGCCAACCAGCGGCGTCGTCCGGCACAATTCCCATATGCGAAAATCGGGAGTGTCCCGGCTGGGGATTGAACCTGGTTCCCCTTGGTGGTAATATTATTAGCTTCACATTCACAATTCAGTGATGGTGCCAAATTTACAAATCTGCCACCAATTTCAACATATCTTTGGGGTATGTTTGTGACCTCCTTCCAACGTGACCTCCTTTAGACGTGGGACGAACCCAGATGTTGGCACCCAACTGAACTAGATCTTAACCTAGAATGTTTTTATTAAACCGAACTTCTACCTAATATTTAAAACTGTCCACGAACCGAACCATGTTGTAATTCATTGAATTCTAACTGAACTCGAACTGAACTTTGAACAATCCCTTACCCACACATTATGCCTTTACAGTTCAACCCTTAAACAATTAATATATAACAAAAAACAAACATGTAAAATCCCAACTCAACATTTCCATCTCTATAAATAGAGCTAAGATTTTAGGGTGTTTTTAATGATAATTTCACAATTAGAAATTGTAGATTATTTCTTTATTGTCATAAAATATTAACTATGTGTCCATCAATACATACTTGCCAAATTCAGTTGCGATTATTTTGGGATACTATAATAAGTGATTATTGGAAAAAAAGTTTTAACTCAACTTGATTTTTAAAATTTAATATTATTTCAGTTGAATTGCTTTTATTTTTAGCTATTCTGCATATAGTTGACAGTAGTTTGTACTCGCACACATGTTCATAAGTACTTAACATTTATACAGCAACATAAACAAGAGTGAGCATCTATATACATATTTCAACTAAAAAGACAAAATCACATTTTATAGTTTAATTTTTTTTTTACACGGATGTTGAATTTTCCAGAGAAAGTGGATTTTCATTTGGTTATTATCTTGCAATACTATTTTGAATATGAATTTATAGAAAGGATTCTTTCATTGGAACCAAATTGTTATATTTACTTTTTAAATCTTGACAGCCTTGTTTAACATTCACAGCTCAGCCCCTCTTTGTTCAAGCAAATAAAACAAACAGACATGTATAATCACATTCACAATTTCATCTCTAATTGCTTAAACATGTAACAAACAATAAACACATACATATACAATCAGCACAGTTCAGTAATTTTTATTGTATTGCAGCCCATGTTTATTATTTTTCAATATCTTTGAGGTGAAGTAAGTTCATTTCAAAGATCGTTAATAATGTTTGTTTCTGGGAAATTTTCGAACCAAACACAAACTTGTGTCAATTTTCCTCCTTCTTGGGGAATTCCTTTTGGATTGGATTAAAGATATATCTGGACATTTCAGTAAGCATTTCTGTAACCTATTGTTTGTATTGTTATCTGCATTTTCTCGTACTTTAAGTAAGTAATTGCCAAGTAGTGGATCAGCTGCGGTCACAGTTATGAGGTTTGATATTTCACAACAGCCATTTTTTTCAAGAAGGGATTTCCTCCATCAAGCACAAATGTTAACAATTTGGATATACTTCGTTGGTCTTGAATTGTTAGAGATTTTGCAGACTCACGATGATGAGCAAATGCATCTTCTTCTTCTAGACCACACAATGTTCTTAAAAACATTTAAGACTTTCTTTTTCATGTTTAATAAGATTGTGCTTTGTGACAGCTTCTTTTTGTCTCATAATACCTATTATGCCTCAAAATTCTTTTGCTAGCTTATTGTAAAGTTGCTCTAAAGCTTGATCCAATGCAAAAGAGGTGCCATTTTATAGACAAACTCATCCCAATAAGAAAATACCCTAATCTTCTGTTTGCCTTTTTCTCTGAATTTCTCAAAATCTATTTTTATTTTTATTAAAATGTTTGATTGCAATGTTTACTGTATTTACAACTATCATATACTGAAACCATGTGATAATTGAAAACAATTCAGGGCACTTAGTTTTAGCATTCGGTTCCATGAGTTATTTCCACTGGAGTCTTAGCATTACTTCACAAACCATCCCAACTACTCTAACTCCCCTGGTGTAGTGGTTGCCTTTAAAGCAGTTTCACCAGTGTGTGGACCCATCACTTCAGTCTGAACAAGGAATTCCAAAGCTCCACTGTCTTTGAGGTACAGCCCAATACATGAGTGTGCCACGTTTAAGAGATGAAACTCTCCAAAGCCAAGAAATTTGTTGGAAAAATTTTCTGGGTGAAGAAGTTGAATTTTGGTTGCTATAAGGTATACACCTTCATCATACCACGATGAACTCTCTTAAATATTCAACTGGTTCAGAATATTTTTGAAGTTATATATTGTAGGAACAGAATTTTACTGAGTTGCAGGATACAGTAAGATTGGGGTAAATCCTGTAACTGTCGTGTGAGATGGATGCTTAGGTATAATTTGCTGTGATTAAGTTGCAGCTTGGAATGAAAGTACTGGGGTGCACGTATTTCTTTACTGATACTTGTTTGGTAACATCAATACCAAATATCTTTGTGCTTTTCTGGACCATCAGTTTATTCTTATGAAACATAAAGTTTATCGTGGACCTGTTGATCTTGGAACAAAACCAATTCTGTCTCATGTGTTCTCTACATACCTGACATGGTAGCTTCTTCTCTGTCAAAATTGTCCATAGCTAGGATGACCAGATGTCCGGCTTAATCTGGACATGTTCTCTTTTTTACGCATTTGACAGAGTTCTGGACAGATTTGTAAGGAAATCAGAAAATGTCCTTTTTTAGGGTCAGCAATAATATTTAAAAAAAAAAAAAAATCTTTTTTCTGCGGTTTTTCATTTTCGAGAGTCTGAAAATGCACACACAAGATGGCAGTATCAATGTTATCTGATGTCTCTTAGGTAATTTAACTATTAAGTAAGCCCAGTTTGGCCAACTTCAAAGTAATTTCTTTAGAGCTATATAGACATGTTGCATGTAATATTGAATATTATTCATATTTTTGCAATGTATCAAAGATAAAAATGACAACTATTTTTATTGTTTGTGTTAAATGGGTATATGTAGACAAAACAGGCAATGCAGCACCTTTAATGAAAGCTACAGATTTTTAAAAAGGATTTCAAAGACATTTGACAAAACTGAGTTGGCAATTCTGAGTCGGCCTGTTTCTGTTTGCTGCAGAAGATGATTGCAGTGTGTTTTGTGAATTCTGGGGAGTTTTAAAGTCTTATATATTAAATTATAATGCCCAAATGTAAACGCAAGTTTACCGACGAAGTCGCCAAGAAATATCCTTTTACAAAGGGAAGACATGAAAGTGAAGTTGAATGTAAAGTTTGATTTTGTACTATCAATCACAATACAAACTATTTTGCATTATACAATGTAATGCTCCAATGCGTTTTTAGGCATTAAAAATTATTTTTTTTGCAGTTTAATTCCAGTTTCACCGAACTTATGCTTTTTTTTTTTTGTTTGTTTTGGTTTAAGTGTCCTTTTTCGCCATATGATCTTGTTTTATTCTCTAGTAATCTGGTCACCCTATTCATAGCACCACGAACAAAGATGTCGCTTTATTGAAAATGATATTGGGACACTATGTCCCTCAACTCAAATGACAGTTCTATTTACTTTAATTTGATCTTCACAAAGTATATCATCATAACTGTAGCATAGTCCTTGATGGTTAAACATGATAGGTAATAAGTGTTTTCAATCTGCTTAAATTGTGTATTGCCTGAGCATTAGTGATTTGAAGTGGTATGTTTTTTTTTTTAATCCATTGTGAATGTGAATATATGCTATCCAATAGAGAGTATCACATCTACATTCAGTATTTGTTGTTTTACAGGATAAAGGTGCTAATTCTTGTAAGAACCTTTCTTACTGCTTTGACTGTGACTGTTCACACTCAGTTGTGGATTTCCTAAGGTCAACTGTATCACCAAATTTACCACTCAATTTAAAGTCGTACCTTCTTGCGTCTTCACAAAGTATAGTAGCACATTTAATAATTACATGAATTGGTCGTACTTTATCCACAATCAAACCATAATATCTTATGCAAACGCAAGCTGGGCTGAAGCTTTTTCCCATGGGTACAAGAAACCTATGCTATCGCTACACACATAAATGATCATGGACGTAATTTCTCAGTTTTTTGTGGCATTATTTGGATTTTGTTTTAAAAATGTCTCCCGAAGATTAAAAAGTGCATAACCTTTTGTGCAAAAATTCACACTCTCTACGAAATGTTATAGGACATCATTATGTTTGTTTTGCATGGGAATATTTTCTGTTGATTTTAAGGTTTTAAGTATGTTAATATATGGTTTCATGCGGTTACAATGATAGATAATATCAGCAGTACACACACTTGAAATGTCACTCATAGTACGTGTTCTTTTAAGAATTTTATATTTAAAAAACAATTGTTGCATCCAGAAATTTTTACACTCCTCCAGATTCACAGATCCGGAAAATTTGTGTATCTTTCTTATGTTTGGACTGGTTGCAAATAATAGATAACTTTTACTGTAGTCCAACTGGATTTATTCTGATTCTGGATTGTTTGTCTTTTTTGATGTACCTTGTGATTATATTTGGTCTAAAGTTGTTATTCTCTTTGACCTTCAAATGTAAGATCTATAGCATGTCATATGGTAAAATAATATAGCATCTGTTTTTGAAAATATGCCTGTATTAACTGGCTGTTTCAGGTTTTCTGGCCCCTGCGATTTGCACAGAACACAAATACTAGTTTCACCAGACCCTTTCCTCTTCTCCTTTGGGGGACCATTGTAGTTTCACACTGTCCTTTTGTATGTTATTTAATTACAACTGCAAAATGCCTGATACAGAAAAATAATCAATAATTAATGCATTTTATTTTGTTTGCCAAACTGAGGAACTGTACTTTTCTTTACAACCAGAATATTAACAAATTTCACAAGGACTATTAAGAAATTTGTACTTCTATCACTTTTATCAATTTTCTAACAATGTTATTTAACTCAGCATACCTGAAAACATATAATGTGATATACAGCTACATTTTATTAAACCTCAGTAAGTTATCAAGAAAAAATGGGAATGCAGGATAAATATGGTGGCAATATTTTAGAATGACCACTAATGTGAACATGTGACGACCTTTTTTACTCTGCATAGTACAACTCGTCAAAACAAACATAACTTCTGGCTCTCAAACTTCCAACAGAACTTTCATAGTTACTGCATTATTTTGCGAGGCTGCTATAATTTCAATATATGTATTTTCAAACTATTAAATATTTGTATGGTAACAAAAAATTAACATTATTAGTAATTCATGAAGTACAACATAAGTATTCAGTTAAAGTTATGTTGATTCTGTGTCAAACAGCATGCATGCACAAGCTGTAATAAAATGTATTTTACAACAGTCAGGAAAAATGAACATTATAATGATTGGAGGCATTTTCCTTATTTTCCCTTGAAGGGTTACAGAGTTCTTTCTTCTTATTGTAATTTATAATTGTATTAATTATCCAAAATTAATTTATGAGACTGAGTTGCAAGCTTTCTGCTGATATTATGTTGAAAATCAGGTACATTTTTGGTTTACATTTACATCTTTTCCCAAAAGTTCGAATGATATCAGCTTCCTTTTATGTTTTAGGCTGTGTTCATTGTTACATAAACTCCACATTTCTTTTTGTACTGTATCGACAACCCAATTTTGCTCATTACAACACTAACACTTCAAAAGTGTGCATTCCTAATGCATAGCTGCCAACTCTTAAGATTTAGGTGTCAGTTTCACTAGATTGGTTATCTTCAACCTCCATCGTGTGCTTATATTGCATTTATTTTTGTTAGTAAATGCTGGTTGGTCTTTGTTGTAGGTAGCATTTCTTACGAGATTATGTTATGTAGTGAATCTGATTTATATTTGTCGTGTTTACAATTTTATAGTGGTGTAATACAAGAAATCACTATAAAACAATGTTCAGCAAATTATATTCAGAGAAATTTCAGCATTTTGTCTCATCACGTAAAGGTGAAAATTATGCATATTGGTGTTGCGTGCCGTTGTGATATTTCTCTCGCTCATGCTGGCAGGAACCTGTATGAACATTATAAAAAACACATTAACATTGTGAAACTGAATTTTATTTCTTTTACTTCTGAATATAGAGTAACTCGTGCTGAAGCTTTGTTAATGTTGTTTATTATGAAACATAATTTGCCTATTAGTTTTGCTGATCACGCCGGCCCGTTGTTCAGGAAAATGTTTCTGGACTGTGAGATTGTGAAGAACCACAACTCAGCAAGAACGAAAACAAGTGCTTTAATGGGTGAAATGGGAGCTCAAAATTGCACATCTAATGATCAGGTTTTGAAATATGACCTTTTTTCAGTTTCAATGGATAGGAATAACCAAGGTGATGCAATACCCTACCCAATAGTGGTTACTTTTTACAACAAGGAGAAATCTGAAATTGAGATNGGAATAACCAAGGTGATGCAATACCCTACCCAATAGTGGTTACTTTTTACAACAAGGAGAAATCTGAAATTGAGATTAATTTGTTGTCTGTGCCGGTTTTAGTGGGCGATTCAACTGGTTTGAATATGTAAATATATATATAATAATTGTGTTTTTCATGTAGTAGTATGCCAAATGCATTGAAGATACAAAATAATTGTGACTACTAAGTTTTGTGTTAAAAGTGTAATTTTCAGTACATATTTTAATTAAACTTCGTCAAAGTAAGGAATACCGGCCACCTGAATAACACTGCCAATTTCAGTGGTTAAAAAAAATGTTTCGGGCAAAAGTAGCTGGGGTCCAAGGCACTAATAACTTGATAGTGATAATTTCCCTGTATGTGGAAGGGTAATGAAGATACAAAGGTCAACTTCTTTCATTTAAATGGATGATACTTTTTATTAACACCCCTTGACAGTGCGTATGATGATGTAATAAATACAATGACATTTACCGGTCATTTAAGATCGCTTATGGTCAATGAGGAAGNGACAGTGCGTATGATGATGTAATAAATACAATGACATTTACCGGTCATTTAAGATCGCTTATGGTCAATGAGGAAGCAAACTGCGGCGCCAGATGGAACCACACTGGCTGAGAGAAGTGGATAAACAGAGACCATGGTCTATAAATGTGTGGTGCGGTGTTGTACATAATCGCCTAATTGGTCCCTATTTTTTTGATGGGACACTAAATAGCATCAAGTATTTACAGTTCCTAACAGAAGTGCTGCCACAATTATTGGAAGATATCCCACTGGACAGAAAGCATTCCAAGAGTTACCAACACCACGGATGTCCCGCTCATTCTGCACAGAGAATTACAACGGTTTTTAACAGAACATTCGGTGGTCGTTGGATCAGTCTGTCTGGATACACACAATGGCCTGCACGTTCCTTAGACTTAATGCCTATGGACGTTTATCTGTGGGGAATATTAAACCAACAGGTCTACAAAGACCCACCGACAACTTCCGAAGACATGAAAGGCTGTATAACACAAGCATGTTCTGCAATAAGTCCAGATGAAATTCAACGCACTGTATTGTCCGCTCAGAATCGCTTTACAGTATGTATCAATGCACAAGGGCACCTATTTGAACTCCTGATATCATAATAAAATAACAAAAGAAGCATAGTCTGATTCTGGCATTTGTTTAAACAAACACCAGCTACAGGACGGCTACAGTCGCTACAGGACGTTGCTACATCAGCCCTTTATTCCATATGGCAGTGCAGTTTGCTTTGTCATTGACCTTCAGCGATATTAAATGACTGGCAAAAGTCATTGTATTTATTACATCTTCATATGCACTGTCGAGGGGTGATAATAAAAATTATCATTCCATTAAAATTAATGAAGTTGATCTTTGTATCTTCTTTGCCCTTCCACGTAAGGGGAAATTATCACTATCAATTTATTAGTGCTTTGGACCCAAGCAACTTTTGTCTGAAACATTTTATTCTACCACTGAAATTAGCAGTGTTATTCAGGTGGCCTGCCTTAGGTGCCTCATCCTATATAGACTAGGCCTATTAAGTAAAGTAAATTTTGAGCTACACAGTATGCAGGTAAGTTGTTTAAAAATTTTGCCATTGACTGTTATAAATATTTATATGAATTATAGAGATATATTGCGTTTATGCAAACTAAAGTCTTGTCTCCATAATTAGCCATTTTATTTGTGAGTTTTAATGGTACTCATAAAGCTAAATATCACTAATTAAATATTCTCAAAATTTTGGATTTCTGAATGTTGGCAGCTGTGNTAATGGTACTCATAAAGCTAAATATCACTAATTAAATATTCTCAAAATTTTGGATTTCTGAATGTTGGCAGCTGTGCTAATGATTTCCATGCCAGAACAACAAATTCCTTTCACAGGTCTATGGTCACTCACCAGCATATTTGTCGTGCTGTCACACAACATTCTGGGGGCGATGGTTTCATCACTATACTGCCTTTTAAGTAAAAAGCTATGATAAACTACAGTTCAAACAAAACATACCTATGTCCAAAATATTTTTTAATATAACACTTACAAAGAGATTAATTTCATTGATTTAATTGAGAAGTAATGACATTAAGCCAATGGCAAATAAAGTATTAAATCACAAGTAAAATTATTTACCCTACTTTATATAGAAATTCACTAACTTTTGATGGGAAACACTTTTTCTCAGAAAACAATGCACAGAAAGAAAGTGACATTTTTTAAGTGGCGTAAATTAATGGTTTAAAATGATAATTTAGACTTATTTTAAAAAATAACATTCTAGAGGTTTTTCTTTCCTTTTGTGTGTAAAAAAACTGTTTCAAAAGAGTTCATAATTGTAGTGAAATTTGCCTGTAAAATTAATCTCTGTGGTATACAGAAGCGAAATGAATCTTACGCAGAGCCCTGCAAGCCCTACCTGGTTGGGCCAAGCCCAGCCCGATACTTGGATAGGTATGGCCCGGCCCGGCAAGACCCATACGTGTAATACTTCGGGCCAGCCCCACCCTATANGCCCGATACTTGGATAGGTATGGCCCGGCCCGGCAAGACCCATACGTGTAATACTTCGGGCCAGCCCCACCCTATATAGCAGGGAATCATTGGCCTTAGCCCTCATATGAACGGTCGGCAAGTGCATCCCATTTGGACATTGTAAACATAGGTTGGAACTTCATTAGTCTCAGAAAGTACGTACAACGGACATTATTTAACTATATTACTATGTAAATGACAAAGATGTAGCTAATACTCCTTCAAAACAACCAATAAAACACACAGTACATTACGTTTGTTCCCATATCACAATATAATATTAAATTTCAATAATAGTGTACATATCTTCGTTTTGAGGAAGGATGAGCGGAGTAGGAGGAAGGATTCGTCCACTGCCGTGGTTGTCACAGGCAGGGCTCGCGGCCAGTGGCCATAATGGATGTCCCCCCCCCTCCCCATTTTCCTCTCAGCAAACCATGACCGTATAAATTAATTTATTAAAAAAAATTATTGTAACAAAATTTATTTTAATAAAACATATTATTAAAAGAAGTATTTCATAAAAACTATAANCATAAAAAATAAGAACATTTGCAATAAATCGAAAAATTTCTAGATATCAACAAACTTATAATATAACCACGCCTTCTCCCACTCGACCCCATCGCCCTAACCGTCAACCTCTACCACTCACCACCTCTGATCATAAAAATTTGAGAATAATCACCAAAAATTGAAGGGAAAAAAACAAGAAAAATAAATTAAAAACAAAATTGATGACTCCGACCACCATGTTAGTTGTTGACGACCTTGACATTGACCCCACTGACCTGAAGCCTGAAAAACCAAAACAAAAGGTGTACAAATCTCAAGAAAAACATATAAATTTAGTAATTTATTATGTCACGGACTCCAACACCCATGTCAGATGTTGGTGACCTTGACCTTAACCTCAAAGACATTGAACTCAAAAAATCAAAATAAATTCGGTAATCATTAAAAAAAAAAAACCATTGAGGAGAAATTTACATACCAAATGCAAAAAACCAAGTTGGATGTGTGTGACCCTAAAAGAACAATTATTGTAAACATGGCAGAGCACAGACACTCCCTGGTGCAACGATCAGTAGCAGACTGAACCCCACCTCTATATTTGTTTGGCTATATAGCCTATTGACCTTACAACCCCCAAAGTGAATTACTGACTTTACGTAACACACATGCCCCCCTCCCATACACACCATCACCCACTCCTCCAACACACCTCTCATTGCTTCACTTCCCATGCTATTTACTTACCATAACTCGCCTCCATCAACATCCACGCATGCCACTTCCTGCTAAAATTATTATAACAGTGGACAAGACCAACAGACCATACTACCCATATATACCAAAGTCGATGATGACCAATATCGAAAGATAGTCACCTAATACATTACGGGAGTACAATAGGAACGTGCCAAGTAGGACTGTAGCTCGCAGGTTTTGAAGCATTATGTGTGTACGGGCTTGCCTACTGCCCGGCCCGAACCCGATACATGGTAGAACAGTCTGACCTGGCCCAGCCCGATTTAGTTTCTGGTGGTTGAGCCCGAGCCCGGCCCTCCTCCGATTATCCGCCGGACCCCAGTCTGGCCTTATCGGGTAGTACCCACCCATCCAGGTCTGGCCCGAGCCCAACTGTTTCGGGTCGGATAATACTCGGATATGGCAGGCGCGCCCGGCCCATGCAGGGCACTGCTCCTATGGTCTTGTGAAACTGCTTTGCTTACACAGAAATGGTGTTCTAACCAGAATTTAGCACATTTTAAACATAACATGTTTACGAGTTGGAATAAATATTTTATTAGTGCATTTAAGTTAAATAATTTTTTCCTCTTGATTCTTAAGTAAGTTACGTCTTGGAAATTAAGTATTTTATTTATTTCTTTTTTATGGGTCATTCCAAACCAGTTCATTCAGAACATGTCATTCAGTGAATAAAATTTTAATTAAACTTTTTTGTACTTGTTACTATGACCAAGTAACGAAACCCATATAGTTTTGAAAATCATTATGATGATGTGGCTGCTCAGCTAGCTATTTATTCGGCTGTGCTTGTCAATGGTATTGCCAATTTGTCTCTCGTATAATAATTGGTTAAAATCTTGCACTAGGCCAGTGATCCTTTGGTAGACATAATGTTATGTGGAGAGTGGGAGAGAGATGCCAGGGCTCCATGGTCCACCCCCAAAACCTCTTGCATCTTTTATACCTCTCTACTACAAGCTATTGCCAGACCACTTCCATACCTTAATCATTTGGTGTCAGGCATGCTTTAGTGCTGAATGTATGGTGATTGGATGTGTATTGTAACCTCACAATTTGAAGGATTGATCATCTGAGAGACTGTTCCACAGATCTATATCCAATACCACTTGCACATGATGTCATACATTCAATTGGCAGCTCAGGAGATACACAGAACAAGGTACCCTGCCAGATATGTCCTGCATCATCAACAGGCTTCAAGAATAATGCACTTTTATGAGGGTAAGAGTCACTAGTAAACCTCGCCATAATCCTCTATCTTAAAACTTAGGTGCTGGAAGTCAATACAAATTGCTATAAATGAATAGGGGTGCTGGATGAGTACCTATGCAGCAGGTAAGAACACACAGAGTAGCAGACAAGTGCAATATAATTTTGTGTGTGTGTGTGTGTGTGTGTGTGTCATTCGAATACACACTTTTGTACAGCACACACCTGCCATTTCAGATTCCAGTGATATCTTAGTAACAGAGCCATGCAGTGGAGTCTAACCACAAGGTGCAAGTATATAACAATACCGAGGAGAGAAAATGATATATACATAACAATACATGCACTTATGGGCTAGAAACATTATGTAATATGCCCCTTTTGCTTTGATAGGTTATCACCATCAGCCTCTTCACTTCTTTTGTGCTTCACTAATCTAGCAAATAGGATCTCATTCCCTACCCCAAATGATTTCTACCCTNATACATAACAATACATGCACTTATGGGCTAGAAACATTATGTAATATGCCCCTTTTGCTTTGAAAGGTTATCACCACAGCCTCTTCACTTCTTTTGTGCTTCACTAATCTAGCAAATAGGATCTCATTCCCTACCCCAAATGATTTCTACCCTCACTACTATGGATACTACAACAGATGAGCATAACAGTAGTGGAATGTGTGAAATGAACTAAGGTGGTGCTGAATTACTGACACTGCCATACCAAATCTGTGCATCATAGCATGAAAACCTCTCTAATTAATCTTAATATCTAGTCATCTTTATTAAGGCCATTTGGAGTGTAAATTTTTTATTTAATATTTGAATAGTGCGTACTCAAATTAATAGATTAGTGTGTTATAACAATATGTTTTTAAAATTTTACTAATGCAATAAAGCAGCATCAGTTTCAAAATTTCAGTGACTTTAAAGACGATTTTAAGCTGGTTTTGTAACTGTATGTAAGATTTTTTTTTTCATTTTCAAATTATATTGTATGCACACTATTTAATAAAAAAATTACATTTTACTTGCTCCGATATAAATTAAATTACCTCCGCTTAAATTTGTACAAAATGTATGAGAGTTTGAAGAATTAAATCACTTCCTAATTGTTTGCATGGCNCATTTTCAAATTATATTGTATGCACACTATTTAATAAAAAAATTACATTTTACTTGCTCCGATATAAATGAAATTACCTCCGCTTAAATTTGTACAAAATGTATGAGAGTTTGAAGAATTAAATCACTTCCTAATTGTTTGCATGGCCATGGAAAATTGTCATTTGTTAGCTTGATTATTGATAAAAGCAAACAGAAAATTTTGTTATATTATCTTTGTTAATTTGCATGGAAATGTTATTTTACTAAGTCAATGTTTTACACTGACAAAAGCAATGTCATCAAAACTTCTCGGCAGGTAGTGTACGAAGCAGCGACACGACTCCTTACTGTGAATCACCCGCAGCTCCCCAAGCTCAAGGACACTTACAGAGAAACCTCTCTTCCCTCTTCACTAGCAGGATTTCCTCTCACCAGAGACAAGAGCATATGATTTTGCTTTAAGAAAACAGCTTGCAGTAGCTATTGCAGTGTCTCTTTACAGCCTGATACTAGTTTTCTAAATTTTTATGCTGTTGTTTATCGTTTAATTAAACTCAAGGAATGAAATCATATCCCACAACAAGGCTTACTGCAAATAAGTATGCTTTACATTATGACTAGTGCATATTCTAGTAACTGCCTTTAATTTGACAACAAAAATTGTTATCATTGGAAAATTTACGTTCATAGCNATTTGACAACAAAAATTGTTATCATTGGAAAATTTACGTTCATAGCTGTCTTTCAATTTAAAAAAAATGTGCAATACAAAAAATTTCTTTTGTTTCACAGTGTCACTGGTTTCATGTCCATTTGTGTACTGTATTCGCTTAGCTTAAATATATTGAAATGACATATTTGGCTAAGATAATAAAGTTTGAAAGTACTTAAGATGTAATAAAAATTCCTAGAATAGGGATATAAAACTTTTCTATTATTAGTAATAGTTAAGTCCTGGAGAAAAATATTATAAGGCCTATTTTAATCGATTTTCGTGTATAGATTACATGTTTTTAAATATAAAATATTGTCAGTAGTTTTTTTAAGTTTTTAAATATTTTAGTATTAACTGCAGCAAAAAACTAAATCTACATAGGCTAATACTGTAAATGGAATTAGGTAATTTGCGTTATAAAACATTAATTAAACCCATGAGAGTTTGTTCAGATTTTCGATAATTATTATTTAATATGTTTATAGATACTATGTTATTGATGCAACGTTTCTATTTTGCTAGAATTAAATAGATTTTCAAGTCGCGTTCATAATTATCCTCTACAGAATGAATAGAAAATGCATAGGATTCTTCTCGTCAAATTTTTTTAAATTGAACGCAAGCAAAGATTTGGTTGTTATGGAACTGCCTGTACATAAGCAATGGGCAACATTCACATTTTTTGCTGGCTCTTGGTTTTAATTCATTTATGTATTAGAAATGTATGTACAAAATATCACGATTTAAAAATTAGTTTTGAAAAATTTATGATTGAATGAAAGTTTTACATTTGAAATGCCCGCCAAAACACGTCTGTCGCGCCTGCTCACTCCGTGACGTCACATGTTAGATACAACCTCGGCCACCGCATTTGTTTACTTCAGCGGTGATGTGTATTTGGTTAAATGGAAATTGTTTGAAGTAATGGAAAGAGAAAATAAACAGTCATGTATACCAAAATCATCTAAATGGTCNTGGTTAAATGGAAATTGTTTGAAGTAATGGAAAGAGAAAATAAACAGTCATGTATACCAAAATCATCTAAATGGTTTATTGTACCGCAGTGTACTAGTACATCTCGCAAAACACTTAATAAAATATTTGTTAGTTGCAAAAAAAGGAACAAACAGGAAGACGTGGTTTAACGCAGTTAGGGGAGACATTGAAGATGTTTAGCCAAAATCAGTTCTTTCTGTTTGCAAAGACCATTTTGNTGGTTAAATGGAAATTGTTTGAAGTAATGGAAAGAGAAAATAAACAGTCATGTATACCAAAATCATCTAAATGGTCTATTGTACCGCAGTGTACTAGTACATCTCGCAAAACACTTGATAAAATATTTGTTAGTTGCAAAAAAAGGAACAAACAGGAAGACTTGGTTTAACGCAGTTAGGGGAGACATTGAAGATGTTTAGCCAAAATCAGTTCTTTCTGTTTGCAAAGACCATTTTGACGTACGTAATTATATTTAAGGTGATTATGTTTCCCCTATGTAGGCAGATTTAACACTGAACTTTTTAATATCTACTTTTTACATCTGACCTTACCTTCATTATGATACTATGGTATTGTTTAATACGCACCACAACGCGTTTAGCAATTCGTATGTGATGTAGACGTGCGCAAATAAAAAATATGTTAACGTATTTCATAATAGTAAAGGCATATAAATATGTTTACAAAAAATTTAGCCTCACAATGTAAATTTTACATTTTGTAAGCTTATACATTCCAAGTTAGGCCTAACATACAAAATTTGGTATAGATATTNATGTAAATTTTACATTTTGTAAGCTTATACATTCCAAGTTAGGCCTAACATACAAAATTTGGTATAGATATTTTTATTAATTGAATATTACTTCTAACATTTGTTTCAAGAGCACAGCTATCATATTACGGCTATATTCACATTGTATGCCTTAATAATAACATGTCACGATGTTAAGCCATGAAAATTAAACATTAAATTATTTGGGTGGGGCTCAAGAGGCCCTCTTTCAAAAAGTTGGGTTTATATTATACAGCATTTTTCAAACATAGCAATTTCTAATAAATTTAGATTGTTTTGATTTTTCTCTAGTTATCTTTCTTAAACCTAACAATTTAAATTAAATAGCAACTTAATTTTTACTTTCAAAAAACTAAAATGCATGTTTTTAGAAATTTTTACTTTCATATTTCCTTCTCCTTTTTTTCTAAGTTACTGAGATGGACGTTACAAAAAATTACGAGGCCCACAAAATTTACACTAAATAGCCTACGCGTTTTACGTAAGTAAGCTGTGTTACTTTTATAAACCTTTCCTTAAATAAACAGAAAGAAAACCGCTTTTTAGAATAAAACAAATTCTTAAGCTTTTACTATGGATTTTCTTCGCTGTATTTAATCTCATCCCAGGTATTAAGTGTTTCTCAAACTACAACATCTATATTTTCAGCTTATGTGTACAGTTCTTACAGTTTAAAAATGAAGTGCAGACACAGCTATCGTGATGTCAGAATAATAAAAGGAAAGTTTGGTACGCAAAACATAAGAAACAATATAAGGAAGTTATTTTTTAAATAATTTTTTAGTTTCTAAACACTATATTTGAGGCCTCAATATAGTGATTATAAACGAGGTGGAACGCGGAAATACAGGTTTGCTGGCCTGCAGCTGCTCGAGAAGTCGTATGGTGTCGGGTAGAGACTAGCATGCTAGCTTTAGGCCTACTGTCACCATACTGTTCGTTATCTGACCTTTATAAAGCAAAAAAAGTTTTTTTATTAATACTGAAATGTCTTTTAGAATCTGGAAATATTAGTTACCGTCTTTCTCAACACAACATTACGTTTCATTTTTAAATAATGTAGTTAATTTATCACACATCAAGCATGGCGCGCGACAACACAGTCGCTCACTGCAGTCGCCGTCATTACAATTGTGTTATTCTNTTTATCACACATCAAGCATGGCGCGCGACAACACAGTCGCTCACTGCAGTCGCCGTCATTACAATTGTGTTATTCTTGTGGATGTAATACCTATTCCATATTTAATTTCCTACTTTGAATCTTAGTAATCGCAAACATAAACACAGATGATAATAATAATAATACGTAAATCAATAAAACATACAAACAAATAAGTTTTAACATGTGATGTAGGCCTACAGCCGCTTTGAAGATCACGTTTTTACCTTTGTAATTTTACACCTCTTATTTCAAGTTACACAAAACAATGGCAATTTAAGTAATCAAGTAGCATATCTGTATCTACTCGTGGCAGATTGTTCGACTGCGCTTTCACACAGTTGCCTTCCATTTTAGTGCTCCGTGTTTGCAACGTGCCGGAGCCGACCGCCGGCGTATGACTAGTGATGTCAAACCAATGTGAGAGCGTTTCACATTCACGTGACAGCGGCCACAAAAGTTATTGTTTTAATACTCAAATAACTTTTTCAAAACCGATTTTGATGCAAAAAAACAGCAAATTTTTATTTTCATACGCATATATAAATGTGTTTGTATCATTTTCAACAATATTGGTGAAATTTGCATGTTGCCCATTCTTTGTAAAATTTTAATTTTATTTTTATTAAGCATGTTTGCGTACGTTGCCACTCGCATGCAGTTACTATACATTGTTTCAAAGAAAAATTAACATTTGAACTTGCGGAAATACTAACAAAATATTGTGAAGTCTTACAGTAGGGGCGGCCGTACATATTTCTAAGCAATGTTAACACAACACACACTTTTGCAGTATTGGTATTAGGTATNGGGGCGGCCGTACATATTTCTAAGCAATGTTAACACAACACACACTTTTGCAGTATTGGTATTAGGTATTACAAATGCATGACAATTAAGTAAGTAAAAATAATTATATATTTTAATTTTAGGGTTTTGATGTACAATAGCACATAAAATTTATAATAATATTGCATCTATTTATAGTGGGGCTCTTTATGGTTATGAAAGTTGTATCTCTGTGGCCAACAAAACTTTATTACCACAACTNCATCTATTTATAGTGGGGCTCTTTATGGTTATGAAAGTTGTATCTCTGTGGCCAACAAAACTTTATTACCACAACTATACATGACCTTGTTTTAGTTATTCTGCAACACTGTACGGTAATTTGTTTGTGATGTTTTTAACATATAATACTGGGCCTTTGGAAGAGCCAATATATTACTTTTTTTTGNGTACGGTAATTTGTTTGTGATGTTTTTAACATATAATACTGGGCCTTTGGAAGAGCCAATATATTACTTTTTTTTTGAGTCGAAATATCTATCGTATAGTGCAACTAAGTGTGTTTTCTGATTAGTGGAATAAACAGATAGCTGNTTTTTTTTGAGTCGAAATATCTATCGTATAGTGCAACTAAGTGTGTTTTCTGATTAGTGGAATAAACAGATAGCTGTTGTTTGGGAAATTGTGGTAAATCATGCCATTTGTGTTGCAGGAGTCGTTTGAGCACATTGCTAATGCAGAATTCACCATTTTAATATGCAAACACGAAACAGCACTTTTAACTATAAAAACTAAACACGCATACAAACATGTACGCTTTATCCTGGGTAGAATGTTGCTTCAAATGAAATGTCATAATATAGTAATGACATCACAAGGACAGCAGGTACAAACACTACTGGCCGCGGGGCACTTTCCACGTCCAGCTCTATTGTGTCCTACTGTTACTCCAAGGTAGGAGGAGGGGCAGGTAAGCCAACACTTTTACGATGTACACCCTTCTCACAAACATTTAATTGTTATCCGGTTACTATCTTCAAAAGCTCGAGCACTCCGAATAACCTTAATCTAGATGCTAGTGTGGGTATAGTCTATTTCGTATAAAAATTCCATTTTTTTGATAGCCAGTGTATAACAACATGTTATAAATTAAATGAACAAAATCTCATATACAAAATTCTGTATCAGCTGATGTGTGAACAATTGAAAGAGAATTTAATATTGGCGTAGGAAGCCACTACCACATGAAATGACTTGTGTTTCGTGTGTAAAATACAAATATACGAACAAATTCCCAGAAATTTATATTTTCCGTGAGTTCTATGTATTTTTAACGTAACATATTTCCGAGTGCAGATATTATGCTTGCAAATAATTTCGATTCTGCATGCAATCTTTGAGCCTTTCTGAGACCGGCTCATCATTTTGTGTTCCGTGTTCCCTCCCAATTCAGGAACAAAGTGAAAAGAAATGTTATTTATTTATTAAAACCACGCAGCGTTTTGCAAGGGAAATTATTTGTGCGGCAAATAATATTTATGTTAATGTGATATATGGTCATCCAGGCATACTCAGTACTGTGGTTAATTTATAAATATCCTCATTGCGTGTACAAACTGTAAACGACCCAATCTCACCTGTTTGATGAGCTGACTCCACATTTAATCGCAAAATACTTTATTATTATGAATGGAAATGTGCTGTTTGACAATTTCCCCGAAATCCTAATACTTCAAAGTTTCACATATAAGCTGTAATGTCCAAACTGTTACTTCATAAAAACCACAATTGAGATCTTATTAAAGACGTTAAACCAAATTCTCCATCTATAACTAACGATGCTCCACAGTTTTATGTTGTGCCTGTAAGTACACACCAAGCCACAAAACTCTAGCTCTAGGTGCATTCAGCGAAATGGATGTGAGAGTGGCAAACACAGTTTCAGTCTTTTGATTAAAATAAAACTTCTNGCTCTAGGTGCATTCAGCGAAATGGATGTGAGAGTGGCAAACACAGTTTCAGTCTTTTGATTAAAATAAAACTTCAAGCGTTTGTGATATTGAATTTTAATACAGATAATCTTTCAAATAGCCTATATTGTGACCATATGTATGGATTTGACATAAAAATTTTAGTAATATAATGAACATATTACCTACCGTTGCAAATCTAACCAAGACTTTAGTATAGCTAATTTTCCGTGGGCATTAAGATGTATTATTACTGTTTGCTAGGTAAAAAAGCTACAATTTTCAAATGAATAAACTATGGATCTTAATCAACTCCAGTCTGCTGCAACGATAAAAAATTTATATTGCAAAATCAATTATTATGTTATTATCTGTGCGTGAGCAGCTTGGTGATATTTTTTGATGTAGGTAGGAAGGTAGGTAAGCCTTACATCTCATTGACTTCTGTCGTTACAGATGAAACATGTTTTGACAGTCAGATGGAAACCACATGGTAGCAGAAGGGTAGGTAGCCTGTTTGTTTAGTGGTTACTACTTCTACACAATCTGTCAAAAAAAGGAATTCTTATATGAAATAGACTATACTGGCATGGTACCTAGTCATACTTTCTTCAAGGGTAATTGGATCTTCAGAAAAACAATTTTTGATAGCTAACACATTTTTGACATGAAAACAGCCACATTTAACATACCACAAATACTTATTATCAACAAGTTCTGAGCCACCCTATTTGGAGTTGGCACTACGTGTGCATANAAACAGCTACATTTAACATACCACAAATACTTATTATCAACAAGTTCTGAGCCACCCTATTTGGAGTTGGCACTACGTGTGCATACTATGACCTGGAGCTCCATGCCTCTCTTGCCATTTGTTCACCTTCCACTTGGGACTGAATTATTTCTACCACTAGGCACACCTGGTATCGGGTGGCATCCTTGTCCTCCTCTCTTTGTGTTGGCTTTTTGCTTTGTAGCTATGCTAAAAACAACTTGGCCAACTGATCAGCCACATAAACTGCAGAGCCAGTACTTAAATATGTTAAAACAGTTTAACATGCAGCACTCCACACATGTGAATTAGAACTTGATTTTACACAAATACTATTAGTCACTGCCATTCTTAAAATTATTTCCCCATCTATTATGCATTATTAGCTTTGACTGTACACTCATAGTTACTTTTTAAAATATTTTACCATTTTTGTGGTTTTAATACTTGCGCACTGAGTTATGTAATTTCCCCTGTACTAACTTTGTGGTGTTATGAATCAAAAGTGTTTATTTTGATTATATACGTTGCATTATGTTTTCATATCATAATTATTTGCAGTATCAAATGATAGAGATATTGGAGTGGTTACCCAAACATTTTAGATCATCCTTCCTTCTTTAAATAACCTTAATTGTGTGATCTGGTGTCAAAAATAGATTATTCTGTAATAATATATGTTTTCTGCCTTCAGTAAATGATAATTGATTTATTGTCCCCAGTCATAACATATTGTTAATTTTGAAGGAATGAATCAATATAATCCATTCACGGTTGCTTCACGCTTTTCTGAAGCACTGCTAAATGTCTACTTTTGGTTACCAATTATATATCCTTCCGCTACACAATTAAACATAAACACTGAGATGTGACTTATATGTTTTAACTGTCAAATGCATTGTTTGGTGATTTCAGCTTAACTCATTAAAGCTTGCCCCCACCTGTGTGTACAGATAGTTCGTAGTGGTCTTCGGTTAATGTTCAGTGGCACAGACTATAGGGTGCCTGGGATTTGAGGGTAAATCACACAATGACTTCATCACGACTTCTTAGTTTGGAACAGGTTTATTGAACGGGAATTTACTTATACATTCACGGCACTGTTGCGGGACTTTATACATACTTAACGCCCTGTGAGTTCTGGCCTGAAGGGCTGGTTACAATGTTCAATGCTCTGGCTACGTTTCCAATGCTGTAGGGGCATTAGGTGTCAGGACAGGTCCCTGAGTGACGACAGGGTTACTTATCTGCACATGTTGTGTGGTAGTTGTTCTGGCATTTGATGGGTCTGGTGAGCTGGATGGCTCTGTTAAGGCTCTCTGTGGTTGGCTTGTTGCATGCAGCTGGCTTCCTCTCGACGTGGTGAAACTACACGTCCGACGTGACTCTGGTAACTGTCTCTGAATCGGCCCTGCGTCTCCCGTTTCGCATCTCGCGTCACGATTTGGCTGACCCCTTAATGTCACGACTTACTATCTGCGCATCCCGGTGTGGCGGCACCGAACTTCCACGCCACCAGCTGCTCGTTGCTTTNTCACGATTTGGCTGACCCCTTAATGTCACGACTTACTATCTGCGCATCCCGGTGTGGCGGCACCGAACTTCCACGCCACCAGCTGCTCGTTGCTTTGACTGACGGACGTGGCCGGGTTCCGATCTCCCCGGCCTTCTCTCTCTGCACGACTCACCTCTCTGGGCGGTACTGACGAACTCTGCGGTGATCACAACTGTCCCAAACTAACCTCTCTGCGCGGCAATATTCAACTTATCTCTCTGACGTACTCTTCTGAGTGATCTGATCACTAACTGTCCTACTGACGTACTGATGTACTGTTGTGGCCGGGGGTCCGATCTCCCCCGGCCGCACTCGGCGCAGCTGACCTCTCTGTGTGCGGTACTGACGAACTGACCGATGGTCTACTGATGACGAACTGTTCTCTCTGTGCGGTAATCTTCTGGCGATCCCCACCCTCCCCGCAAAGAGGCTTATATCCTTTCTAGCCTCTCTCCCTAATTTCCTGCATGTGTCTCCTTGTTGGGACGAGGGGGGAGGTGTGAGGAAGCAGAACAATGCACTTCAAAAATGTGCCATGGTTCCCTGATGGTTGGGGGGGGGGAAGGTGGCACCCTTTCCAAGCTTACTCTGTCAGCTATTTCTTCCGCGGTGAGTGTTTTCTGACTTCAGGCGAACTACGCCTGCCTATCNGGTTGGTGACAGCGCCATTCTAAATAATACTCTTAATTACGCCATGCGTCAAGCTGTTCAAAAAATTCTGTCATATTTCAAAAACCATTACATACAAATATTCAGAATTTAGGCCTAATAACCATATACAGGTGAGCTTTATGACTTAACAATGTCTGTATTGACGATAGTTATTTCGGTTATTATTTTATATTGTTAACATATTTGTTATACACGATATAGCACAAAACATATAATACACATTAATATTTTGCAGCGACTGTGCTTAACCCTGTTACAACTGAGGGGTAAGATCTGTAGTATTTAACCTCTTGTTATTGATGTGTTTTTGGGTTAATTCGATAAAAGGACAGCCTTAGTGGGAATAAATAGTAAAATGAAGGAGCAACCATTCCAACGAAAAAAATATTAAATTCAAACACGCAACTTGTGTCACTAATTTTTATACATAGCAGCGACAAACTTAAGATAGTAGTGAACATGCACACAAATAGACCTACCGTAAATTTTATTTCGCTCACATTTCTTTGCATAGGTACTTATTTTGTACTAGGTTTATCTAATTATTTATTTAAAATTTATGGCTGGACTTAGTAATTTGTTGGGATTGTGGCAAACATTCAGATCACAAAAATGTAAGCATGTCACACAATTGTGTTTCAAACATAGGGCAAAGTTACGTTGTGATAAATAAACTGACATGTAATTAACTAGTAATTTCCCGCATAAAAAAACCCACAAAACACAGGTTTCCAAAACGGAGTTTCGTATGACTGTATAAGCACTTAACTAAAACCTTAGTTTAGAAGGTTGGGTTTCCGAAACTGGGGTTTTGGCTGATGATATAAACTTACTGTTAGCTAGTTACTGCAACTGTTGTTAGTTGCTCTATGGATAATACTTCCGCTACGTCGACAGCTATTTCTTGTGCTTGTGGTTTCAAAAGAGATGTTAAAATATGGTTTTTATTAAGTTTGAGTGTGAGTACCGGAAGAAATTAGATTGGATTTTTTATTTGTGTTTTTTTAAACANACTTACTGTTAGCTAGTTACTGCAACTGTTGTTAGTTGCTCTATGGATAATACTTCCGCTACGTCGACAGCTATTTCTTGTGCTTGTGGTTTCAAAAGAGATGTTAATATATGGTTTTTATTAAGTTTGAGTGTGAGTACCGGAAGAAATTAGATTGGATTTTTTATTTGTGTTTTTTTAAACANATATGGTTTTTATTAAGTTTGAGTGTGAGTACCGGAAGAAATTAGATTGGATTTTTTATTTGTGTTTTTTTAAACATATAAGGTCAACACTTTTTGGTTCCCTTGAGAACTTTAAAACAGGGTTCTACTGTATTATGAGGCTTTTCTTTAATATTACCATTTGCATTGTTTTCTTTTAGTTAAACTTGACAAATACCTAACATAGACCTATCAATGTATTCAACATAAAGATTAATGAAGTTGGGTTTTTTTTGGTTGACTAATATGTCTAGCCCACATCTACAGAATGTCCACATCTATAGAATTTTTGTATCAGTCCCCTGAAATTCAATGGATAGAGATTCCACTATATCTTGCCCCATTAATTTTTTATTTGTGTGAAAAGAATAAATGTAATTTTACCTTTATGTCTTGAGAGAGACTGAAAGACAGTGTTACATTTCAATAATGTGATGTGTATTTAATTGTTCACAGATAACCTGCATATTTTTCTTGTGTTAATTTATTATAATAAAAATTTATTAGGAAATATTTTATATTCTCTTAATGTGTTCTTAGTGTTTTCTGTATGTCTTATTGTATTTGTTAATGTTGGGTTTTTGTGTTTTGAGAACTTGGCGCCAATCCGCGCAGGCTTCAAGCAGGCTGCTGCCATGATCGGCAGTCTGGTACTGGCATGGATGGAAGAAGGCAGTGCAACTTGTCACTCCCAGACACTTCATGCTTTTTCATCTCAATCACTTAGTTTGCAATAGTCAACATTTTTATTGGAACATAATTTTTGATTTGCTGCCCATGAGTAGTACCACCTCACTGCTGCTGGCTCACATGTGCCCAGTGGGCGTAATTTTTCATGAAAATTTTTGCTTCAGCTCCACACTCATTTTTCTATTTTGTCAGCTGACAGCATGCCCAAAATGCTGTAATGATGTAAGTGTCTTGTAAAAGGGTTTATCATGTGAAGTAAATGTATGCAGACTCCATGTTTTCTTTATATGTCAGGCTGCTTCACAACCTTTTAGGGTGCTTTGAAAAGACCATATTTTCTGGGCATTGTATGTGACCCTCTACAGCTTCTCATTACTAGTGTCACGAGGGAGCCAATACCCTTGTTAGGTAGGCACTGCAATGTAACATCATATCAGTTACTAGGGGAGTCTCCAGGACTAACCACGAGCTATTCAGTGCCCAAACATCTCCCAAAATTTTTTGTTCCTTCCCTTAACTACCATCTTGGCAATAATACCCTGCCTCTGTAAAACCACCTTGTCTGTATCCAGGAGCCTGACTCCCATCAGGATACATAAATAGTTTTCAGTTGCAGAAATGGTGTGTTATCTAAACAAATCATTTGGGAACCTGCTTTACTGGATGCATCTCCTCTATAATGATTTTAATCAAAGAAAGTGTGTGTGTTTCTCTTTCTATTTGTGTGTGTTTGCATGCTGCTGCTTTCTCTCTCTCTCTCTCTCTCTCTCTCTCTCTCTCTCTCTCTCTCTCTCTCTCTCTCTCTCTCTCTCTCTCTCTCTC